>JAKOOJ010000018.1:15805521-16248851 GCA_022577455.1 Arizona elegans
TTTTTCTTAGGGATGGTTTTAGTTGCTACCTCTTCTGCAATGTTGCGAGCCTCCGTCCATAGATCCTCAGGCACTCTGTCTATGAGATCTAATTCCTTAAATCTATTTGTCACCTCTACTGTATATTAATCAGGGATATGATTTAGTTCATGCCTGAGTGCCCTAGTGCTTTCCCCTACCTTCTTCAATTTAAGCCTAAATTTTGCAATGAGAAGCTCGTGATATGAGCCACAGTCAGTTCTTGGTCTTTTTTTTACCGACTGTAAAGAGTTTCTCCATCTTTGGCTGCAGAGCACATAGTCAGACTGATTTCTGTGTTGATGTCTGGGGATGTCCATGTGTAGAGTCATCTCTTGGGTTGTTGGAAAGGAGCGTTTGCTATGACCATCCTATTCTCTTGACAAAATTCTATCAGCCTGTGCCCTGCTTCATTTTGTACTCCAAGGCCAAACTTGCCTGTTATTCCAGTTATTTTTTAGCTTCCTACTTTAGCATTCCAATCCCCCATGATCATAAAGACATCGTTTTTTGGTGTTAATTCTACAAGGTGCTGTAGGTCTTCATAGAACAGGTCAACTTCATCCTCTTCAGCACAGTGGTTGGGGCATAGACTTGGACTGCTGTGATGTTGAATGAGTTGCCTTGGATTCGAACTGAGATCATTCTGTCATTTTGGAGATTGTATCCCAGTATTGCTTTTCCTACTCTTTTATTGACTATGAAGGCTACTCCATTTCTTCTGAGGGATTCTTGCCCACAGTAGTATATCTGATGGTCATCTTAATTAAATTCACCCATTCTTGTCCATTTTAGTTTGCTGATTCCTAAGATGTCGATGTTCAGTCTTGTCATCTCTTGTTTGACCATGTCTAGCTTCCTTTGATTTATGGATCTTACATTCCAGGTTCCTATGGAGTACAGATATTTACAGCATTAGACTTTTCTTTCACCACCAGATACATCCACAGCTGAGCATTCTTTTGGCTTCGGCCCAGTTGCTTCATTCTTTCTGGCGCTACTAGGACTAGCCCTCTGCTCTTCCCCAATAGCATATTGGACACCTTCTGACCTGAGGGGCTCATCTTCCAGCATCATATCTTTCTGCCTTTTGGTACGACTGTCCAAGGGGTTTTCATGGCAAAGATACTAGAGTAGGTTGCCATTTCCTTCTCCAGTGGATCACGTTTTGTCAGAGCTCCCTACAATGACCTGTCCATCTTGGGTGGCCCTGAATGGCATAGCTCATAACTTCATTGAGCTACGCAAGCCCCTTTGCCACAACAAGAAAATAATCCATAAAGAGGGCCATAACCATAGCTCTAACTAAGTACTCCTACTTCTAAAGGTCTCTTTTATTTCAGATTCTTGCCTATGTTAGTAATGTGCAGTTCAACAACAGTGCTGGAGATGAGGTCTCCTTCTCAGAAGATGGACTGGGATCTCCTTGTTATGACCTTTTGAATTGGGTTCTCCTCCCCAATCAATCCTTTCTTCCCATAAAAGTTGGGCAAGTAAATACTAAGGCTGCCCCAGGCCAGGATTTCACCATTAACTCTGATGGAATCGTCTGGGCCAGAAAGGTGAGCTGCAAGGAAATGCTGTAAGTGCAGGGAAAGAGTCATTCTCTTCTGAGATGCAGAACATCTTCCTAACTTGAAAAATAATCAATTGAGTCAGAAATCACGACAGTCATTTGGTGAAAAATCTGCTTTGCCTGTAACACGTTTGAGGTCTGATTTGTGTCATTCCACAAAGGGTTAGGCTTGGGAACAACATCTGCTTGAAACGTAGGACACAATTAGAGCAAGCAACAGTGATGTCCATTGACCAGTTATGCTCAGTTGTATCCCCATGGTTCTTTCTTTTAGAAATGTTCTTGTCCCATCATAAACCTTCCTCTGCAGGCTGAGATTCCAGATCCAATCTCCCACGTCCATGGGGGTGTCAGGAATGCCACTGGCCTGATTACCTCAGGGCTGTTCTTCATTTCTGATAGACGGTGGCAATCTATTTCTTTAGAAGAGATTCTGAACACAGAAGTAGGAACAAGGAAGGGAAATAGGAATCAGGAAAACAATGAATACAGCTGGTTCATTGCTTAGGACATCTCAAGTGTTTCTCTTTTCTCTTTCAGAAGGTGCCCATTGCCAGATGTGGAAGGAAGAGGTGCCATGCAGGAGAGAGGAGAAGAGTTCCAGAGGGCAAGCAGGTTTGCTGCTACCAATGTGATGCTTGTCCAGAAGGGACCATTTCTCACAAGACAGGTAGAGCAGACTTCAAATGTTCATCTTCCAGGATCACAGAACACATTCATTAAGTCATTTTTTTGTTATTGTTATCATTTTTGATAAGAGTGACATGAAATCATATCTTTCAGCAAAACATTTCAGTTTACAAATCTAAATTGCCTTGGCCACAGAGGCCACCTTTTCCGATCCTCAGCAGTTCCATGCAGGATATCTTTAGGGCAGAATTTATGAATCTCCAATTTGCATTTCCACTCCTACTCTAACATCTAATTGCAAAAACCGCCTTCCAATCTTTCCTGAGGAAGTGGGCTGTGTGGTCCAAGCTTTAATTTTTATTATTCAGAATATGCTCCTTTGTCAGCACTATCAACCTCTGAGGAAATAGACCTACCAGGGAAAGAGGACATTCATCTATCTATGTCTCTTTGATAGAGCAGGGGAGAGTAAAAAACGTCTGAATGAACAGATTTGAGGAACAAAGCAGAGAGATTAAGGCAGGGATGATATACACACAAACAAAACAGCAGCCTTTCTGGATAACAGATATATTGTTCTTCTGTGGATTCCATTAGAAAATAGGAGAAAAAACAGGCAGGAATCTCAAACTGAAAGCCTCATCAGTCATGGAAGTGCACAGTGAATGTATAGCTGGACCTGAACAAATCTTTGTCTCTGGCTAATCTCTCCCCAGGATCATCATAAATGAAGGATGATTTGTTCTTTTTGATGCCCCATAAATAGCACAGGGGATTGTTTCATTACTCCCTTTTTAGGAGGGTCAACAGCAGGAAGGCAACACACGTAACACTTTTGCAGGAGGGAAAATGTGTATGGTAGTTGCTCAAGAAATCCTTAGATAAAGACTTTTGATTTCAGATGCAGCTCACTGTGACCCCTGCCCAGAAGACCAATTTCCCAACAAGGACAAGGACCATTGCATTGCCAAGAAGATGCACTTCCTTGCCTATCAAGACACATTGGGATACATTTTAGTTTTTTTGCTCTTTTACTCTCTGTGACCACATCTGCAGTTCTGAGAATTTTCTATAAACATCATGACACACCGATTGTAAAGGCCAACAACCGAGATCTCACTTACATTCTCCTGGTCTCCCTCCTGCTCTGCTTCCTCTGCTCCTTCCTCTTCATTGGTCAACCTGGGAAGATCACCTGTCTCTTCCGACAATCTGCCTTTGCCATTCTCTTTTTTTTTTATTTAATAAACAAACATACATATACAGATGTAGACATTTAAACAAACTATACATAAACTAACTATACAGTGAGATCAAGTCATACAGCTTGAACTTTAAAAATAGAGCTACTTCGGTAATTATATATCCATATATCTATGTATATTTATCTTTCATCATGTATCAATATTTATACAAATATATTTCATTTTATTTCCTTATTTTTGTATCATTGGGTGGTATTCCCTTATTTCGTGTTCTTTTTATCTAACCAGTTGTACCATTTCTGCCAAATTAAGTAATAGTCTGAGTCTTCTTTTCCCTGTATCTCTTTGGTAAGTTTGTCCATTTCCGCACATTCCATTGTTTTTTGTATTATTTTTTCCTCTGATGGCGTGTCCTCCAGTTTCCACATTTGTGCGAAAGTGATTCTAGCTGCGGTCAGGATATGTATTATCAAGTATTGTGTCTCTTTTTTATAGTCCTTTGTCAGTATTCCTAATAGATATGTTTCTGGTCTGAGGGGCACTTTCTGGGTGGTGATTTCTTCCAGCTGATTTTGAATTGTTTTCCAAAATTTTTTTGGCCTTTGGGCATGACCACCACATATGGTAGTAGGTCCCCTTCTGTGTTTTACACTTCCAACAATTCTGATTCGCATTAGGGAACATCCTTGCCAGACGTGCAGGGGGGAGATGCCACCTATAAAACATCTTGTATGTATTTTCTTTGTAGAGCACGGACATTGTCAGCTTAGTATTTACTTTCCACATTTTCTCCCAATTTTCTAGGTTAATATTATATCCAAAATTTTTAGCCCAAATAATCATATTTTCCTTCACCTCTTCTTCTTCCAATTTGTATTTTAATAGGTAATTATATATTTTAGTTATTAATTTATTGTCTGATTGCATTATAATTTTATCTAATTCATTTCTTTCTTTTTGGATTCCAAATTTTTTCATGTCGATTTTATATCTTGATTTTATCTGTAAATACGGCCACCAATCAATGTCCGTGACCTGCTGTCTCAATTCTTCTCTTGTTTTCATTTCTCCCTCTGTGTTCAACAATTCATCATAGGTTTTCATCTTGTCTATATCCATTGTGTTCGGATAAATTTGGGCCTCCATGGTTGATAGCCATCTTGGGATTTTATCGTAGTGTTTTCTCCTTATTTTGGTCCAAATTTTTGCCAATGCTCCTCTGATATAGTGTCTACTGAAGTGCTCATGTTGCCTGGGTTTTTCCTCCCATAAAAATGCGTGCCAGCCTTTCGACAGGTCAAATCCTTCTAATGCTAGCGTTCGTTTATCTTCGAGTGTCATCCAATCTTTGATCCAAGTTAAAGCTGTTGCAGTGTAGTAAGTTTGCCAATCTGGGAGTCCCAGGCCACCCTTTTCTCTAGTGTCCTGTAGGTGCTTCAGTTTAATCCTGGCTCTTTTCCCTTGCCATATATACTTTAATGTCATTTTATCAAGATCTTTGAAATATGATTTCCCTGGATTTATCGGTATTGTTCTAAATAGATATAATAATTTCGGTAAAATTGTCATTTTGATTGAAGCAATTTTGCCTAATAGTGATAGTCTCAATTTACTCCATGCCTCTAAGTCCTTTTGAATTTGTTTGGCCAATTTATTATAATTGTCTTCTTTAAGATATGATACCTTATTGGTGAGCCAAATTCCTAGGTATTTTATTTTTGTTGTTGTTTGTATTCCTAGCGTCTCTTCCAATTCTTTTTCTTGGGTTTTTGTCAAATTTTTAGTTAGTAGTTTTGTTTTTTGTCTATTAATTTTCAGTCCTGTCACTTCACCATATTGTTCTATCTTCCTTAGTAAATTCAATCCTGATTGTTTTGGTCTTTCTAAAATAAATACTACGTCGTCCGTGAATGCTTGTAATTTATACTCCTGGTTTTTTGTTCTTAATCCTTTTATTTCATTATCATTCCTAATTTCGTTCAACAATGGTTCCAATGCTAATATATATAATATAGGAGAGAGGGGACATCCTTGTCTCACCCCCTTGGATATTTTAAATTGGTCTGTTGTCTCTCCGTTTATCCATATCTTTGCGGTTTGGTCGGAGTATATTGTTTTGATCATATTTAGGAATTTATCGCCGGTTCCCATTTTTTCTAATTGTAATGTTAAGAATCCCCAATTAAGGTTGTCGAACGCCTTCTGTGCGTCGAGGAAAAGTAAGGCCACTTTTTCATCCGATTTTTGCTCATAGTATTCCAGGATATTGATTATTGTTCTTGTGTTCTTATTGATTTGCCTGTTTGGAATGAATCCATTTTGGTCTGGATGGATATAATCCACGATAATTTTCTTCATTCTCTGGGCCATAATTGATGTAAATAATTTGTAGTCTGCATTTAGAAGCGATATGGGTCTGTAGTTTTTAGTTTGGGTGAGATCTGAGTCTTCTTTAGGTATCAATGTAATAATTGTCTCTATCCATGATTTGGGAGTTTTGGCTTCTAGAATTGCTTCATTCAGGACTTGTAATAAAATATCATCTATTGGCTGGTGTTCAATTTTGTAAAATTCCGCCGGGATGCCATCTGGACCTGGTGTTTTGTTATTGTTCTGCTTCTTCTTTGCTTCAATTAATTCTGACATCGATATTGGTCTGTTCAAGAGTTCTCTTTGAGTTTCCTTTATTTCTTGAATGTTGGTTTTATTTATATACTCTTTAACTTTTTCCAATTGGATTTCTTCCTGTGCATATAGTTCCTGATAGAGATTTCTTACGATTCGCTTTTTTTCCTCATTCGTATGCTGCAATTGCCCTTGTTTGTCTTGTAGTTGATGTATTAGTCTTTTGTCCTTTTCTTTCTTTAACTTATAGGCCAACCAACGTCCTGTTTTATTTGCGAATTCGAATTGGTTTTGTTTTGCCATTTTGATTTTCCTTGCTATTTCTGTTGTTGTTATTAAATTTATTTCATGTTTAATAAGGTTTATTTTTTCTTTGATCTCTTTCCTGTCGGGTCTGTTCTGTAATTCTGCTTCCTGTTTTGCAAGGTCAATCAATAAATTGTTTCTTCTTTGCTGTTTCTCTCTATTTTTCTTCGCCTTGAATGAAATTGTTAGTCCTCTTATATATGCTTTTGTGGTATCCCATAGGACTTGCAATGATGTTTGTTCCCTCTTGTTGATTTGGAAGAATATCTCCATCTCTTTCTTTATCATCTCTATGTATTCTTTATCTTTGATGATCTCTCTGTCCATCATCCATCTTCCTCTTTTTTGCTGGCCTTTCCTGATTAGTGTTATAGGACTGTGATCTGCCCATACATTCGGTGTAATTTCAATTTCTTTTATGTTTTCTCTTAGTTCTGCAGTCATCCAGCCCATATCTAGCCTGGACCAGGACTGGTGGGGATTTGAGTAATATGTATATTGCTTTTTAGTTTTATTCAATTTTCTCCAGGCATCTTTCAGTTGTAACTCTTGAATCATATCCTTAAAGGTGTCAGGTAGTGTCTTTTTCCTAGATTTATTTTTTTTTACTACTTTGGTAGTCATAATCCATATCCACAATTGCATTATAGTCCCCTATTATGCATATATGCTCATAGTCTAATTCTTTAATTTTATTGTGTATTTTTTTTAAAGTATTCTTTTTGGTTCCCGTTCGGAGCATATATTGATATCAGTAGCATATTTTGGGCCTCCATCTTAATGTCTATCATTAGTATCCTGCCATCTCCATCTGTGTAAATTTGTTTTGCCTGAATATGGCTTTTAATGTATATTGCAATGCCTCTTTTTTTTTTTGATCTGATAGTGAGGTGAATAATGTTCCAAGTCTTCTGTTTTCTAGTAACTGTTGATGTTGTTTTTTGATATGTACTTCTTGTAAATTGATAATGTCTATGTCTAATTTTTGTAGTTTTTTAAAAGTATGTGTTCTTTTGGTTGGTAGATTAAGGCCGTTTATATTGATTGAAATTAATTTCAACTCTCGTCCCATATCCCTTAGTTTTTCTTTGTTAGTCTAAGTCTACTTGTGTATCTTGTTACCATTTGTGTTTTCCCCCTAGACCCTTCTCTCTCCATCTTCTCCCTTTCCCTAGACTCCTTCTCTTCCTTTTCTTTTTTTGTTTCCCCCATGGAGTGTTCCTGGTTTGTATTTTCCGAATTACGTCTAGTTTCCTGTTCTTCTTCTATTATAAAGTGAGTGTCAAGAAATTCTTGTGCCTTCTCTATCGTGTCGATTTTATATTTTTTGTCATCCCAAGATATTAGAATTCCCTCTGGCACCAGCCAGCGGAACATTATTTTATGTTGATTCAGTAGGGTTGTCAAGAAATTGTAGTTTTTTCTGTATTCTCTTATTCTTCTTGGAACTTGTTTTAGGGTTATTATTTATTTTCCGTTATAACAGGGTTTTCCCTCTCTCATTAATGTGTAGATCTCTTCTTTTACAGTTTTACGTGCGAATCTCGTGTCTGTGGTTTGAATTTGTTGTTGCCGCTGGATACAAAGTAAAAGTTTTCTTCTCTGAATCCTCAGTCCGCCATTTGCTACTGTTCAGCTAATTTCCTTCCGCCCACAACAGTCTTAAATAGTCTCAGTTCTTTCAGTTTCACTTTCTACAGTCACTTTCTTAATTAATCTTTTTTTCCTCTGTTAAGTCAAGTCAAGAAGTATTATTGTAAAATTGTAATCCACCGCTTACTTGTAATCCTTTTTTTCTGTCACTCATTCCTTTCGCCAGTCAAATCTGCATTGTCACTGTGGATATTAAGCTTCGCTCTGATCACTGTTTCTCGCCGCTTGCCTGACGATCTTGCCGCCGCTTATTGGAGTCCTATTCTCGCCAATGTCTTTAGATCCTTATGGTTATACCTTCGTATTTCGATTAAATTAGTCCTTACCGATGTTTCTCTTTGTAATCTTCACTTCCACACTTGTCGGTTGACAGTGCTCCGGCCAGCCAAGATGGCTGGCTTTTTCCCGGCTAGAGTTAGGGGGGTTTTCTCTGAACCTTCGGGGTGATTGCTGTCACACCGAGGTCCTAGAGAATCCTCCCTTTTCTATCGACCTCTCTGTGGTCGATAGTGATAAAAACAGCTTCCAATCAAGAAATTTGGAACTTCGGGGATGGAGCCTCGTTCCCCTCGTTCCTTACACGCTGACGTCACCGCCGGAAGATCTCACTTACATTCTCCTGGTCTCCCTCCTGCTCTGCTTCCTCTGCTCCTTCCTCTTCATTGGTCAACCAGGGAAGCTCACCTGTCTATTCCAACAATCTGCCTTTGCCATCCTCTTTTCCCTGGCAGTTTCCTCTGTGTTGGCAAAAACTGTCATGGTGGTTCTTGCCTTCATGGCTGCCAAACCAGGGAACAAGACAAGGAAACTCTTAGGAAAATCACTGACCAACTCCATTGTCATAGCCTGTCCCTTGATCCAAGCCCTTCTTTGTGCCACCTGGCTGATAACCTCCCCTCCATTTCCCAGCTGTGACTTTCACTCCTTATTTGAAGAGATCATCTTGGAATGTAAGGAAGCCTCATCTTTGATGTTTTACACTGTCCTCGCCTACCTAGCTTTTTTGGCCCTCATCAGTTTCACAGTGGCCTTTCTAGCTAGGAAATTGCCTGATAGTTTTAATGAAGCCAAGTTCATTACTTTTAGCATGCTGGTCTTTTGCAGTGTTTGGATCACTTTCCTCCCCACCTACCTGAGCACCAAAGGGAAGTCCATGGTGGCTGTGGAGATCTTCTCCATTTTGGCCTCTGGAGCTGCTCTCTTGGCTTGTATCTTTTTCCCCAAATGCTACATTATTCTACTGAGGCCCGATCTGAATTGTAGAGAAAATATAGTAAGAAACAAGAATTTCTAACTAATGCAAAGATTGGCCTCATTTATATTTGTCTTTCAGACATATTTAGAATCTGATTTTTAAAAAACAAAAAACAAAAAAAAAAGGTTGACAAGAAGGAGGAGCTTGTCCATTAAAGAATTCCTTATCAAGTTCTACAACTGGTTACATGTCAGGTCTCATAGATCTCTATCGGGAAAGTACCATTCTGGCGGGAGGGGGAGGCTTGTGTGAGATTCCTTGTGCAGGGTTTCATTTACTTTGCTTTGCTGTACCTTGTGGGAAATAGGGAAGGGGAAAGGAATGTGCTTTGAGCCATCTGCTTTATCTCACCACTAGAGAAAGTGAAATTGAAGCACCTGGGAATTTACAGTTATCACCATCTCTACCTGAGGTTCTCAAAACATCTTCTCACTTTGGGATTGGCTCAATGTTGAACTGGACATTGGGAGGGGCTTTGCTTGTAGCAGTTTAGCCTAACGCTTTGAGTGGGAAACTTTAGTTCCTGCCTATATCTCCTTTGCTATCAGTCTTTCAATAAAAGTTCCCCTTCAAATGATAATTGTTTCAAGAGTTCTGCTTTCTTGAGAAGACTGGCGAGGCAGGACCTTACATGACAATTTACCTGTGGTCAGCAATGATCCTCCAGTCTTTGTTTATCATGTTTTCAAAGTGTCCTCAGTGATGTCCAGAGCCCTGATTTGATGGGAAGCTTGTTCATAAAGCTGCGTTTATTATTACAAGGAGAGAATTTTCTCATTTTATTCCTTTTAATTTAGTTCATTTTTAGTTAGTATTTTAAAGGGATGTGTTCAGTATTCGTGTTTTTAAGCAAATATGGTTGTTTCCTTAGATAACTGAGGCATTATAGAATTACCTACCACTATTCAATGATTTTTCAAATGGTGGAGTTTAAATCTCTCACACATCCAGATCTGATAAACTTCCTTGTCAATGTCAGGCAGAATTTTCCTGAGATGGATGAGCAAAGTATGTCATAACTGTTTGCATTATATTAATAACCTCTCATGATATTTCATCTCTTGGACATCCTTGGTGAACGAAGGTGGTCTATCAGATCTTTGTGCAGAGAGAGTCTGCAGAGGAATAATTCAACCCAGGATTACAATCTAATTTCCTTAACTAGTATATGTTACTAGCAATGCCATCCAGAGCATGAGAGTCATCTCAGCTTCTTAATGTAAATCAGGAGGTATCTGTCAATCACCCAGTCCTGTGACATGTAGTTATTTAAAGGTGATAACCAGCACCTTGAATGGTGCCTTGGGGAAACCTGGGGGCCACTGCAACTTATGCAACAGAAGTCTGAAATGGGTGAATCTAGAAGGGTCCAATATTGTGGGCTTATATTGGACCAGCTGCAGTTTTCAAGGGGTCTTCAAGGGTAGCCCTAATGCAAGAACATTGCAGCATGAAACAGTAGAGAATGTTCACAGCTCAGGTTTAGATGGTGGCAGTGGTTTGTTTTCCAATGAGATTTGATTATTGGTTTTCCGTCCTGCATTTCATTCCACAGTGGTTTTTGGATGGAGGGAGCCTGAAGGATTAAGCAGTCGTAATAGGCACATAAACATTACAATTAGTTCTTGTTGAGCAATGATGATGAAAAAGTAACTTTGCAACTTTTCACATTGACAACATTTTAATGTTTGTAAAGCATACAAAAACTGAAGTCATAATTCTTGCAACAGTTTCACTTGGCAAACACTTCCGACATGATTTTCAAAGCAGCCACCACTGATCCCATTTAATTATGGTCACTTAGAAAATAGTGAGCACTTCTGTAATTGTGCCATGCAGCTGTATTTGATGGTTGATGACATTATAGACCACCAAGAGGTCATATTGAGCCCGAATGGATGCACTGGCCTCACCCTGCTCCTTCCAAAGTTCATCTAAAAGTTCAACTCATGCCATTTCCATCCCATTAAAGGCCTGAACTTTCACAGAAATCAGGATTTATCAAAGTTCCACTATAATTGTCCAGTGTGGTAGGACCCAGGAATTGTTTCTTGAGTATTAGCCAAACCAAGTAATCCTTCATAGGTGGCTGAACACACCCATCTTTCAAGGATGAATTCATGCTGGGTATCTCTCAACTGTAGCTTTGTTCCCAAGAACTCCTGACTTTCTGCCTCCACTCTTCCACCCCTCTTGCCTCCATCGCCTCTGTTGCTCTCATGCAAGTTGACTCTCCACTGCTCAATTTCGTTCTGTTTAACAAACTTAACCTGTTGGAGGAGTGGCAGAACCTGGGCATGGAGTTAAAAGAGGAATCAGCCTAAAGTCTCTACATAGCCACAAATAAACTAAGTCCAATCCCTCATGAACTCCATTAACCCTTAGTGCTAAACATTAATTGAGAAAGTTACTGCTTGTATGATGAGAAATTAATCAGTCTAGTTGGAAGTTCATGTCTGATACAAATGTTTTGCACCTGACAGAACATTTACAAAGACCTAGCTGGCCAAAGTCACAGCCATCACCATAGAAACCAGTAATGACCAGAGGGAGTGACTTCTACGACCCGCAAAATTGATTCTTTGGGGACTGTGACTGATGACACACCTTGAGGGGAGGGGGAAACAAGGTCAGAGGCAAGACATAAATTGAGTGAAATTAGCTTCACTTGGTCCGTGCTGACATGATGCACCTAATAAACAACTGGATTTTCCTTGAAACTTTGCTTGAGGCTCCTGATCTTATTAGGCATTGGTCGGAACCTTGACAGCCAATCCATCAGGCTGATTGAAGAAAGGGGATCTCTTGGGTATTCTGGCATTGGGATGAAGCCTATACCACTTACTACCTTGAAAGGGGTTAGTTCCGTGCTACTGTGAACAGCATTAATGTACCTGACCTCAGCGAATGGCAAGAGGTCTGCCTAATTGGACTGCTGGTAGTTCACGTAACACCTCAGGTATTGTTCTACCATGGCATTCAGTCTCTCTACCCTTCCATTGTTGGTCAGATGAAAGACCAAGCTAAGGCCCTGGAATGACCCAATGGACTGCAGGAACTCCCTCCAGAATTTAGCCATGATCTGCACTGTGATTTATTTGTTATTTATTTATTGGTTCGATTTATATGCTGTCCTTCTCCAGAGACTCAGGGCAGCTTACAATGCATTAAGCAATAGCCTTCATACTTCTGTATATACCTGCTTAGGATACCTGCTTTTGGCCCCCACTAAGTGGAGACTTATTCTCCAAGCAGGCACACTTCTTTCTTGAGATAGGTACTGTCAAGTATTTGCAAGCCATTGGCACATATATCATACAGACACTAGTGGAGGCAGAAAGTGCCCCCACCCCTATGTGGAGAGGAGGGGCTTACACTGAATATAAAACCCCCTCTAACCTTTCCACCATGCTCTCTTTTACGTTTGTTCTCCATGAGACATGATCTTTGATAGGGGTAGTCACACACGCTGTGTGCCCCCTATCCTAATGGATATTAAGACAGCCTTTGTATATAGTTAATATGTTTTGTTATATGAATAAATACATTTATCACATTTATTCATGCATCTGCCTTTGGACTCTTCTATGCTCCTGGGTGTTTCTATGATCCCAATTTCCACAGGTACCATTCTGCTCCTTGAGCAGAAACTATTAGTCAAGGAAGATCCTAGAGTGAAGAAGAGATCTAAGCATTACAGTTCAATGTCATGATGAACCAAAGATGTAATTTCCACTTCTGGGAGAACCAATCATGCACAGCTGCCTGGTTTTGCTAGGATTCAAACTGAGACTCTCCCTTCCCATCCAACCTTCATGCACGAGGGCAAAACCTTCATAGCACCACTTGGTCAATCGGTGGTTGTACAACTGAATATCATCAGCATACAAATGGTACCTGACCTCAAACTGAAAAGGCTTTCCAGATGGATCCTGAAAGTCAATGGATTTGGCTCAGTCTCACTCCTGCAACCAACACTGAATGGAACCACCTTCAGGTGAAGGAGAGACTCACCTAACACTATATACCCATCCTTTGTTCTCCCAGTTTCTGATTTCATCCACTGCCATGTGGTTATTAAAAAAAATGGTTCTTCCATCCAAGCATTGGCATGACTGCTCACAGTTACAAGGGGACAACTGATAGTTGTATGCCACCAAACCCCGTGACTCTCACACTAGCTGACCAACTATGGCCTAGGCCAAACTCCATCTTGTTTCCAGGGGGTCAGTTTCATGGAGGTCAGATTCACAACTTCAGCATGACTCCCTCTATCCTGTGCATTACAAGACACATAAACATGTTTTTTCCATTCTGGTGAATGAGAAGCTACTGCTCCATAGGTAGAACAATTGCTTTTCCTTGCAATTATCAGAAGTACAGTAATTCATAGTGTGTCCCCTGTGGATTTCTCAATACAAAATCTTACAAAATAAACCCTGCTTTAAAAAAAATAACTCTGAGTTCTTCAGATGAAGGCAGAAGATATCACCTTAGGCTGCCTTGCAAAGAGCTAATTCCTGGGTTTCAGGAGACTTGAATGCCTTTGTTTCCTCTATGCTCATTGCCCAAACACAGGTAAGATGAAGCATTGTTGCTATACATTTATCCTCGTGCCATCCAGGTGACACAGGTGGTGTCTGCTGTACTAATGTTCCAGTGAGATTTCAGGAGCAAACTTCAAATGAGTTTCTGCACAAAGTTTCTTTTCTGTCCTAGGAGGGAAGAAAACAAGAAAGATGGGGCAGGAGTCATGCTACTGCTGATGCCCTTCCTGCTTCTATCTCCAACTTCTCTGAAAAGGCTGCAAACCATATGTGTGTGAAGAAAGACTGAGCAGGAGTTATGCTACTTCTGATGCTGATGCTCTTCTGGCTCCTGGCTCCAACTACAGCAAAGAGACTGCAAACCATGTGTGTGTTCAGGGATTATATTGAATTAGATGGAAGCTACTACAGGCCTGGTGATCTCATTATTGGTGGGAATTTGCCCTTGGGAATCATGAACAAGTCTCCTGTCCTAGAGTTTAATACAGTGAAGCTTGTTTTTAAAAAGGGGTAAGTTTCAGCTGAAGGGGAAACATGGAGATAAATTGTTTCTTTCCTTTACATTCAGGGACTTTTTTCAAAAAATATTTCTAGTGTTTTGAACTGTCCTGGTGTAGTGCATATTTTGTGTTTTTCTCGATAAATTAGGAAGCTCTTCAAATAGTTCTGGAATTCTCAATCTCCTCATCAGATAGATGATAAACAGCAAAAAATGAAGAGGGAAGCTTTGCTGGACTAGTGAAGAAGTCAAATTATAATATTAATCTGAACAGTAACTTTTGGCAGAAAATTCAAATCAAAATTCAACACGCTTCAACTGTTCAGGAGTTACAAAAATCCCTCTCAGTGTTGGAATCAGCATTACTCATGAATAATGGCCTTCAGTAAAGCTATGAGGCGACTCCCACTGTACTCCTGTGCTCAGCAATCCTTACCACACCTGAAGAAGCTGCTCCAAGAGAGACCTTAAATAATTAAATTGTAAGTGAAGCAGTTGGAAAGGATTACAGCCACCGCAGCAAAGTGAATATGGCAGAGATGATAGAGAGTATAAAACAGTCTGGATATCTACGGAAAGACTTGTTTCCTTTCTCACAAAGTCATCCAAGTTTAGCCAAGAAAATCCTCTGAAAAAAAACCAAACCCATTGAAATTTGGGAGTTTCTGCCCTCAAAACTCCCCCGAAACACTAAAACAAATTCTACAGCCATGCATAAGCTTTTTTGTAATGTTTGCCAATGTTTTGCTCACTACAGATTCATCACCAGTAACTACCAGCAGTTTCTTGCATTGATGTTTGCTGTCTCCGAGGTCAATAAGGATTTTCATCTGCTCCCCAACATCTCCCTTGGCTTCCACATCCATGGCCATTACCAGACTGTGATAGTTGTTTCTTTAAACAGCCTCTCCATACTCTCCTCACGAGGCCAAGTGGTTCCAGGGTACAAATGTGACCTGCAGGACACTCTGCTGTCTGTCATTGGTGATCTCAACTCCAAACTCTCAAGGCTGATGGCCTCCATCTTCAGCATCTTCAAGGTCCCACAGGTAAGAGAGCTCCCTTGCATACAATATGGATAAGACAAAGATGAAAACACACACATAAGCCAAGAGGAAATTAAAAGTAGTTTGGGGGAGGCACATCATGAGCCTGTGGCTCTTCATTTATTCTTCATAAAAGAGTAGCCATCATTTTAGTGCCATTTATTCTCTGTATCAGTTGTTGGGTTCTTCTCTTGTCTTCTGACATATCACAATCAGTCAAGATGTTAAGTGGTGGCTTTCCCTAAAAAGGGAAGGACATGAAGCTTGCCACTGAGGGTCAGTCAGCCTGACTGGTGGAGCAAAATCCACACAACGGTGACTCCTAAAGTTGCCCTAAGACTTTACTTTGTCTTTGAAAGATGAATCTCATTGTTTTTCAGCTCGGTGTTGGCTTTGAGTTCTCTAAGGGAGAGAGAAGAGTTTATCCTTCCTTCTTCTGGATTAATCCCAAGGAATCTCCTCAGTACGTAGGTCTAGTCAAACTACTCCTGTATTTCCAGTGGAACTGGGTTGGACTTTTCACCACTGAAGATGACAGGGGAGAACATTTCATCTCAACTCTGATGCCAATGCTTAAGGAGAAGGAGATCTGCCTGGCCTTCACTAAAAGGCTGAAATCACATGATTTTGAGATTATAATGAAAAAATTACTTCTCAATTTCCAGACTTGGTCAAAAACTGAAGTGATTATTCTGTTTGGAGACCCCAAATCTAGTGTCAGTGTACAGACAATTTTGTTTCTCCATAAAAAAATCAAGAAGAAAACATTTCGGAATGTTTGGATCTTAACCTCTCATTGGAAACTTAGTGCGAGGGAATTTAAAGACACCTTGCTATTTCTAAAGTCTTTCCATGGAGTCTTGCATTTCAGGGACCACACCGGGGATGTCTCAGAATTCAAACATTTTGTTCTATCTTTAGACCCCTTGAACCCACAAGGGGATGTATTTCTCCCTCTATGGTGGGAAAAGGTCTTTGGCTGCAAGATTCACCAACCAGACAAGATCCCTCCAATGGGGAAAAAACAATGTACAGGAAAGGAGAATCTGCAGAATCTGCCCAATTACATTTTTGAAACAAGCATGACAGGTGAAAGTTACAATATCTACAATGCCATTTTTGCTGTGGCACACGCTTTACATGCAATGTATGGAACCAGAGCCCAACCGACCATGATGAGGCTTGGAAAGAGGATCGCCAATGTCCAGTCATGGCAGGTAAATTCTGTGGCTTCCTTAGAAAGGAAAACATATTAAAAGCAATTATTAGAAATATATGACATAAGAATAATGTTTTATTGGAAGAGTTTGGAGAGGGGGAGAAGAGAAGTAAACCAAATGAGCTGTCCATAAGATCCATAGAAGAAAGACCTTCATAAAGTCCTGAAAGGCTTCAATGGTTGCCAGAGTTTCAGGAGGTAACCATGACAGGGAGTAGATGTCAGCTGAGAGCAAAACAACAATCTGGCTGTGTTTGAGAAAGAAGCTTCCAGAAGTCAGTAGAAGTCCTACTTGAGACAGTTGCATAACAACCTCCGTTTCCCTCAGCATATAACCCAAATCCAACTTGTAGAAAGACACTCCATTCCTTTTACCCTTGGTTCATGTTTCTATTATTTAACATCCTATTTGACCCCACTCAATTTGTCCAGTTTTACATTTATCGTACTGCTCAGGTTGTAGTGTGAATGCAGCAAATCTTGGTGCACCTGAGCACATAAAGCAGGACTCAAAATAGTCTTAATGGGTTGTTTGTCTCAAACACATCAGACTTTTCTGCATTAATGGATAGACATTGAACTTCTCTGGACAGTGAATAGAAAAACCAGGGCAAGCCTTTCCTTTTCCTTGATGTCCATTTCATCAGACATTGTTCTTGCTCTGTTCAATTCTCAGGCAGAGAAAATCAGAGGAATTGTACTCTGTTCCCATACAAATTATTTAATTGTTGCTCAAGTGAATTGATCAGTTACAAGACCTCAGGACAAAGTAAACATTTAAAACTACATGTAATCAAGTATTACAGGAGGAAAACCACATACGACCTCGTAGACGACCCTCATTCTGTCAAAGATCTTGGAGTACTCATCTCAAATGATCTAAGTGCCAGAGCTCACTGTAACAACATTGCCAAAAAAGCATTAAGAGTTGTTAATCTAATCTTGCAAAGCTTCATTTCTGGTAATATTGTACTGCAAACTGGGGCATACAAAACCTTTGCTAGGCCAGTTCTTGAATACAGCTCATCTGCCTGGACTCCGCACTGTATTTCAGACATTAATACAATTGAGCGAGTCAGGGATATTTCAGGAGAAGAGTCCTCCACTCCTCTGCTCACAACAGAATACTTTATGCTACCAGGCTGAAAATCTTGGGATTAGACAATTAAGAACTACACCGCCTTCAGTCTGACCTAAGTGTAGTATACAAAATTATCTGCTACAATGTCTTACCTGTCAATGACTACTTCAGCTTCAACCACAATAATACATGAGCACACAATAGATACAAACTCAAGGTAAACCGCTCCAAATTCAATTGCAGAAAATACGACTTCAGCAACAGAGTGCTCAGGGCCTGGAATGCAATACCTGACTCTGTGGTTACTTCCCCAAACCCCCAAAACTTTAACCTTAGATTTTCTATTGTTGACCTCACCCCATTCCCAAGACATCTGTAAGTGGCGTGCATAAGTATACCAACAAGCCTAATGTCCCTGTCCTAATATTCCTTTTTATTTAATCTTTTCATGTATCCAAATTCTGTTTAAACTTTTACCTGTTATCTTATATATGATTGACAAATAAATAAATTTAATTAATTAATTAATTTAAAAAATATGATTAATTTTGGAATGTGGCACTAAAATCTTTCAGTGTACTTATTCTGATAAAGCTTGATTTGAAGAAACCATGATACAAAGGACCAAAGGAAAACCATTTCTAGTTTCAGAGTTAAATATTTGGTCTTACTGCAGATTCCTCAGTTCTCCACCAAGAGAACTCCTCTAGCTTTTCAGACATGAACTCATCTTCTCAAGATGGTCACCATGTTCTGATAGAAGCCATAACCATAGCTCTAGCCCAGATACTCCTATTTCTGAAGGTCTCCTTTCTTTCAGATTCTTCCCTATTTGAGGAATGTGCAGTTCAACAACAGTGCTGGAGAGGAAGTCTCCTTCTCAGAAGATGGACTGGGATCTACTCGTTATGATCTTTTCAACTGGGTTTTCCTCCCGAATCAATCTTTTCTCCCCATGAAGGTTGGGCAAGTAAATCCTGAGGCTCCCCCAGGACAAGATTTCACCATTAAATCTGATGGAATCATCTGGGGCACAAAGGTGAGCTGCAAGGAAAT
This sequence comes from Arizona elegans, assembly GCA_022577455.1. Lineage (NCBI taxonomy): Eukaryota > Metazoa > Chordata > Lepidosauria > Squamata > Colubridae > Arizona > Arizona elegans. Next base: position 15,824,238 of record JAKOOJ010000018.1, read on the forward strand.
GTTGTAAATTCAAGGAAAAAATCATTTTCTTCTTGAGATGTACAACATCTTTCTAACTGGAAAAATAATCAATTGAGTCAGAAATCTTGGCAGTCATTTGGTGTAAAATCAGCTTTGCATGTAACACATTTGATGCCTGATTTGTGTCATTCCACAAAGGGTTAGCCTTGGGAACAATGTCTGCTTGAAATGCAGGATGCAATTACAGCAAGCAACAGTGATTTCCATGGACCATTGATGCTCAGTGTATCCTCATGGTTCTTTTTTTTAGAAATGCTGTAGTTCAGTCACAAGCCTATCTCTACAGGCTGAGATCCCAGTTCCAATCTCCAACATCTGATGGTAGGTTGGGAGTGCCAATGGCCTGAATCCCCCAGCAGCCGTTCCTGGTTTTTGATAGATGGTGGCAATCTATTTCTTAAGAAGAGAATCTGAAAACAGAAGTAGGAATAAAAAAGGGAAATAGGAATGAGGGAAAGAATGAATGCAGCAAGTTCATTGCTTAAGTAATTTCAAATATTTCTCTTTCAGACCATCCCCTTTGCCAGGTGTGGAATGAAGAGGTGCCATACAGGAGAGAGGAGAAGAGTTCCAGAGGGCGAGCAGGTTTGCTGCTACCAGTGTGACCCTTGTCCAGAAGGGACCATTTCTAATCAGACAGGTAGAGCAAACTTCAAAAGTAGATCTTCCAAGATCAAAGAAGACATTCATTAAATCTATTTTCTTTATTGTGATCATTTTTGATATGATTGGCATGCACTCGTACTTTTCACTAGAACCTTTCAGTTGGTGGATCTAAATTGCCCTGGCCACAGAAGTCACCTTTCCCAATCCTTAGCACTTCCATGTAGGATAGTTTTAGAGCAGAATTTATGAATCTCCAACTTGCATTTCAACTCCTCCTGTAATATCTAATTGTGAAACCCAAATTCTAATCTTTTCCTAAGGAAGTGGGGTTTTCAGTCCAAGCTTTAATTCTTATTACTTAATGCATGCTTCATCCATCTATACTATCAAACTCTGAGGAAACAGACCTGCCAGAGAAAGAGGAGATTCATCTATCAGTGTTCCTCTGATAGAGTAGGAGCGAACAAGTAAGTTTGAATGAACACATTTGAAGCACAAAGCAGAGCGGTTAAGGCAAGGATCATGTACAGATAAGCAAAACAGCAACATTCCTGGATAACAGGTCTATCGATCTTCTGTGAGTTCCATTATAAAGTAGGGGAGAAAAGAGGCAGCAATTTCAAACTGAAAGCCACATTACTCATGGAAGTGCATTGGGAATGGATAGCTAGAACTGAACTAATCCTCGTCACTGGCTAATCTATCCTAGAATCATTATAAATGCAGCATGATTTACTTGAATGAATGAATTCTTAACCAAAGATTCTTGATTTCAGATGCTGCTCACTGTGAATCCTGCCCAGAAGACCAATATCCCAACAAGGACAAGGACCATTGCGTTGCCAAGAAGATCCACTTCCTTGCCTATCAAGACACCCTGGGATACACTTTAGTTTCTCTCACTCTTTTTCTCTCTGTGAGCACATTTGCAGTCCTGGTGATTTTCTATAAATATCATGACACACCAATTGTTAAGGCCAACAACAGAGATCTCTCCTACATCCTCCTGGTCTCCCTCCTGCTCTGCTTTCTCTGCTCCTTCCTCTTCATTGGTCAACCAGGGAAGCTCACCTGTCTTTTCCAACAATCTGCCTTTGCCATTCTTTTTTCCCTTGCAGTTTCCTCTGTATTGGCAAAAACTGTTATGGTGGTTCTGGCCTTCATGGCCACCAAACCAGGGAACAAGACAAGGAAACTCTTAGGAAAACCACTGACGAACTTCATTGTCTTAGCCTGTCCTCTGGTCCAAGCAGTACTTTGTGCCACCTGGCTTGAAACCTCTCCTCCATTTCTCAACTTGGACTTCCACTCCTTGTTTGGAGAGACCATCTTGGAATGTAAGGAAGGTTCAGCTTTAATGTTTTACATGGTCCTCATCTATCTAGCTTTTTTGGCCCTTGTCAGTTTCACAGTGGCATTTCTAGCTAGGAAATTGCCTGATAGTTTTAATGAAGCCAAGTTCATTACTTTTAGCATGCTGGTCTTTTGCAGTGTCTGGGTCTCCTTCCTCCCCACCTACCTGAGCACCAAAGGGAAGTCCATGGTGGCTGTGGAGATCTTCTCCATTTTGGCCTCTGGGGCTGCTCTCTTGGCCTGTATTTTTGTCCCCAAATGCTACATTATTCTGCTGAGGCCCAATCTGAATTGTAGAGAAAATATAGTAAGAAACAGGAATGTCTAACTAATGCTGGGATTTGCTTTTTATATTTATATTTCTCTTTGTGGCATGTTTAGAATATGATATTTCTAAAAAAATTAATGTCTTCAAAGAGGAATTTCTCCATTAAAAAATTCCTTATCAAATGCCACAATTGGTTAGAATTTACCTGTGGTCAACAGCAATCACCCAGCCTTTTGTTTATCATGCCTTCAAAATATCCTCGTGTTGTCCAGTGCCTAATGTTGATGGAAAACTAGTTATTAAAGATGTATTCATTATTTCAAGGAGAACATTTTCTCATTCCATTCTTTTTAATTTAATTATTTTTTAAAATAGTGTTTTAAAGAGTTGGAATCAGTGCTTTTAGACCTATATGGTTGTTTCCTTCGACGTCTGAAGCTTTATAGAGTTCTCTATCAGCATTCAGTTATTTTTAATAACATCTCCCTTTCCATAAAATGGCCTCTCATGTGGGAAATAGAAAGAATGGAGGAATGTGTGCTAACTGGCCCATAAAATAGCAATTCTCTGGCTTTCATTAAGCTTTATCAACATTTCTATGGCAACGTAACTGATATCCTTTTTTATTAAGAGAATATTTCTCTGTTGAAGATAGTAACAGTAGAAGAGTGGCAACATAATTGATAGTTTGTAATTTATGAATAGGTATGATTATACCACCTTATGCATAAATCATTTTCTCCTTCTTTCTCAAATGTATAAATATGAGTGCAATCTTTGGTCTTCAAGAGTTCCTCCCAATATTCTCTGGAGAAAATTTACCCTGGGCACACTCTTAACAAGCAACACTGCTGTGAGAATTGATTATTGATTTTTGGTCCTGCATTTGGAGCCTGAAGGCTTAAGCAGTTGTAATAGCTACATAAACATGACAGAAAGTGCTTGTTTAGCAACAATGATGAAATAGTAACTTTGCAACCAGAGACAATGACTGAACGATCCAAGGTAAGAGGCATGGGAATAGAAGGCAAAGGGCCACCAAATAAGCATCAAACTTTAGAACTATTACCAAAACAACTAATTTTAACCTCATTGGACACTAACAAGATGACATATGGGACATATGGGAGTAGGGGAAATTACATGGTTTATACAGAAATCTTCAGATCTGGTTTTGCTTAGGCTGCAACCACTTGACTTTTAATAAAAGTATAGATAGACTCTACAGATAGAATCAAGGATTTTTCTTTCCTAAATGTCTAAGCTGGGACAGGCCTGACATTCTGCCCACCAGCAAGGCCAGCAAAGGCATTATGCAACCGGTGGTCCCAACTGGAGAGCCATAGATGATGCTTCCTAAATTAAAGGCTCTGTCACTCCAGGAGAGATAGAATTTTTTTCCCTCCCAGATAGTTGTACAGAGAACACAGTCCTGCCCTGCATTGACAGCAGGCTACAGCTTGTGGGCCCCTCTTTGCAAACTGCACACCTCAGGCCATGGAATTGATCAGCAAACTGAAGCACTGAATTGGCTGCTGAATGGTGAGAACAGCAGCTGTCTGGCCCATGTGCTCACCCTTTGCATTGAACCAAAGTGGGGCAGCTCCAAGGGAGTCAAAAGGCAATCAAGATCACTCCTGCCACAGCCTGGGGTATCCAGTTTGCAAAGAGGGGAGCATCAACCATAGCAACTGGGGAGGGGTGAATGCCATGGGTCAGCTGGGGTGAGGGAGCTGGGATGAAGTGGATGTAGCCAATTGTCCCAGACTACACAGTGACAGTGTTCACAGGTCTGTAAAGCATAAACAAATGATGTTCTTCATCAATGTTGGGACAGATTCGCTTAGCATGATTTTGGGAGCAGCCACCAGTGGCCTCATTCAGTTGTGGTCCCTTGGAATATGGTGGCCGCTTCTGTCATTGCACCATGTAGCCTTGTGACAAAATGATTCATTCTGCTTCCCTCTTGCTGTTTGTGCAGCATTGCAGAAAATAAAAGGAAATAAAAGGAGAAAATGTGCTATTTAAAATTGGCCTATTGATCTAAATAAACCAAAAACCAAAAACTATACAATCAATATAAAAATTAAACGCAGAAGGAGTTTAAAACCCTTATGTGACATTATACAGGCCATCCTCGTTCATAGTTACAAAGGCCCTGAAAAAAGTGACTTATGACTGTTTTTCACACTTATGACCATTGCAGCATTCCCATGTGCATGTGGTCAAAATTTGGCCCCTTGGCAACTGGCTCATATTTATGATGGTTGCAGTGTCCCAGGGTCCTCTTTTCTGACCTTCCAACAAGCCAGGTCAATGGGGAAACTAGATTCATTTAACAACCATGTCATTAACAGGGGGGCAGGGATCTAGTTCACAGGTGGTCACAACTACATCCCATGGACTCTGTCGACATCCTTGGGATCAGCCAGATCAAATTGTTCTGCTTCCACCTGCTGCTGTTGCTGCCACCATGGGGCTCAGCCTGTGCTTTCCAAACCTCTTCCTCCAGCTCCACCAGACAGGTGGGATGAGCCTCCCACCCACTTCCCCACCTGCAATGGCCCCAGTATATGGGAAGGGAAGGGAGACTCATCCCCAAGAGGCAGCCGGGACTCCCGTCCCTACTCTGCCTTGCCTGAGCTCAGCCCCAGAGCTGACCTACATGCCCTACACCAGCGTACATCGAGACCCCATGTCCAGGCCACAACCCCTCTCATGCCCTGCCTCGCCTTCAAGCAGTGGCACCAGCAGTAGCAGAGTCATCCAGCAGGAGCTCCACTGTCCCTCAGTCCCTCCCCCAAGTCCAGGAAGCCCAGACTGGGCAAGGAGAGTGAGCCTGGAGCAGGAGGCAAGTGAGCCCAGGCATCCCCTCAGGGAAGTGGGGCAGGGCTGTGGCGTCCTGGTGCCCTGGGAGCTCAAAGATCAGATGACTCATGCTGCCATCTGTACCCCCCGTGTGGCCCAAGAGGGTCAGTGAGTCTCCTCCGGTGGATCAGCCTGGACCCCCCCCCCCCAACATGAGGGACATCTAGCTCGCCATGCCCACCCTGGCCACACCCACCCATCCACCCACAACCATACAGCCATGCCACTCCCGGCTCCCCTAAGGGCGACAACAATCCTGATCTGGCCCTCAGTGAAATGGAGTTTGACACCCCTGCTCCATCAGTTCAGTTAGATTCATCCCTCATGTTCCTTCAGCAGACTCTGAATGTCTCTTGACCCTTTTCAGCTCCCTCAATTGAATGCTGGGGCATGTTGGGGACAATGGACCAAGATATGTTGCATGTGATTGATCCCATCCAAGACCTCAGTAGCTGTCTTATTCCTGGTAGTGGCCAAGGCCTCAGAAGGACCATGAAGCAGAGCCTGGGGTATAATCCTCAGTTCCATTTGGAACCCCATCAGTCACTAAGAGTAGACTGGCCAAAGAGATCCTGCCTCCCTGCAGAGAGGGGAAATAAAAAAGAATTTCAAAGTCATCAGGCCATGATCTGGCCAGGACAATGGGGACCAAGATAGCTCCTCCTCAGATCAGTTTGGAAGTGGTCTGTTTTGAGTTTAACCATGAATGATGGTGGCCATTTTGAAATGCTTCTAAGGGCAGCCCCAGGGATGGCAAATGGACATCTCTCAAGACCATAAGTGGGGGGAACCCCACAGTCAACTGAGAAATGCCCTCCAGAGGCTCAGACATGGAAGTTGCTAGGCAGCAGGGAGGCTGGTACAGTAGTAATGATCCCAACTGGTCTTGTGAAGGAATCTTCCAGAAAAGAATTTCAGACCTGGCAATTTGGGGAGCAGCACCCCAAAAGACCCAAAGAGATGCCCGGATGACAATTCCTACCCTTAGGCTACAGCAACAGAAATTTTCAAGTCTTGCAATAAATTGCAGTTAATATCCTGAGATTCTTCCTAGGCTATTGCTTAATGCAGTGATTCCCAAACTTGGCTATTTTAAGATGCATGGACTTCAACGCCCAGAATTCCCCAGCCAGTATGCCTGGTTGAGGAATAGTATGCCTGGTTGAGGAATTCTAGGAGTTGAAGTCCATACATCTTAAAATAGCCAAGTTTGGGAAACACTGGCTTAACACATTGTAAGCCCCCCTGAGTCTCCGGAGAAGGGCAGCATATAAATCAAATTAAAAAAAAAAATCCATTTATGCCTTGTGCCACTATTTGCAAGTTGCCCTCCTATTATCTGACCAAACTAGGGCATAAGCCAAAATCCATCTTGTGTGCAGGGGTCACTTTCACATAGGTCAACAACACAATTTCCTCATGAATCCATCTGCTCTGGGAATTACAAGAGACACAAAGATGTTTTCCATTCTGCTGCATGAAGCGAAGCTGTTGCTAAAGGGAGAGGACAATGGCTTTTCCCTGCAATTATCACAAGAACAGTCATTTTTCATTTATCCCCTGTGGATTTCCAGACACAAAGATCTTCCAGGATGAAACTTGCTTTAAAAATTATCTCTGAGTTCACCAGTTGGGGAACAGATGGTGTCACCTTAGCCTGCCTTGCAAAGAGCTCACTCCTGGGTTTGAAGAGACTCACACGCCTTTGTTCTCTCTATGGTCGCAGCCCAAAGACAGGTAAGAGGAAGGATTTTTGGTATAAATTTGTCCTGGTGCCATCAAGGTGGCACAGGTGGTGTCTGATCTGCTAAAGTTCCAGTGAGATTTCAGGAGCAACCTTCAAATCAGTTTCTGCATAAACCTTGTGTTCTGTTCTAGGAGGGAAGATGATAAGAATGACCGGGCAGGAGTCATGCTACTGATGATGCTGATGCTCTTCTGGCTCCTGGCTCCAACTACAGCACAGAGGGTGCAAAACATATCTGTGTTCAGGGATTGTGTACAGTTAGAGGAAAGTAACTACAGGCCTGGTGATCTCATTATTGGTGGGAATTTACCCTTGCGAATGATTTTCAAGCCTCCTGCCCTAGATTTTAATACAGTGAATCTTCTTTTAGAAAATGTGTAAGTTTCAGCCTTAGGAGAAACATGCAGATAAATGTTTTCTTTGCTTAAAATTCTGGGACTCCTTTCAGAAATACTTCTTCTAGTGTTTTGAACGGCCCTGGTGTAGTGCACATTTTGTCCTTCTCTCAGTAAATTAGCAAGCTCTTAAAATAGGCTAGAATTCTCAATCTCTTCATCAGGAAGATGATAAACAAGAAAAATGAAGAGGGAAGCTGTGCTGGCCTAGTGAAGAAGTCAAATTATAATATTAATCTGAACAGAAGCTTCTGGTAGAAAATTCAAATAAAAGCTCAACACTCTTCAAGTGTTCAGGGGTTACAAAAATCCCTCTCAGTTTTGGAATCAGCTTTGCTTATGAATAATGGCCTTCAGTAAAGCGATGAGGTGACTCCCACTGTAGTCCTGTGCTCAGCAATCCTTACCACACCTGAAGAAGCTGCTCCAAAAGGGACCTTAAATAATTATGGTGAAAGGGGAGCAGTTGGAAAGGATTACAGCCACTAAAGCAAACTGAATATGGAAGGAATCGATAGAGAGTATAAAACAGTCTATGATATATATGGAAAGGCTTGTCTCCTTTCTCACAAAGTCATCCAAGTTTAGTCAAGGGAACTCCTTTGAAAAAAAATCCTAACAGTTTCTCCCACCATCAGTCAAATTCTACAGCCATGCACAAGCTATCCTGTCATGTTCTCCAATGTTTTTCTTACTTCAGTCTCATACCCAGTAACTACCAGGAGTTCCTTGCATTGATGTTTGCTGTCTCCCAGGTCAATAAGGATTTTCTTCTGCTCCCCAACATCACCCTTGGCTTCCACATCTACCGCCATTTCCAGAGGGAGGAGATTATTTCCTTAAACAGCCTCTCCATGCTTGGTTCACGAGGCCAAGTGGTTCCAGGTTACAAATGTGACCTGCAGGACACTCTGCTATCCGTCATTGGTGGTCTCAGTGCCAAGTCTTCAATGGAGATGGCCTCCATCTTCAGTATCTTTAAGGTCCCACAGGTAAGAGAGCTCTCTTGCATAGAGTATGGAACAGACAAAGATCAGAAGCACAGACAGAAGCCAAAAATAAAACTAAAAGTATTTTTTGTTGGGGTGGGGAATATAATGAGCTTGGACTCTTAGTTTATTTTTTATTAAACAGTAGCCATCATTTTAGTGCCATTTTTTAAAAAATTGATTTATATGGCGCCCTTCTCCAGAGACTCAGGGTGGCTTACAGTGCGTTAAGCAATAGCCTTCATACTTTTGTATATTTTATACAAAGTCAATTTATTGCCCCCACAAACTGAGTCCTCAATTTACCTTAGAAAGGATGGAAGGCTGAGTCAACCTTGAGCCTGGCAAGATTTGAACTTACTTTAATTGCAGACAACTGGTATTAAATTAAAGTGCTTAGTCTGCAGAGCTATCCAGGCTCCATTTATTCTCCGTATCAGGTTGTTGGTTTCTTCTCTTGTCTTCTGGTGTACCACAACTAATAAAAATGGCTAAGAAGGGAAGAAGATGAAGTTTGCCAGTCAAAGTGAGTCAGCCTGTCTATGAGGGCCATCAACCAGACAATGGTAACTACTAAAGTCAACATAAAATTTACTATGTCTTTGAAAAAATAATCTTACTTTATCCAGCTTGGTGTTGACTTTGAGTTCTCCCAGGGAGAGAGAAGAGTTTATCCTTCCTTCTTCCGGATGAATCCCAAGGAATCTCCTCAGTATGTGGGTTTAGTCCAGCTGCTCCTGCATTTCCAGTGGAACTGGGTTGGGCTTGTGGCCCCTGAAGATGAGAGGGGAGAACGTTTCATCTCAACTCTGACTCCAATGCTCCAGGAGAAGGAGATCTGCCTGGCCTTCACTCTAAAGCTGGAATTAGATGATATTCAAATCGATCAGAAGAAGTTTATTCGTAATTTCCTTACCTTGTCTAAAACAGAAGTGTTTATTCTGTTTGCAGACTCAATGGTTACTAGCACTGTAATAGGGATGATGTATTATTTTGAAAACTATATGAAACTATCATCTAAGAAAGTTTATATCTTCACTTCCCATTGGAAACTTGGCAGGGAAGAAAATGAAAACACATTGCAATTTATAAAGCGTTTGCATGGGGTCTTGCATTTTAGGGACCACCCCGGGAATGTCTCTGAATTCAGCCACTTCCTCCTGTCTTTAGACCCCTTGAACCCCCAAGGAGATGTCTTTCTCCCTCAGTGGTGGGAAACAGTCTTTGGCTGCAAGATCCATAAATTAGGAAAGATCCCTCCAAAGGGGGAAAAACAATGTACAGGAAAGGAGAATCTGCAGAAACTGCAAAATTACATTTTTGAAACAAGAATGACAGGTGACAGTTACAATATCTACAATTCTGTTTATGCTCTGGGATATGCTTTGCATGCAATGTATGGATCCAGAGTTCGCCCGACCATGATGAGGCTTGGAGAGAGGATCTCAAATGTCCAGTCATGGCAGGTAATTTCTGGGTCTTTTGACTCAGTCCACAGATAGAAACTAACCAAGGAGAGAAGCGACCTAGAACTAAGGAGAAATTTCTAAAGGAAGGGTTTACCTTTACAAATTGTAGGTGCCCCATTGCTGGAGCCATTTAAGAAGAGACAGGATGGCCACATGTCTAAAACTGTAGAGGATCTGTTTCTTGAGTAGAGGGTTGGGCTAGAAGACCTCCAATGTCCCTTCCAATTATAGGATTCTGTTTCTATTACAACCACAGCACAGAGCAAGATTCAAAGTGGTCCTAATGGATTCCTGGTCTGAAATTCATCAGAATTATTTATTTATTTATTTATTTATTTATTTATTTATTTATTTATTTCCTGCCCTTCTCCCCGAAGGGACTCAGGGCAGTGAACAGCTGAAAATGAAAATAACATACAATATAAAAGTTAAGATAACTAAAAATAAATTAAATTAATCGGCCTCCCAATTTAAAACCCCAAGCTACACAATTAAAAAACTAATCCATAATACCTATTCAGGCCAGGCCGGCATGCTGAAATAAAAACATTTTCAGGGCCTTACAGAAGGTGCGGAGATCCGGGATCAATCGTATTCCGGGAGGTAGCTCATTCCAGAGGGCGGGTGCCCCCACAGAGAAGGCTCTCCCCCTGGGGGCCACCAGCCGACATTGCTTGACCAACAGCACCCTGAGAAGGCCCTCTCTGTGAGAGTGTATTGGCCGGTGGGAGGTTATTGGTAACAGAAGGTGGTCTCGTAAATACCCTGGCCCTAAGCCATGGAGTGCTTTAAAGGTGAGAACCAACACCTTGAAGCACACCCGGAAGACCACTGGGAGCCAGTGCAGCTCGCGCAGGAGAGGTGTTATATGGGAGCGCCATGTTGCTCCTGTAATCACCCACGCGGCCGCATTCTGGACCAGTTGGAGCCGCCAGGTGCTCCTCAAGGGGAGCCCCATGTAGAGAGTGTTGCAGTAGTCCAGGTGAGAAGTGACGAGAGCATGAATGACTGTGCATAAGGAATCCCAACTCAGAAAGGGGTGCAACTGGCGTATCAGGCGAACCTGATAAAAAGCCCCCCTATCCACAGCCGTCATGTGCTCTTCTAAAGACAGCCGTGTATCCAGGAGGACGCCCAAGTTGCGAGCCCCCTCTGTGGGGGTCAATGACTCGCCCTCAATAGCCAGCGATGGCATCAGCTGGCTATATCGGGCTGCCGGCATCCACAGCCACTCGGTCTTGGAAGGGTTGAGTTGAAGCCTGTTCCTCCCCATCCAGACCCGCACAGCCTCCAGACACTGGGACATCACTTCAAGGGCATTATTGGGGTGGTTTGCAGTGGAGATGTACAGCTGAGGGTCATCAGCGTACAGATGGCACCACACCCCAATTTTCTGCATCAAAGGCTAAAATGTTGGACCTCTCTGAATAGTCAAGTGACCAACCAGGTCAGATGCTTCCTTCCACGTGGCCCAGTAGATCAAAACCTGTTCCTGCATTGTGCTGCCTTTGCGAATGAGCTAGAGAAAATCAGAACCATGAATTTTCCATGGTTCTGATAGAAATAATGTATTCACTTCAAACATTCATTTATTAGTCAACAAGACTTTGGAACTGTTTCAAAATGCAGGTAGCAAAGTATCACAAGAGGAAAATCCTAAAATTAAATTTAGATTGTGGAACTAAAATTCTTGTATTTTAATGAAATTGGAGTTGGAAACCATGCCCAGTGATAAAGGGAAACTTAGTTTCAGAGTAAAATACACCTGATTCTTCAGATCGCCACTAAGAGATGGAACAATGATGTTCCATTTGTAGCTCTAGCCCAAATACTCCTATTTCTGAAGGTCTCCTTTCTTTCAGATTCTTCCCTATTTGAGGAATGTGCAGTTCAACAACAGTGCTGGAGAGGAAGTCTCCTTCTCAGAAGATGGACTGGGATCTGCTCGTTATGATCTTCTCAACTGGGTTCTCCTCCCCAATCAATCTTTTGTCCCCATGAAGGTTGGGCAAGTAAATCCTGAGGCTCCCCCAGGCCAGGATTTCACCATTAAATCTGATGGAATCGTCTGGGCCACAAAGGTGAGCTGCAAGGAAATGTTGTAAGTTCAGGGAAAGATTGATTCTCTTCCTGAGATGCAGAACATCTTCCTAACTTGAAAAATAATCAATTGAGTCAGAAACTATGGCAGTTATTTGGTGAATAACCTGCTTTACATGTAACACCTTTGAGGTCTGATTTGTGTCATTCCACAAAGGATTAGCCTTGGGATCAACAAAAGGAGCTTTTCCATATTTCTGATAGACGGTGGCACTGTATCTCTTTAGAAGAGAATCTGAACATAGAAATAGGAATGGGGAAAATAATGAATGCAGCAGATTCATTGCTTAAGTAATTACAAATACTTATCTTTTAGACCATCCCCATTGCCAGGTGTGGAAGGAAGAGGTGCCATACAGGAGAGAGGAAAAGAGTTCCAGAGGGCGAGCAGGTTTGCTGCTACCAATGTGACCCTTGTCCAGAAGGGACCATTTCTAATCAGACAGGTAGACCATACTTCAAATTTAAATCTTCCAGAATCAAGGAAGAAATTAATAAAATCAGTATATTTTTGTTATTGTGACCGTCTCTGATAAAATTGACATGCACTGATACTTTTCAATAGAAACTTTCTATTGATCTAAACTGCCCTGGCCAAAGAGGCAGGTGTCAGATATGTCAGCTCCATATCCTTATAGCCACTTATTTCCATTTTACAGTCAGTCCAATTTTTAAAAAAACATCCAGGGGTTATCCACATCCCTTCCAATCACTTTTATTTCTTCAAAAGTTTTGTATTTTGAAGTTTAAAGTAAGTTTGAAGAAAATCCTTATAATCCAACAAAGATACAAATTCCCATAGATGCACAGTTCTCCTCTTAGCAGCAGATGGCGCTCATGATTCAGCTTCGTATTGCCTCTCTGCATAGTGCTGATAATCCAATTTTAATTATTTTAGATTTTAAATCCAATAGGTGGGTGAACGAATAGTCATAAAATTTGATAGTCATAAAATATAAACAATTTCCAGATCAAATTCTAGTATATATATTTTTTTAAAAAATACCTTTTCAATCTCACATCTTCACTTTGAGAGTTCAATTTTTTAACTTAGTTTTCTTTAAAAAGTTTCTCTTATTAAATATTATAGCTTATATATATATATAAAAGCTATAATATAATATAATATAATATTGGAAGTGTCTTGGCAATTTTACGTGGGAGAAAACCGATATAACCAAAGACCTACATACAAACACCCGCGAAAACCTCAGAAAAAAGTGTGTGTGTGTGTGTGCGCGCGTGCGCGTACGCTTATTCCGCAGCTAGCAAATAGTTCCAGTATTCTTCCCCCTCATATTTCTTGGGGATATTTTCAAAGAAAATTATTCTTTTTCCCAGTTCACAAGCCACTCACTTTCTCTGCTCCTGCCCAGTCTTGGGTATTCAGGTTGTCTTCAGCTTCAGGACAGCCATGTTTGCTGCCCCTGATCCCTGTCGTTGGCGGAGTGGGCTTTCCTAGTCATGGAAGGGAGACACGACTCCCCTCTACCTGCTAGGCTGTCCCCCTTTGCTTCACCACCCCTCCAGGGAGGCTATGGTCCCGATTTCAACCCTCCAATAATGAGAGATCGTAGCTGACCACGAAGCTCGTGGATCAGGCTTCTGAAGGCACCAGAAGTACAACTGGAAGTCAGGAATGAACAGATTTGAAGTACAAAGCAGAGATGTTAAGGCAGGAATAATGTACTCAAAACAAAACAGCAACATTTCTGGATAACGGATCTGCCGTTCTTTTTTGTATTCAATTAGAAAGTGGTGGAAAAACAGGCAGGAATCTCAGACTGAAAGCCACATTACTCATGGAAGTGCACAGTGAATGGACAGCTGGAACTGAATAAATCCTTGTCTCTGGCTAATCTATCCCCAGAATCATCATAAACAAAGGATGATTTGCTCTTTTTCATGCCCCATAGATAGCACAGGGGATTGTTTCATTACTCCCTTTGTAGGAGGGTCAACAGCAGAAAGGCAACACATTTATTTATTTATTTATTTATTTATTTATTTATTTATTTATTTATTTGATTCTATTTCTATACCGCCCTTCTCGCGAAGGACTCAGGGCGGTGTACAGCCAGAATAAAAACACAAAAACATACAAACATCATAAATTTAAATTGAAAATTATTAAAATTATTAAACAATTTCGGCCCAGTTTGATTTAAAACCCAAAGTTAAAATTCCAAATTAAAATTCATCTACCTAGTCAGCCCCGCCTGTCAGAACAGCAGGGTCTTGAGGGCACAGCGAAAAACACGGAGGTCGGAGATCTTACGTATCTCCAGGGGCAGTTCATTCCAAAGGGCAGGAGCTCTCACAGAGAAGGCTCTCCCTCTGGGTGTCGCCAGTCGACATAATTTGGCCGACGGCACCCTGAGGAGTCCCTCCCTGTGGGAGCGAATTGGCCAGTGGGAGGCTATTGGTGGCAGAAGGTGGTCTCGTATGTACCCAGGTCCTAAGCCATGGAGTGCTTTAAAGTGGTAACCAGCACCTTGAATCGCACCCAGAAGACCACTGGAAGCCAGTGCAGCTCGCACAGGAGAGGTGTTACATTGGCACAACGAGTTATGCCCATAATCACCTGCATGCCGAATTCTGGACCAGTTGGAGCCTCCTAGTGCTCTTCAAGGGGAGCCCCATGTAGAGAGCATTGCAGTAGTCAAGACAGGAGGTGACAAGGGTGTGAGTGACCGTGCGCAGGGTATCCCGGTCCAGAAAGGTACGCAACTGGCAGATCAGGCGAACCTGATAAAAAGCCTCCCTGGCCACAGCTGTCATATGCTCGTCTAAGGACAGCCATGCATCCTGGAGGACACCCAGGTTGCGAGCCCTCTCTGTGGGGGCCACGGTTTCACCCCCAATAGTCAGCGATGGCACCAGCTGTCTATACCGGGAGAACGGGAGCCACAGCCACTCGGTCTTGGAAGGGTTGAGTCTGAGTCTATTTCTCCCCAATCAGATCCGTACAGCCTCCAGGCAACAGGATATCATGTCAAGGGCATCATTGGGATGGTCTGGGGTGGAGATGTACAGCTGAGTGTCATCAGTGTACTGATGGATCTTCACCCCAAAACCATGGATGATCTTGCCCAGTGGCTTCACATAAATGTTGAACAGAAGGGGCGAGAGGACCGACCCTTGTGGCACCCCACAAGCAAGGCACCTCAAAGTTGACCTCTGACCCCCTGTCAACACTGCGAGTGGTCGGAGAGGAAGGAGGAGAACCACCACAGCATGGTACCCCCTATTACTAACCCCCTCAACCGCTGCAGCATGATACCATGGTCGATGATATCAAAAGCCGCTGAGAGGTCTAATAGGACCAGGACAGAGGAGCAACCCCTGTCCCGAGCCCTCAGAGATCATCAACCAATGCGACCAATGCCATTTCCATGCTGTATCCCGACCACAAAACGAAGGTTGGAAACCGGACGATAATTCGCTAATACAGCCGGGTCCAGGGAAGGCTTCTTGAGGAGGGGCCTCACCACCGCCTCTTTCAAGGCAGCAGGAAAGGCACCCTCACTCAAAGAAGCATTAATAATCCCCTGGAGCCTGCCTCATGCAACCTCCCGGGAGGCCAGTACCAACCAGGAGGGATACGGGTCCAATAAACATGTGGCAGCGCTAAGCCTATCCAGAATCCTGTCCACGTCCTCGGGAGCCACAGGGTCAAACTTTTCCTAGATAAAACTCTCAAGAACTACCCCCATCTCCTCCCCTGGACTTACCCAATCGGAGTCCAAGCCTTCCCGAATCTGAGTGACTTTATCATGTGGGAATTGCACGAAATCCTCAGCCTGACCCTGCAAGGGATCTTCCCACACACACACACCCTGAAGTAGGGAGCGGGTCACCCTAAACAGAGCAGCTGGGTGGATCTCTGAAAATGCGATAAGAGTGGAAAAATAATTAGATTTTGCCGCTTTTATCGCCACTAGGTATATCTTGATATAAGACCTCATCAGTGTTCAGTCAGATTCAGATTGGCTACTCCTCCAATCACTCTCCAGCCATCTTTTCCGATGCTTCATCTCTTTCAGCTCTTCAGAGAACCAGGGAGCCAATTGAAATCGGCATCGGGTCAGAGGCCGCAAAGGCATGACACGGTCCAAAGCTCTGGCAGCTGCCCTATCCCAGGTGGCCACCAGGTCTTCAATCGAGTCATGTGCCAGGGTCTCAGGGAACGGCCCAAGCTCTTTTAGGAACCTTTCCAGGTCCATCAGGCACCTGGGATGGAACCACCTTGTCGGTTCCGTCTCCCTGTGGCAGGTGGAAGCAGCTCGAAAGTCTAAGTGAAGGAGAGAATGATCTGTCCATGACAAGGGCTTGATGTCTAAATCCCCTTTCCTAGATCATTCAACCACTGACCAGAGACAAAAATCAAGTCCAAAGTATGTCCCCCTATGTGAGTGGGGCCCTGAACTAACTGGGTCAGGTCCATGGCCATCATGGAAGCCATGAACTCCCGCGCTGCCTCTGACGCTTCACCGGTGGATGGCAGGTTAAAATCCCCCATGACAATAAGTCTGGGGGTATCCACCACCACCCCGGCAATAACATTAAGCAGCTCAGGCAGGGCCGCCGCTGTATGGCAGGGAGCCAGATATGCAGTAAGCAGGCCCATCTGCACCCCACAACCCCACTTCACAAGAAGGGACTCACATCTGGCTATCTGAGGAACAGTGGTTTCCCTTGGACAAAGACTTTCCCTAATAATCGCCGCCATGCCCCAACCACCCCTACCCTGAGCCCTCGGCTGATGGAATGCACGGAAACCTGTTGGGCACATTTCAATGAGGGGAACCCCCCCTCCTGCCCAACCAGGTCTCCGTAATCCCTGCCAGGTCCACCCCCCCTCCAAAATAAGATCGTAAATGAGGGGGGCTTTATTTACCACCGACCTGGCATTGCACAACATCAGCCGAGGACCCAGGGCCTGAGACTCTGTGCAACCTGGGAAATGAGCAGCACATTGGGGGCCGGAGTATGCAATCGCTCATAAGCAGCAAGAGCGTACTCCCGAAACATGATATGGCCCCCTGCACCCGTCATATCTGCCCTCCCACTCACTATCTCAATTGAGCTGCCCATCATTTCACCCCCCGGCACCCCGGTCAAACTTCCATCGCTGTCCCCTCCATGATGCCCATCAGACCCACCACCCTGTTCAGTGGCCATATGGACCCCCCCAGGTCCATCTCTACAGCCCCCTCCCCCCTCCCGGATCCCCTTAAAAACTTCCCTGATATCCTAATTAAAAAACCCCTCAGCCCCCCTTTTTTTGCATGCCACCTCTCTGGGTCCCAAAACCCATCATTGAGGAAGGCCCTCGATAATGTGGAGGGCCACACCTGCGAGAGGGGGAAATCTCGCAGTGCAAGAAGACTGGTTGTTGTGTACATCTCAAGTGTCAGAGATGGAGGTGAGAAGCATGACTCGGGGTCCATTCAATAGTCTAGAAAGCCAAGGTAGAACATACAGCCATTTCCAGTACAACGTATCACTTTTGCAGGAGGGAAAATGTGTATGGTAGTTGCTCAAGAAATCCTTAGACAAAGACTTTTGATTTCAGATGCAGCTCGCTGTGACCCCTGCCCAGAAGACCAGTTTCCCAACAAGGACAAGGACCAATGCATTGCCAAGAAGATCCACTTCCTTGCCTATCAAGACACCCTGGGATACATTTTAGTTTTTCTTGCTCTTTTCTTCTCTGTGATCACTTCTGCAGTCCTAGTGGTTTTCTATAAACATCATGACACACCGATTGTCAAGGCCAACAACCGAGATCTCACTTACATTCTCCTGGTCTCCCTCCTGCTCTGCTTCCTCTGCTCCTTCCTCTTCATTGGTCAACCAGGGAAGGTCACCTGTCTCTTCCAACAATCTGCCTTTGCTATTCTCTTTTCCCTTGTGGTTTCCTCTGTGTTGGCAAAAACTGTCATGGTGGTTCTTGCCTTCATGGCTACCAAACCAGGGAACAAGACAAGGAAACTCTTAGGAAAACCACTGACCAACTCCATTGTCCTAGCCTGTCCCCTGATCCAAGCAGTCCTTTGTGCCACCTGGCTGGGAACCTCTCCTCCATTTCTTAACTTGGATTTCCACTCCTTGTTTGGAGAGATCATCTTGGAATGTAAGGAAGCCTCAACTGTAATGTTTTACGGTGTCCTTTCTTACCTAGGACTTTTGGCCCTAGTCAGTTTCACAGTGGCATTTCTAGCTAGGAAATTGCCTGATAGTTTTAATAAAGCCAAGTTCATTACTTTTAGCATGCTGGTCTTTTGCAGTGTTTGGATCTCCTTCCTCCCCACCTACCTGAGCACCAAAGGGAAGTCCATGGTGGCCGTGGAGATCTTCTCCATTTTGGCCTCTGGAGCTGCTCTCTTGGCTTGTATCTTTTTTCCCAAATGCTACATTATTCTGCTGAGGCCCGATCTGAATTGTAGAGAAAATATAGTAAGAAACAAAAATGTCTAATTCATGCAAGGAGTTGCCTCATTTATATTTGTCTTTGTGGCATGTTTAGAATGTGATAAGATTTCTAATAAATGATGACAGAAAGGAGGAATTTGTCCATAAAATAATTCCTTATGAAGTTCTGCAACTGCTTACAATATTCCGGTGGTCAGTTTTTTCTTTTTTGTGTTTTCAAAGTCTCCTTAGTGAGTTCCAAAGCCCTTGTTATTAAAGATGTGTTTATTATTTCAGATATTTCTAAGTTTATATGGAACAGGAAAAAACCAAGAATTAGATACAAACTACTGCAAGATGCTTAGGAAAAAGTGGGGGTTGGGTTTACCAGATCTGAAATTGAATTTTGAGGCATGTTGTCTGCCTGATTAAAAGACTTGATGAACCTCCAGAATAAGAGGCTACTTGAATTAGAGGGCCACGAATTAAGGTTTGGATGGCACGGTTATTTATGGTACGATAAAGTTAAAGTTAATGTTTATTTATTTATTTATTTATTTTGTCGCATTTCTATTCTGCCCCACTCCCAAGGGACTCTGGGCGGCATAGAATGTTGATTTTAGTAATCACTTTGCTAGACGTGCCATACTAAGAGTTTGGAATAAATATAAAACAAGGTTCTATACGAAGTTGCCTCTTTGGGTGTCCCCACAAGAAGCTTTTTTAAGAAAATAAATGGTGGCAAAGGCAGATGGTAAAATATTATCTTTCAACTCTGATGAAGATACATTAAAGTTGAGGGAAGAACTTGAATTAGAAGGTTATATTTGCCATGGGTTTACATATCAAGAACTGAAATAATAATTTAAATTAAAAAAAAAGAGTTGTGGGTTTGATTTTGCTAAGAATGAATTGGAAATCTTACTGTGTGGTGGTGATGAGCATATTATTGCTAAGATTTATAAAATGCTATTGAACTTGAATTTGGAAAGTGACCATGTAAAACATTGTATGATTCTCTGGGTAAGGAATTTTGAATATAAGGTGATGCTTGAACGATAGGAAAATATGTGGATGAAAGGTTTAAAATTTACACTAAACTGTAATTAAAAACAAAAATTTTATAAGATCATATATTGCTGGCATTTAACATCGGATAAGTTATGCAGAATGCATAAAGGCATTTCAAATGAATTTGTAAAGGGAAGAAGGAACTTCTTACCTTTTGTAGTGGACATGTGTTAAGAAATTTTAGAGTAAGATTCATACTATAATACAGAATATAATTAAAATGAAAATAAAAATGAAACCAGAAACTTTTCCTTTGGGTTTAATGGAAAAAGACTTGGAGAAAAATTTTGATCTTATATATGTTGACAGCAGCAAAACTATTATATGCACAAAAATGGAAGGACGCTTATGGACGAATGGCTACAGAAGCTGATGGAGTTGGCAGAAGTGGCAAAATTGACCGTTTTGGTTAATGGAAAGAATATAAATATCCTTTGTTTCCACATGGAGACCACTTCTGAACTTTGTGCTTGAGGTGGATAAAAATGAAACTTTGATTTTGGGTTTTACCGATTAGATTGATATCTTTTTCTAGAAATGGCTAGCTTATATTACTATGGAAAAACAAAAAGTTGTGGTTTGATGTTAATGCTTTTTTTTTTTTACTTCAACAGAGGGAGTCGGAAGTCCATGTTTCTTCTTTTCTTTTCCCCAATTTCTTCTCACTTTTCTCTCCCTGTTTTGCCCTCAACACACTCTGTCTTCCTATTTACTTTTGTATTTTCTTTTTTATCTTATAACCTAATAAAAATGTTAAACTGGAAAAAAGATGTGTTTATAATTTCAAGGAGGAAATTTTCTTATTTTGTTCCGTATTTTATTTAGTTTATTTTTAAGGAAGTGTTTTAAAGGATTGGGTTCAATATCAGTGTTTCTAAACATATAGGTTGTTTCCTCAGATGTTTGAGGCGTTGTAGAACTTCCCTAACACTACTCAATTGTTTGTGAAATAGCAGAGTTTAAATCTTCCTCACATCCAGATCTGCAGTACTGCCTCATCAATGTTGGACAGAATTTCCCTGAAAGGAATGAGCAAAGAATGTCATAATTGTATGGAGTATGTTAATCATCTCTTGTGACATTTCATCTCATGGACTTCCCTGGTAAACTATGCTATTCTATGAGATCTATGTGCAAAGGTCTCCACAGGAATCATTCTAGAAGAATGACAACATAATTGATAGTTTGTTAATTATGAATAGGTATGATTATACCACCTTATGCATAAATCATTTTCTCCTTCTTTCTCAAATGTAGAAATATGAGTGCAATCTTTGGTCTTCAAGAGTTCCTCCCACTATTCTCTGGAGAAAATTTACCCTGGGCACACTCTTAACAAGCAATACTGCTGTGAGAATTGATTATTGGTTTTGGTCCTGCATTTGAAGCCTGAAGGTTTAAGCAGTTGTAATAGCTACATAAACATGACAGATAGTGCTTGTTTAGCAACAATGATGAAATAGCAACTTTGCAACCCATCACATTGATGGAAATGGGACAATTGGCTGAAGTCACCTTGCCCCGGCCACCTCATCCCAGCCTCCCCATTTCAGCTAACCCACCATGGCCACCCCTCCCCATCAGTCCCTCCCTGGTATCCCCTCCTATCAGCCCCCCAACTGATTCTCCCCAGCCACCCTCTCCTGCTGCCTCACCCTGGGTGATTCACTGTAGTACAAATTGCCTCGGCAGATTTCCAACACGGGACAATTAGCCCTGCGTGTCTCAACTGTTCCCAGACCAAAACCATTCCCAGAAGATCCTTCCCACTGCACCAACCTCCTCCTCCTCTACTGACTCCTGGAATTGGGGCCCATTCCCCATTTTTTTCATCTCCTCCCACATGAGAATCATTCTCAGCAAAGAGGGATCGGGGCCATGTGGGTTGCAGACTGTAAGAGGCTCAAGGTCATATCTGCCATAAAGGATGAGAGGGGGGAGATAGGGAAGGGGGGAATGACAGGAAACATAACAGGCAACCAGAGACAATGACTGAACAATCCAAGGGCCACCAAATAAGCATCAAACTTTAGAAAACAGGATGACTAATTTTAACCTCATTGGACACTAACAAGATGACATATAGGAGTAGGTTAAATCACATGGTTTATACAGGAATCTTCAGATCTGGCTTTGCTTACGCTGTAACCACTTGACTTTTAGAAAAAGTATACCCAACTCTACAAAGAGAGTCAAAGATTTTTCTTTCCTAAATGTTTAAGCTGGGACAGGCCTGACATTCTGCCCACCAGCAAGGCCAGCAAAGGCATTATGCAACCGGTGGTCCCAACTGGAGAGCCATAGATGATGCTTCCTAAATTAGAGGCTCTGTCACTCCAGGAGAGATTGAATTATTTTTCCTCCCAGGTACTTGTACAGAGAACACAGTCCTGCCCTGCATTGACAGCAGGCTACAGCTTGTGGGCAAACTGCACAC
The DNA here is from genome assembly GCA_022577455.1 of Arizona elegans. Taxonomy (NCBI): domain Eukaryota; kingdom Metazoa; phylum Chordata; class Lepidosauria; order Squamata; family Colubridae; genus Arizona; species Arizona elegans. The sequence continues at coordinate 15,845,979 of JAKOOJ010000018.1, forward strand.
CTCAGGCCATGGAATTGATCAGCAAACCGAAGCACTGGATTGGCTGCTGAATGGTGGGAACAGAAGCTGTCTGGCCCATGTGCTCACCCTTTGCATTGAATCAAAGTTGGGCAGCTCAAAGGGAGTCAAAAGGCAATCGTGATCACTCCTGCCATAGCCTGGGGTATCCAATTTGCAAAGAGGGAAGCGTCAACCATTGCAGCTAGGGAGGGGTGAATGCCATGTGTCAGCTGGGGTGAGGGGGCTGGGATGAAGTGGATGTAGCCAATTGTCCTAGACTACACATTGACAATGTTCACAGGTCAGTAAAGCATAAACAAATGATGTTCTTCATCAATGTTGGGACAGATTCGCTTAGCATGATTTTGGTAGCAGCCACCAGTGGCCTCATTCAGTTGTGGTCCCTTGGAATATGGTGGCCGCTTCTGTCATTGCACCATGTAGCCTTGTGACAAAATGATTCATTCTGCTTCCCTCTTGCTGTTTGTGCAGCATTGCAGAAAATAAAAGGAAATAAAAGGAGAAAATGTGCTATTTAAAATTGGCCTATTGATCTAAATAAACCAAAAACCAAAAACTATACAATCAATATAAAAAATTAAACGCAGAAGGAATTTAAAAACCGTATGTGACATTATACAGGCTATCCTCGTTCAAAGTTACAAGGGCCCTGAAAAAAGTGACTTATGACTGTTTTTCACACTTACGACCATTGCAGAATTCCCATGGGCATGTGGTCAAAATTTGGCCCCTTGGCAACTGGCTCATATTTATGATGGTTGCAGTGTCCCAGGGTCCTCTTTTCTGACCTTCCAACAAGCCAGGTCAATGGGGAAACTAGATTCATTTAACAACCATGTCATTAACAGGGGGGCAGGGATCTAGTTCACAGGTGGTCACAACTACATCCCATGGACTCTGTCGACATCCTTGGGATCAGCCGGATCAAACTGTTCCTAAATTACTGCCAAAGTCCTTTCCCCTGCCTTCTCCATAGGATCCACTCCATGCTTGGCCTCCAACTGGGAAGAGATCCAAGCAATTTTATCAACCAGAATTCCTCTGTGAGTGTGAGAAAAAAAATTCCCTCACAGTTGCTGCGCCTATTAATGGCCTTTGGCTTAGATAATTGAATAGGCCAATCAGAGTGCAGCTCCTGGTTTTGAATCTCCCGGGCTTTTTCTATGCCTTCCCTAACTGTCACTAACTGTCACTAACTGTCAGCATATAAGGAGCTGCTTGCCAGCAGGCTAACCCAGTTCGGGATCAGAGGCAGAGCTGAAGTCCCTAAAGCCTCTCCCTTCTGAGGAAGAAAGGCCCAAACTCCAATCGTACAGGGCGATTGGAGAAAGAGCTGACAAGATACTCAAGGAAGAGACTGACAACGGATATTCTGTTGAATAGGCTTTGTTTATTTTCCTAAATAAAACAGTTTAGTTTAAAAATCTTCGTGAGGCTCATTTATTTCATAGATTGTAAACATAGAAAGTTACGGTCCACCATCTTTATAGCATCCTGTGAGGCCTGAAGGAAAACCTACACATGACCCTTTCCCAGAAGGTTCCAGATCATCTTTAAAAAGGCCACAGGTGTCACTCAGTGTTATAAGAAGTGCAAAAAGAATGGAGAAATATGGACATTTTGAGGCTTGTAGTGCCATGAGGTAGGCCTTAATAGAAGCTCTAGCTCAGGTATGTCAACCACAAGGCCCCTCCCACCCCAGTCCACACACAGGAGGGGACGAGTGCACAGGGTCCAACAGTGTCTGGCAGTAGTCACAGCCCATGCTGGGCAGGTGGGTCCAAGCACTGGGACTGCCAGGTTGGCCCTCCAAGCAAAAGGGGGAGGCAGAGCCATGGGGGCGGCACGTGATCAGGCCTGCTGAATGCACCAGGTGGCTGCCCACTCACTCACCCACTCTGTCCCACCATTTGTTTTTGCTTCCCCTCAGCCATCCCAGCTGGGACAGGGCAGGCAGATGCATGGCCCCCTTGCAGACCAAACTCATGCCTTCCCCCATGCATCTGCTTCCACCTGCTGCTGTTGCTTCCACCATGGGGCTCAGCCCGTGCTGTCCAAACCTCTTCCTCCAGCTCCACCAGACATGTGGGATGAGCCTCCCACCCACTTCCCCACCCACAATGGCCCCAGTATATGGGAAGGGCAGGAAGACAATCCCCAAGAGGTAGCCAGGACTCCCCTCCCTACTCTGCCTTGCCTGAGCCAAGCCCCAGACCTGACCTACATGCCCTACACCAGCGTACATGGGGACCCCTCAGCCAGGCCACACCGCCTCACCCCCTGCCTCGCCTTCAAGCAGTGGCACCAGCAGTAGCAGAGCCCTCCAACAGGAGCCCCACTGTCCCCCAGCCCCTCCCCCAAGTACAGGAAGCCCAGACTGGGCAAGGAGAGTGAGCCTGGAGCAGGAGGCAAGTGAGCCCAGGCATCCCCTCAGGGAAGTGGGGCAGGGCTGTGGCGTCCTGGTGCCCTGGGAGCTCAAAAGCCATCTGTGCCCCCTGCGTGGCCCGAGATGATCAGTGAGTCTCCTCCAGTGGATCAGCCTGGTCTCACCCCTCAACATGAGGGATATCAAGCTCGACAAGCCCACACTGGCCACATCCACCCAGACACCCACAACCACATGTCTATGCCATACCCAGCTCCCTGAAGGGCAACAACAATCCTGATCTGGCCCTCAGTGAAATGGAGTTTGACATCCCTGCTCCAGTTCACTTTCAGTCAGCTTCATCCCTCATATTCCTTCAGCAGAGCTCTGGATGTCTCTTAACCCTTTTCAGCTCCCTCAATTGAGTCATGGGGCATGTTGGGAACAATGGACAAAGAGTGGTTGCATGCAAGTGATCCTATCCAAGGCCTCAGTAGCTTTCCTATTCCAGGTAGTGGCCAAGGACTCAGAAGGACCATGCAGCAGAGATACCTCCTCCTCAGATCAGGTTGGAAGGGTCTGTTTTGAGTTGAGCCATGAATGATGGTGGCCATGTTGAAATGCCTCTAAGGGCAGCCCCAGGGATGGCAAATGGACATCTCTCAAGACCATAAGTCTGGGGAACCCCACAGTCAACTGACAAATGCCCTCCAGAGGCTCAGACATGGAAGTTGCTAGGCAGCAGGGAGGCTGGTACAGTAGTAATGATCCCAACTGGTCCTGTGAAGGAATCTTCCAGAAAAGAATTTCAGACCTGGCAATTTGGGGAGCAGCACCCCAAAAGACCCAAAGAGATGCCCGGATGACAATTCCTACACTTAGGCTACAGCAACAGAAATTTTCAAGTCTTGCAATAAATTGGAGTTAATATCCTGAGATTCTTCCTAGGCTATTGCTTAACGCAGTGATTCCCAAACTTGGCTATTTTAAGATGCATGGACTTCAACTCCCAGAATTCCCCAGCCAGTATGCCTGGTTGAGGAATAGTATGCCTGGTTGAGGAATTCTAGGAGTTGAAGTCCATACATCTTAAAATAGCCAAGTTTGGGAAACACTGGCTTAACGCATTGTAAGCCGCCCTGAGTCTCCGGAGAAGGGCAGCATATAAATCAAATTAAAAAAAAAAAATCCATTTATACCTTGTGCCACTATTTGCAAGTTGCCCTCCTATTATCTGACCAAACTAGGGCATAAGCCAAAATCCATCTTGTGCGCAGGAGTCACTTCCATGTATGTCAACAACACAATTTCCCCATGACTCCATCTGCTCTGGGAATTACAAGAGACACAAAGATGTTTTCCATTCTCCTGCATGAAGAGAAGCTGTTGCTAAGGGGACACGTCAATGGCTTTTCCCTGCAATTATCACAAGAACAGTCATTTTTCATTTATCCCCTGTGGATTTCCAGACACAAAGATCTTCCAGGATGAAACTTGCTTTAAAAATTATCTCTGAGTTCACCAGCTGGGGGACAGATCGTATCACCTTAGCCTGCCTTGCAAAGAGCTCACTCCTGGGTTTGAAGAGACTCACACGCCTTTGTTTCCTCTATGGTCACAGCCCAAACTCAGGTAAGAGGAATTATTTTTGATATAAATTTGTCCTGGTGCCATCCAGGTGGCACAGGTGGTGTCTGATCTGCTAAAGTTCCAGTGAGATTTCAGCAGCAACCTTCAAATCAGTTTCTGCATAAACCTTGTGTTCTGTTCTAGGAGGGAAGGTGATAAGAATGACCGGGCAGGAGTCATGCTACTGATGATGCTGATGCTCTTCTGGCTCCTGGCTCCAACTACAGCACAGAGGCTGCAAAACATATCTGTGTTCAGGGATTATGGACAGTTAGAGGAAAGTAACTACAGGCCTGGTGATCTCATGATTGGTGGGAATTTACCCTTGCGAATGATTTTAAAGCCTCCTGCCCTAGATTTTAATACAGTGAATCTTCTTTTAGAAAATATGTAAGTTTCAGCTGAAGGAGAAACATGCAGATAAATGTTCTCTTTGCTTAAAATTCTGGGACTCCTTTCAGAAATACTTCTTGTAGTGTTTTGAACAGTCCTGGTGTAGTGCACATTTTGTGCTTCTCTCAGTAAATTAGCAAGCTCCTCAAATAGGCTAGAATTCTCAATCTCTTCATTAGGAAGATGATAAACAAGAAAATGAAGAGGGAAGCTATGCTGACCTAGTGAAGAAGTTAAATTATAATATTAATCTGAACAGAAGCTTCTGGTAGAAAATTCAAATAAAAGCTCCACACTTTTCAAGTGTTCAGGGGTTACAAAAATCCCTCTCAGTTTTGGAATCAGCATTGCTTATGAATAATGGCCTTCAGTAAAGCTATGAGGTGACTCCCACTGTAGTCCTGTGCTCAGCAATCCTTACCACACCTGAAGAAGCTGCTCCAAAAGGGACCTTAAATAATGATGGTGAAAGGGGAGCAGTTGGAACGGATTACAGCCCCTAAAGCAAATTGAATATGGAAGGAATCGATAGAGAGTATAAAACAGTCCATGATATTTATGGAAAGGCTTGTCTCCTCTCTCACAAAATCATCCAAGTTTAGTCAAGGGAAATCCTTTGAATAAAAATTCAAACACAATGAAATTTGGGAGTTTCTCCCACCATAAGTCCCCCCAAACAGTGAAGCGAATTCTACAGCTATGCACAAGCTTTCCTGTCATGTTCACCAATGTTTTTCTCACTACAGTCTCCTACCCGGTAACTACCAGGAGTTCCTTGCATTGATGTTTGCTGTCTCCCAGGTCAATAAGGAGTTTCTTCTGCTCCCCAACATCACCCTTGGCTTCCACATCTACCGCCATTTCCAGAGGGAGGAGATTATTTCCTTAAACAGCCTCTCCATGCTCTCCTCACGAGGCCAAGTGGTTCCAGGATACAAATGTGACCTGGAGGACACTCTGCTGTCCGTCATTGGTGGTCTCAGTGCCAAGATTTCAATGGAGATGGCCTTCATCTTCAGCATCTTTAAGGTCCCACAGGTAAGAGAGCTCTCTTGGATAGAGTATGGAACAGACAAAGATCAGAAGCACAGACAGAAGCCAAAAATAAAACTAAAAGTATTTTTTGTTGGGGTGGGGAATATAATGAGCTTGTGACTCTTAGTTTATTTTTTATTAAACAGTAGCCATCATTTTAGAGCCATTTATTCTCTGTATCAGGTTGTTGGTTTCTTCTCTTGTCTTCTGATGTACCACAACTAATAAAAATGGCTAAGAAGGGAAGAAGATGAAGTTTGCCAGTCAAAGTGAGTCAGCCTGTCTGTGAGGGCCATCAACCAGACAATGGTAACTACTAAAGTCAACATAAAACTTACTATGTCTTTGAAAAAATAATCTCACTTTCTCCAGCTCGGTGTTGGCTTTGAGTTCTCTGAGGGAGAGAGAAGAGTTTATCCTTCCTTCTTCCGGATTAATCCCAAGGAATCTCCTCAATATGTGGGTTTAGTCCAGCTGCTCCTGCATTTCCAGTGGAACTGGGTTGGGCTTTTTGCCCCTGAAGATGAGAGGGGAGAACATTTCATCTCAACTCTGACACCAATGCTCCAGGAGAAGGAGATCTGCCTGGCCTTCACTCTAATCCTGGAATTGGATGATACTGAAATCAATTATAAGAAGTTTATTCTTAATTTCCTTACCTTGTCTAAAACAGAAGTGTTTATTCTGTTTGCAGACTCAATTGTTACTCTCACTGTAATAGATGGGATGCATTCTTTTGAAAACCAGAGGAATGTATCATTTAGGAAAGTTTATATCTTCACTTCCCATTGGAAACTTGACGTGGAAGAATCTGAACACACATTGCAATATGTAAAGCTTCATCATGGGGTCTTGCATTTTAGGGACCACCCCGGGAATGTCTCTAAATTCAGCCACTTCCTCCTGTCTTTAGACCCCTTGAACCCCCAAGGAGATGTCTTTCTCCCTCAATGGTGGGAAGCGGTCTTTGGCTGCAAGATACATAAATCAGGAAAGATCCCTCCGAAGGGGGAAAAACAGTGTACAGGAAAGGAGAATCTACAGAATCTGCAAAATTACATTTTTGAAACAAGAATGACAGGTGACAGTTACAATATCTACAATGCTGTTTATGCTCTGGCATATGCTTTGCATGCAATGTATGGATCCAGAGTTCGACCGACCATGATGAGGCTTGGAAAGAGGATCTCAAATGTCCAGTCATGGCAGGTAATTTCTGGGTCTTTTGACTCAGTCCACAGATAGAAACTAACCAAGGAGAGAAGCGACCTAGAACTAAGGAGAAATTTCTAAAGGAAAGGTTTACCTTTACAAATCATAGGTGCCCCATTGCTGGAGCCATTTAAGAAGAGACAGGATGGCCACATGTCTAAAACTGTAGAGGGCCTGTTGCTTGAGCAGAGGGTTGGGCTAGAAGACCTCCATTGTCCCTTCCAATAATAGGATTCTGTTTCTATGACAACCACAGCACAGAGCAGGATTCAAAGTGGTCCTAATGGGTTCCTGATCTGAAATTCATCAGAATTTTCTGCATCAAAGGCTAAAATGTTGGACCTCTCTGAATAGTGAAGTGACCAACCAGGTCAGATGCTTCCTTCCACATGGCCCAGTAGATCAAGACCGGTTCCTGGCTTCTGCTGCCTTTATCAATGAGCTAGAGAAAATCAGTGGAATTTTCCATAGTTCTGATAGAAATGATTTATTTATTTCAAACATTCATTAATCAGTCAACAAGACCTTGGAACTATTTCAAAGTGCACGTAGCGAAGTATACAAGAGGAAAATCCTAAAATTAAATTTAGATTGTGGAACTAAAATTCTTGTGTTTTAGTGAAATTGGAGTTGGAAACCATGCCCAGTGATAAAGCTAAAACTTAGTTTCAGAGTAAAATACACCCGATTCTTCAGATCGCCACCAAGAGGTGGAACTATGATGTTCCATTTGTAGCTCTAGCCCCAATACTCCTATTTCTGAAGGTCTCCTTTTTTTCAGATTCTTCCTTATTTGAGGAATGTGCAGTTCAACAACAGTGCTGGAGATGAGGTCTCCTTCTCAGAAGATGGACTGGGATCTGTTCGTTATGATCTTCTCAACTGGGTTCTCTTCCCCAATCAATCTTTTGTCCCCATGAAGATTGGGCAAGTAAATCCTGAGGCTCCCCCAGGCCACGATTTCACCATTAAATCTGATGGCATTGTCTGGGCCACAAAGGTGAGCTGCAAGGAAATGTTGTAAGTTCACAGAAAGATTCATTCTCTTCTTCTGATGCAGAACATCTTTCTCAATTGAAAAATATTCAGTTGAGTCAGAAATCATGGCAGTCATTTGGTGCCATGCTTTGGTGCCATGCTTTGAGGTCTGATTTGTGTCATTCCACAAAGGGTTAGCCTTGGGATCAACATCTGCTTGAAATGCAGGGTGCAATTACAGCAAGCAACAGTGATTTCCATGGAACTCAGTTGTATCCTCATGGTTCTTTCTTTTAGAAATGCTGTGGTTGAGTCACAAGGCTTCCTCCTCATGATGGAATCCCAGTTCCAATCTCCAGCATCTATTGAGATCTCAGGAATGCAGTGGCCTGAATCCCTCAGGAGCTGTTCCATATTTCTGATAGACGGTGGCACTGTACCTCTTTAGAAGAGAATCTGAACATAGAAGTAGGAATGGGGAAAAGAATGAATGCAGCAGGTTCATTGCTTAAGTAATTTCAAATACTTATCTTTCAGACCATCCCCATTGCCAGGTGTGGAAGGAAGAGGTGCCATGCAGGAGAGAGGAGAAGAGTTCCAGAGGGCGAGCAGGTTTGCTGCTACCAGTGTGACTCTTGTCCAGAAGGGACCATTTCTAATCAGACAGGTAGAGCAGACTTCAAATTTAAATCTTCCAGAATCCAGGAAGACATTCATAAAATCAATATATTTTTGTTATTGTGACCATTTTTGATAAAATTGACATGCACTGATACTTTTCAATAGAAACTTTCTATTGATCTAAACTGCCCTGGCCTGCCGTTGACCAAAAAATGTCGGCTGACAGCCCCCAGGGGGAGAACCTTCTCTGTGGGGGCACCCGCCATCTGGAACGAGCTCCCCCCAGAGATACGGAGGATCCCGGACCTGCGCGCTTTTCGCCGTGCCATCAAAACATTTCTTTTTCTGCAGGCCGGCCTGGCCTAACCTCTCTTTTAAACTTTTTTTAAAAATTAAATTTTAAATTTGTCTTAAGAATTTGGGGTGTTTTAAATTTCGTTTTCTGGGCCAAATTATTTAATTGTATTTTAATGCTTTTTAACATTTGTATTATATGTATTTTATCTGGCTGTTCACCGCCCTGAGTCCTTCGGGAGTAGGGTGGTATACAAATTTAATTAATAATAATAATAATAATAATAATAATAATAATAATAATAATAATAACCTCTGAGGAAATAGACCTGCCAGAGAAAGAGGAATTCCATCTATTTATGTCTATTTGATAGGGCAGAAAGGGAGGAATGAACAGATTTTTTAAAAGTTTTTTATAATTTTTTATTTATTTATTTATATTTGAATTTATATACCACCCTTCTCCCCCTAGGGACTGAGGGTGGTGAATAGCCAAAATTAAAATACATACAATATAAAAGTTAAGATAGCTATAATAAATTAAACCAGCGGCCCCCAATTTAAAACCCCAAAGCTATACAATTAAAACTAACCCATAAAAAACCTAATTAGGCTAGGCCGGCTTGCTGAAATAAAAACATCTTCAGGGCCTTACGGAAAGTGCGGAGATCCGGGATCAGTCGTATTCCAGGAGGAAGCTCATTCCAGAGGGTGGGTGCCCCCACAGAGAAGGCTTTCCCCCTGGGGGCTGCCAGCCGACATTGCTTGACTGACGGCACCCTGAGGAGGCCCTCTCTGTGAGAGCATATTGGCCGCTGGGAGGTTATCGGTAGCAGAAGGTGGTCTCGTAAATATCCTGGCCCTAAGCCATGGAGCGCTTTAAAGGTGAGAACCAACACCTTGAAGCGCACCCGGAAGTCCACCGGGAGCCAGTGCAGCTCGCGCAGGAGAGGTGTTATATGGGAGCACCATGTTGCTCCCGTAATCACCCGCACAGCCGCATTCTGGACCAGTTGGAGCCTCCGGGTGCTCCTCAAGGGGAGCCCCATGTAGAGAGTGTTACAGTAGTCCAGGTGGGAAGTGACGAGAGCGTGAGTGACTGTGCATAAGAAATCCTGATCCAGAAAGGGACGTAACTGGCATATCAGGTGAACCTGATAAAAAGCCCCCTTGGCCACGGCCGTCATATGCTCTTCTAAAGACAGCCGTGTATCCAGGAGGACGCCCAAGTTGCGAGCCCCCTCTTTGGGTTTCAATGACTTGCCCCCAATAGCCAGCGATGACATCAGCTGGCTATATCGGGATGCCGGCATCCACAGCCACTCGGTCTTCGAAGGGTTGAGTCGAAGCCTGTTCCTCCCCATCCAGACCCCCAAGACGGTGCCTCTCACCCACAATCCCTCCAGCCAGTGCAGCATGATACCATGGTCAATGGTATCAAAAGCCGCTGAGAGGTCTAATAGGACCAGAAAAGAGGAGCAACCCATGTTCAACCAACGCGACCAATGCCGTTTCTGCGCTGTACCCAGGCCTGAAGCCGGACTGGCACGGATCTAGATAGACGGTTTCATCCAGGTACTGAGGGAGCTGTTGCGCAACCACACTCTCAATAACCTTCGCAATAAAGCAAAGGTTGGAGACAGGACGGTAATTTGCCAAAACAGCTGGGTCCAGAGAAGGCTTCTTGAGAAGGGGCCTCACCACCGCCTCTTTCAAGGTGGATGGCAAGAAACCCTCCCCCAGAGAAGGGGAGGGTTTTATACATCTCATTTTGTGAATGGTTTGATTCCTGGGTTTCATACAATATTATTCTTAATAATTACAGCCCATTTTCATTTTTAATTTTACTAACATAGTTTCTACTGTCATCTTTCAACTCTAAACCTTCTCATAATTCTATCATACTTCATATCATCTTAATATCTGTTTCTACTATTTTCCCCCTCATATTTCTACTTCTATTTTAGCCCTCTTTTTCCCCTTACCCCTATCATTCTAATAATCAAAGATTTTCCTTTTTTCATTATTCAATATTCCAATATATCAATCATGATCTTTCTCTAGCTTTTTGTTAATAATTACATTTTTAAAATATATATATATTATCTCCAATCATTCATTTCTTATATTCATTATGTTACTACCAGTAGTGGGTTGCTCCCGGTTCACACCGGTTCTATAGAACTGGTAGTAAAACCGGTGGGAGGCTCTGCCCACTGACCCCAATGTCATCAAAATGCTTCTGCGCATGAAGCTTCAACTCCTTATGTTGTTCTTTTGTAAAATCCTTCATGTCTTGGTATGTCAGCTCCATATCATTATATCCACTTATTTCCATTTTACAGTCAGTCCAATTTTTTTAAAAAAATCCAGGGGTTATCCACGTCCCTTCCAATCACTTTTATTTCTTCAAAAGTTTTGTATTTTGAAGTTTAAAGTAAATTTGAACTAACTCCTTATAATCCAACAAAGATAAAAATTCCCATAGATGCACAGTTCTCCTCTTAGCAGCAGATGGCGCTCATGATTCAGCTTGGTATTGCCTCTCTGCATAGTGCTGATTATCCATTTTTAATTATTTTAGATTGTAAATCCAATAGGTGGGCGAACGAATAATAATAAAATTTGATAGTCATAAAATATAAACAATTTCCAGATCAAATTCCAGTATATATATTATTTAAAAAATACCTTTTCAATCTCACATCTTCACTTTGAGAGTTCAATTTTTAAACTTAGTTTTCTTTAAAAAGTTTCTCTTTTTAAATATTATAGCTTTTATATGTGTGTGTGTGTGTGTGTCTGCTTATTCCGCAGCTAGCAAATAGTTCCAGTATTCTTCCCCCTCATATTTCTTGGGGATATTTTCAAAGAAAATTATTCTTTTGTCCAGTTCACAAGCCACTCACTTTCCCTGCTCCTGCTCAGTCCTGGGTATTAAGGTTGTCTTCAGCTTCAGGCAGCCATGTTTGCTGCCGTTGCTCCCTGTCGTTGGCGGAGTGGGCTTTCCTAGTCAGGGAAGGGAGACGCGACTCCCCTCTACCTGCTAAGCTGTCCCCCTTTGCTTCACCACCCCTCCAGGGTGGCTGTGGTCCCGATTTGACCCCTCCAATAATGAGAGGTCAGAGCTGACCACGGAGCTCGCAGATCAGGCTTCCGAAGGCACAAGAAGTACAACCGGAAGACAGGAATGAACAGATTTAAAGTAAAAAGCAGAGATGTTAAGGAAGGAATAATGTACTCAAAACAAAACAGCAACATTTCTGGATAACGGATCTGCTGTTCTTCTTTGTGTTCGATTATAAAATGGCGGAAAAACAGGCAGGAATCTCAGACTGAAAGCCACATTAGTCATGGAAGTACATAGTGAATGGATAGCTAGAACTGAATAAATCCTTGTCTCTGGTTTATCTATTCCCAGAATCATCATAAATGAAGGATGATTTGCTCTTTTTGATGCCCCATAAATAGTATAGGGGATTGTTTCATTACTCCCTTTGTAGGTAGGTCAACAGCAGATAGGCAATACTCATATCACTTATGCGGGAGGGATAATGTGCATGGTAGTTGTTCAAGAAATCCTTAGACAAAGACTTTTGATTTCAGATGCAGCTCGCTGTGAGCCCTGCCCAGAAGACCAATTTCCCAACAAGGAAAAGGACCACTGCATTGCCAAGAAGATCCACTTCCTTGCCTATCAAGACACCCTGGGATACATTTTAGTTTTTCTTGCTCTTTTTCTCTCTGTGATCACTTCTGCAGTCCTGGTGATTTTCTATAAACATCATGACACACCAATTGTCAAGGCCAACAACCGAGATCTCACCTACATCATCCTGGTTTCCCTCCTGCTCTGCTTCCTTTGCTCCTTCCTCTTCATTGGTCAACCAGGGAAGATCACCTGTCTCTTACAACAATCTGCCTTTGCCATTCTCTTTGCCCTTGCAGTTTCCTCTGTGTTGGCAAAAACTGTCATGGTGGTTCTGGCCTTCATGGCCACCAAGCCAGGGAACAGGACAAGGAAACTCTTAGGAAAACCATTGACCAACTCCATTGTCATAGCCTGTCCATTGTTCCAAGCCCTTCTTTGTGCCACTTGGCTGATAACCTCCCCTCCGTTTCCCAGTTGTGACTTTCAGTCCTTGTTTGGAGAGATCATCTTGGAATGTAAACAAGACTCAACTGTAATGTTTTATATTGTCCTCTCTTACCTAGGACTTTTGGCCCTAGTCAGTTTCTCAGTGGCCTTTCTGGCTAGGAAATTGCCTGATAGTTTTAATGAAGCCAAGTTCATTACTTTCAGCATGCTGGTCTTTTGCAGTGTTTGGATCTCCTTCCTCCCTACCTATCTGAGCACCAAAGGGAAGTCCATGGTGGCTGTGGAGATCTTCTCCATTTTGGCCTCTGGAGCTGCTCTCTTGGCTTGTATCTTTTTCCCCAAATGCTACATTATTCTGCTGAGGCCGGATCTGAATTGTAGAGAAAATATAGTAAGAAACAAGAATATCTAACTTATGCAAGGATCGGTCTCATTTATATTTATCTTTGAGATGTGAGTGTGATGATTTCTAAAAGATGATGGCATAAAGGAGGTATTTCTCCATTAAAAATTCCTTATCAGATGCTGCAACTGGTTAGAATTTAACTGTGGTCATCCAGGCTCACCCAGCCTTTTATTTATCATGCCTTCAAAGTATCCTTGTGTTGTCCAGTGCCCAATGTGGATGGAAAACTGTTTATTAAAGATGTGTTCATTATTTCAAGGAGGAAATTTCACATTCTATTCTTTTTAATTTAATTATTTTTAAGGTAGTGATTTAAAGGGTTGATATCAGTGCTTTTAAGCATGTATGGTTGTTTCCTTAGATGGCTGGGGCTTTATAGAGATCTCAACCAGTAATCAATTATTTTTAATAACATCTCCCTTTCCATAAAATGACCTCTCATATGAGAAATAGAAACAATGGAGGAATGGATTCTAATTGGCCCATGAAGTATCAGACTTGAATTTTCTGGTTTTCAATGAGCTTTATCAAAAAATTCTATGGCAACGTAACTGACATACTTCTTCATTGGGAGAATATTTCTCTGCTGAAAAGTAGAAGAGTAGCAACATAATTGATAGTTTCTTAATTATGAATAGGTACTTACATCATCTATTCCTTATGCATATATCATTTTCTAGAAGCTCTAGCTCAGATATGTCGAACACAAGGCCCAATGCACACATAGGAGTTGGCAAGCACGCTGGAGCCAATGGTGTTTTGTAGAAGCTGCAGCCCACTGGTGCACACTGTGGCTCCACAGCCCATTCTGGGCAGGTGGGTCTGAGTACTGGGATCACCTGTCCGGCCCTCCAAGCAGCAGGTGGAGGTAGAGGCGTGGGGGTCAGGCATGTGATCCAGCCTGCTGAACGCACTGGCAGCCACCCACTCACCCATCCACTCTGATCCACCATTTGTTTTTGCTTGCACATGATCTTCTCAGCTGGGATGGGGCAGGCAGCTGTATGACCACTTTGAAGGCCAAATCTCATGCCCCCCACCATGCATCTGCTTCCACCTGGTCCTTATGCTGCCACCATGGGTCTCAGCCCACACCATCCAAACCTCCTCCACCTCCACTGGACATTTGGCATGAGCCTCCCACCCACCACCCCACCTGCAATGGCCCCAGTTTATGGAAAGAGCAGAAGCCCCCATCCCCAACAGGAAGCTGGGACTTCCCTCCCAACTCTGCCTCTCAAAAATCAAATCAAAATTTTAAAAAAATGCACACATAGGAGTTGGCAAGCACGCTGGAGCCAATGGTGTTTTGTAGAAGCTGCAGCCCACTGGTGCACACTGTGGCTCCAAAGCCCATTCTGGGCAGATGGGTCTGAGTACTGGGACCACCTGTCCGGCCCTCCAAGCAGCAGGCAGAGGTAGAGCCATGGGGTCAGGTATATGATCCAGCCTGCTGAACGCACTGGCAGCTACCCACTCACCCGTCCACTCTGATACACCATTTTTTTTAAATTTGATTTATATGCCGCCCTTCTCCGGAGACTCGGGGCATCTTACAATGTGCTAAGCAATAGCCTTCATCCTTTTGTATATTTATACAAAGTCAGCTCATGCCCTCGTGACCTCTCGCCTTGACTACTGCAACGCTTTCTACATGGGGCTCCCCTTGAAGAGCACCCAGAGGCTCCAGCTGGTCCAGAATGCAGCAGCGCGGGTAGTGATGGGAGCAGCATGGCGCTCCCATGTAACACCACTCCTGCGCGAGCTGCACTGGCTCCCGGTGGTCTTCTGGGTGCGCTTCAAGGTGTTGGTTATCACCTTTAAAGCGCTCCATGGCATAGGGCCTAGCTATCTCCGAGACCGCCTGCTGCCACCGACGACCTTCCATCGACCCGTGCACTCCCACAGAGAGGGCCTCCTCGGGGTGCCATCAGCCAAACAATGTAGGCTGGTGACCCCCAGGGGGAGGGCCTTCTCTGTGGGGGCACCTACCCTCTGGAATCAGTTGCCCCCAGAGATAAGGAGAATCCATGACCTCAGTGCCTTCCGCCGTGCCCTTAAAACCTTCCTTTTCCAACAAGCCAGGCTGGCCTAATTCTTTTTAAGTGTTTTTAATTGTTTTGTTTATTGTTTTAATTAATGGGGCCAAATTTATATATATTTCTTAACTGTATTTTAATGTTTGTATTTGATGTTTTTATTTGGCTGTTCACCGCCCTGAGTCCTCAGGGAGAAGGGCGGTATACAAATTCAAAAATAAAATAAAATAAATAAATAAATTGCCCCCACAACTGGGTCCTCAATTTACCTACCTTAGAAAGGATGGAAGGCTGAGTCAACCTTGAGCCTGGGGAGATTCGAACCTGCAGTAATTGCAGGCAGCTGGTGTGACCGCTTTGTTTTTTGTTTTTGCTTGCCCATGACCATCTAAGCTGGGATGGGGCAGCAGCTGTATGACCACTTTGAAGGCCAAATCTCATGCCTCCCACCATGCATCTGCTTCCACCTGGTCCTCGTGCTGCCACCATGGGTCTCAGCCCACACCGTCCAAACCTCCTCCACCTCCGCTGGACATTTGGCATGAGCCTCCCACCCACTACCCCACCTGCAATGGCCCCAGTTTATGGAAAGAGCAGAAGCCCCCATCCCCAACAGGAAGCTGGGACTTCCCTCCCCATTCTGCCTCTCCAAGGCCCAGAGCTGACTCACCACACCCTGAACCCACATATCTTGGAGCCCCACAGCTAGGCAAGCCATGCCTCGACCCCTGCCTCACCTTGCAGCAGCAACACCAGCAGGAACAGCCCCCTCCATCAGGAGCCCCACTGTCCCTCACCAGCCCCACCAGCCCAGGAAGCCCAGCCCAGGCAAGGAGAGTCAGCAGAACAGCAGCAGCCTGGAGCAAGAGGCAAGTAGGCCCAGGCATCCCATTGGGGAAGTGGGGCTGAGCTGCAGACTCCCAGTGCCCTTGGCGCTCAGGTTCCTGCTGCCCAGGACACCAGGCAGCCCATGCTGCTATCCAGGGCTGTCCCCCATGGCCCAAGATGGCCAGTGAGGCTGCTCTGGAGGATGAGTGTCTGGCATGCTCTCTGGTCCCACCCCCCACCCCCCGATGTGAGGAATGTCAAGATGGCATAGCCTACCTTGGCCACGCCCACACAGGCAACTGCCCCCCCGCCCCCCTCAGGCAATAACAATTCTGATCCAACTCTCAATGAAATGGAGTTTGACATCCGTGCTCTAGCTCTTGTTCCACCAGATTCACCCCTCAGGTTTCTTCAGCAGAGCTCTAGATGTCTCTTGATCTGTGGTAGGATTCAAATCATTTAACAACTGGTTTGTCCAGGGTCACGTTGGCTGTCGTTGGAGGCATGGCCCATCCTGAGCCTCTTGTGAGAAGCCAACCTGACTCTGGGCAAACCGGTTGTTAAATCCCCCCACCCCACTATCAAAGGGTTCCGGGCACTGCACTGCAATGGAGAAATGGGAAATGGAGTGGCCAGCACAAGGGGAGGAGGAGAGCAGTGAAAGAGGCCTCCTTCCCTCACTCTGGGCACTCCCTTTCCTGTTTCTCCATTGCAGCCCAGGGCCACGGATCCTGCCCCACCCACCACCACCCAAATGCCCTCGCTTCTCCCAATCATTTCTTTGCCTCCCTGATTTCCAGCTCCGTCGCATTTCTCTCTTGCGTTTCTCACCATTGTGTGCAGAGAAAGAAGTTTGTGAGACTAAAAAAAATTACTCAATCAATTCCAACTTCATGAGATCTTTTTTCGTGAGAAGTTGGAATTGATTTATTGAACTTTTGTTTTCTTTAGTCCCACACACTATTGTTTCCCCACACACGATGGTGAGAAATGTGATGGAGCTGGAAATCAAGTAGGCAAAGAAATGTTTTGGGGAAGTGAGGGCATCTGGGCGGTGGTGGGGCAAGTTCTTCGGCCCACAAAAACCTTGTCTTTGGCTGCCGACCCCAAAAAGCAGAGAAAGAGTTGCTGGGAAGAAGCCAGTCAGCCTGGGAGTTGGGAATACTCTTTCTCCCCTGCCCCAGTCCTCCTCATCTGCCACCCCCAAATTGCATCAATAAAGGTGGATGGTGGCTACATGGGGGTCAGAAAGCCCTGCCATGCCCAGCAAGGGGGGGAAAATGGCAAAAGGAGCCTTGTCTCACTGCATGTGACTCACTGAAAGGAAGTGGCAGCCCAGCCACTTCCCTTCCTCACCCTCTCCAGTGCTGGAAGCCAACTGTCAACCACATGCCCATTTCTCCCTCTTGCTCTTTGTGTCTCTGGGCTCAACCAGTGCCACAGTCCACCGTGCAGGCCTAGAAGAGTGAACCTATGGCATGGCGATGGGCAGCAGCAGCAGTGGCCAGGCGTGCTTGCATAAATAATCTATGAACTCATGCAGGCGGATGTAGAGCATGCCCAGGCAGCAGATGCAAGTCAGGTGGGCAGCCTCATTTGGGTGCAGCAATGGTGGCAGCTCTGGAGACATCTGTGGGGGAGCGGAAGGAGGAGGAAGGGTGCTGAGCTGGGCCCATGGAGAGAGGGAGGGCCCACCTGCAAGCCACCGCCCATGAAGAGGCTGCCCAAGTAGCCACTCAGTGCCCACAGCAGCTCGTGCATCGTGGCGCAACACAGGAACCAAGCCTGAGCCCCTCTTTGCAGAAGCCCCAATGACACCCCCAGCCTCCTTAAGGTAGAGCTGGCAACACTAAATTGGCCTATGTATTTTTTTTTCTTTAGTTGCATTTTTGTTTATTGAATAGCCCGAAGGCCTTTTCAAACAAAACAGAAAAGAAAAAGGGAAAAAGACAAAACAGTTACAAAAATAACAATCTAAAAATATATGATATATGACATTAAAATTTTACAATATCAAATTTCAATAGGTAAGTTGCCAAGACTAGATAACCCAAATAAGATATCTCCTCTCTAACTCAGCTCATCTTTCTTACAATCAATGAAATTGGCCAATGAAGCCCATTGTCTGCCGAGCAGCCCAGCTGAGGCCTTGCTCACAAGCCACTGAGCGGCTGGACTCCCAGTGACAGATGGGGTCCTTCAGTCACTTAGCTTGCCCGCCTGTTCATAACTCCATTCCCCTCCCTCTGAGTGCCTTCTCAGAGCTCCCTTGGGGTCTTGCCTGCACCGATGTTGCTTGCTGGGAGGGGGAGGGGGGCAGTAAGAAGAGCGCTGAGCTACCAAAATGGCCGAAGTAGAGCAGGGCAAGGTCCAGGAGTGACTTGGAGGGGAGGGGCAAGCCATGAGGGCGGCCTGGGCATGGTAATGCACACAAAGTTAACTACCAGTTCGGCAAAACCAGTGCAAACCGGCTGAATCCCACAACTGCTCTTCATCCTATTTACCACCCTCAGTTGCATGATGGGGCATGTTGGGAATGTGTGTGAGTTTGACACTGTGACTCCCGATGATGTGGACATGATTTTGGGGAGACTTTGTGCAGCCACATGTTTACTGGACCCGTGTCCCTCCTGGTTGGTACTGGCTTCCCGGGAGGTTACACGAGGCTGGCTCCAGGGTGTTATCAATGCTTTGCTGAGTGAGGGCCATTTCCCCGCTGCCTTGAAAGAGGCGGTGGTGAGGCCTCTCCTCAAGAAGCCGTCCCTGGATCCGGCAATATTGGCCAACTACCGTCCTGTCTCCAATCTTCGCTTCATCGCGAAGGTTGTTGAGAGTGTGGTCACGCGACAGTTCCCACAATTCCTGGAGGAAACATCTTATCTAGATCCATTCCAGTCGGGTTTCAGGTCTGGGCACAGCACGGAAACGGCATTGGTCGCGTTGGTTGATGATCTCTGGAGGGCTCGGGACAGGGGCTGCTCCTCTGTTCTGGTCCTGTTAGATCTCTCAGCAGCTTTTGATACCATCGACCATGGTATCATGCTGCACCGGCTGGAAGAGTTGGGGGTGGGAGGCACCGTGTTGCGGTGGTTCTCCTCCTTTCTCTCCAACCAGTTGCAGTTTGTGCTGGCAGGGGGGCAGAGGTCGGCCTCGAGGCCTCTCATCTGTGGAGTGCCGCAGGGATCGGTCCTCTCGCCCCTTTTGTTCAACATTTATGTAAAGCCGCTGGGTGAGATCATCCGTGGCTTTGGGGTGAGATACCACCAGTACGCTGATGACACCCAGCTGTACATCTCCACCCCAGGCCACCCCAATGATGCCCTTGAAGTGATGTCCCAGTGCCTGGAGGCTGTGTGGATCTGGATGGGGAGGAACAGGCTCAAGCTCAACCCTTCCAAGACTGAGTGGCTGTGGCTCCCGGCATCCCGATATAGTCAGTTGACTCCATCACTGACTATTGGGGGTGAGTCTTTGGCCCCCACAGAAAGAGCTCGCAATCTGGGAGTCCTCCTGGATAGGCAGCTGTCCTTGGAGGAACATCTGACAGCTGTAACTAGGGGGACCTTTTGTCAGGTTCACCTGATTCGCCAGTTGTGGCCCTTTCTTGATCGGGATTCCCTGTGCACAGTCACTCACACCGTCACCTCTCGCCTTGACTACTGCAACGCTCTCTACATGGGGCTCCCCTTGAAGAGCACCCGGAGGCTCCAACTGGTCGAGAATGCAGCAACGTGGGTAGTGATGGGAGCAGCATGGCGCTCCCATACAACACCTCTCCTGTGTGAGCTGCACTGGCTCCCAGTGGTCTTCCAGCACTTCAAGGTGTTGGTTATCACCTTTAAAGCGCTCCATGGCATAGAACCGAGTTATCTTCGAGACTGCCTGCTGCTACTGATGACCTCCCATTGACCTGTGAGCTCCCACAGAGAGGGCCTCCTCAGGGTGCCATCAGCCAAACAATGTAGGCTGGTGACCCCCAGGGGGAGGGCCTTTTCTGTGGGGGCACCTACCCTCTGGAATCAGTTTCCCCCAGAGATAAAGAGAATCCAAGACCTTAGTTCCTTCTGCCGTGCCCTTAAAACCCACTTTTTCCAGCAAGCCGGGCTGGCTGAAGAAGAAATTTTAAATGTTTTAATTGGTTTGTATTTTTAATTTTGGGCCAAATTTATATATATTTTAATTGTTTTTTATATTTGTATTTCATGTTTTTTAATTCTGGCTGTACACCGCCCTGAGTCCTCAGGGAGAAGGGCGGTATATAAATTTAAAAATAAAAAATAAAAAAATACATAAGCCAAGAGGAAATTAAAGGTAGTTTGTGGGAGGCACATCATGAGCCTGTGACTCTTCGTTTATTCGTCATAAAAGGGTAGCCATCATTTTAGTGACATTTATTTCCTGCATCAGGTTGTTGGTTTCGTCTCTTGTCTTCTGACATATCACAATCAGTCAAGATGTGTAAGTGGTGGCTCTCCCTAAGAAGGGAAGGAGATGAAGGTTGCCACTGAGGGTCAGTCAGCCTGACTGGTGGAGCAAAAGCCACACAGTGGTGACTCCTAAAGTTGCCCTAAGACTTTACTTTGTCTTTGAAAGATGAATCTCATTGTTTTTCAGCTCGGTGTTGGCTTTGAGTTCTCCCAGGGAGACAGAAGAGTTTATCCTTCCTTCTTCCGGATTGATCCCAAGGAATCTCCTCAGTATGAGGGTCTAGTCAAACTACTCCTGTATTTCCAGTGGAACTGGGTTGGGCTTCTGGCCCCTGTAGATGACAGAGGAGAACATTTCATCTCAACTCTGACGCCAATGCTCCAGGAGAAGGAGATCTGCCTGGCCTTCACTGAAAGTTTAAAATTAGATGATATTCAGATTATAGACAAAGTGCTTCTCAAGTTACAGACTTGGACAAAAACTGAAGTGATTATTCTATTTGGAGACTATGGTTGTAGTAATACTGTACAGGGACTTTTAGTTTACCATGAAATGTTGATCAAGACAACATTGCAGAATGTTTGGATCTTAACCTCCCATTGGACACTTAGTTTGCATGAATCTGAAGACACATTGCTAAAGCCTTTCCATGGAGTCCTTCATTTCAGGGACCACACCGGGGATGTCTCAGAATTCAGCCTCTTCTCCAGGGAGTCCTTCGCTCTCATTAGATGGCCAAGTATTTCAGTTTCATCTTCAGGATCTTGCCTTTTAAAGAGCAGTCAGGGTCGATCTCCTCTAGGACTCCCTGGTTTGATCACCTTGCAGTCCAAGGGACTCGCAGGAGTCTTCTCCAGCACCATAGTTCAAAGGCCTCAATTCTCTGGTGCTCAGCCTTTCTTATGGTCCAACTTTCACAGCCACACATTGCAACAGGGGAAAAGATAGCCTTGACTATACGCACTTTGGTGGCAGGGTGATGTCTCTGCTTTTTAGTAAGTTATCAAGATTTGCCACAGCTTTCCTCCCCAGGAGCAAGCATCTTTTAATTTCTTGGCTGCAGTCTCCATCTGCAGTGATCTTGGAGCACAAGAAAATAAAATCTGTCACTACCTCCATTTTTTCCCCATTTATTTGACAGGAATTGAGAGGGCTGGATGCCATGATCTTAGTTTTCTTAATGTTCAGTTTCAAGCCAATTTTTGCACTCTCTTCCTTCACCCACATCAAGAAGCTCTGTGGTTCCTCTTTACTTTCTGCCATTAGAGTGGTATCTTCTATATATCTGAGCTTGTTGATATTTCTCCCAGCAATCTTAATTCCATCTCGTGATTCATCTAGCCCTGCCTTTCTCATGATCTGCTCTGCATATAAGTTAAGTAGACAGACTTTCCTAACTCCTTTCTCAATTTTGAACCAATTGGTGGTTCCATGTCCAGTTCTCACTGTTGTTTCTTGACCCGCATATAGGTTTCTCAAGAGGCAAATAAGATGGTCTGGCACTCCCATATTTTAAAGAACTTGCCACAATTTGTTGTGATCCACACAATCAACGGCTTTAGCATAGTCAATGAAACAGAAGTAGAAGTTTTTCTGGAACTCCCTAACTGAATCTCCATGATCCAGCGTATGTTGGCAATTTGATCTCTAGTTCCTCTGCCTCTTTGAAATCCTGCCTGTACTTCTGGTAGTTCTTGATCCACATACTGCTGGAGCCTAGCTTCTAGGATTTTGAGCAGAACTTTACTAGCATGTGAAATGAGTGCAATGGTGTGGTAGTTTGAACATTCTTTGGCATTGCCTTTCTTTGGAATTGGAATGTAAACTGACTTTTTCCAATCCTGTGGCCACTGTTGAGTTTTCCAAATTTGCTGACAAATTGAGTGTAGCACTTTGACTGCATCCTCTTTTACAATTTCGAATAGCTCAGCTGGAATATTGTCACCTCCACTAGCTTTGTTGTTGCTCAGATTTTCTAAGGCCCATTTGACTTCACATTCCAGGGTCTCTGTCTTGAGGTCAATGACCACCCCATCATGGTTATCAGGGACATTAAGCTTCTTCTTGTATAGTTCCTCTGTATAATTTTGCCACCTCTTCTTAATCTCTTCTGCCTGTGTTAGGTCTCTGCCATTTTGGTCCTTTATTATGCCCATCTTTGCATGAAACTTTCCCTTCATATTTCCAATTTTCTTGAAGAGATCTCTGGTCCTCCCGATTCTTTTTTTTTAATTATTGTTATTCTATTTCTTTGTACTGTTCATTTAAAAAGGCATTCTTATCTCTTCTAGCTATTCTCTGGAATTCTGCATTCAATTGGGTGTATCTTTCTCTTTCTCTCTTGCCTGTCAGGGTTCCAAGTAGCACCTCCAATAAATGAAAACTCCAAGGCTTGAGTTTCCTCAAAGTTGCATTTAATTAGAAATGTCATAATGGGACATCTGGGAAAACTCGAATCTGAAAGTTTCCAAGTTTTCCCCACCCAAAGAAAAGTTCAAGTCCCTGCCCAGCACCCCCAAGAGTCCATCACATGGTCCAATCAAACATTGTTCCAACTGGAGATGCCTCTCAGTTCCAGCCTTTGAGGTGCAGGGCAAGTTGTCCTTGACTTCTTGAGAAAGGAATGTTAGTATTACTATACATCACCCATGCTCCATACAATCCCCCCTCCCAATTTCCCACAGTAGTAAATATAGCAGGTCTGAAGGCCTAATACAAAAGATGGCTTCCAGGCTTGACATTGCCTTTCACTTCCCTTCTTTCTTCAGCCACTTATAAAGCTTCCTCAGAGAACCATTTTGCTTTCTTGAATTTCTTTTTCTTAGGGATGGTTTTAGTTGCTACCTCTTGTACAATGTTGTACAACCTCTGTCCATAGATCTTCAGGCACTCTGTCTACCAGATCTAATTCCTTAAATCTATTTGTCACCTCTACTGTATCAGGGATATGATTTAGTTCATTCCTGAGTAGCCTAGTGCTTTCCCCTACTTTATTCAATTTAAGCCTAAATTTTGCAATGAGAAGCTCGTGATATGAGCCACAGTCAGCTCCTGGTCTTGTTTTTACTGACTGTAAAGAGCTTCTCCATCTTTGGCTGCAGAGCACATAGTCAATCTTATTTCTGTGTTGACCGTCTGGTGATGTCCATGTGTAGAGTCATCTCTTGGGTTGTTGGAAAGGAGCATTTGCTATGACCATCCTATTCTCTTGACAAAATTCTATCAGCCTGTGCCCTGCTTCATTTTGTACTCCAAGGCCAAACTTGCCTGTTATTCCAGTTATTTTTTAGCTTCCTACTTTAGCATTCCAATCCCCCATGATCATAAAGACATCGTTTTTTGGTGTTAATTCTACAAGGTGCTGTAGGGCTTCATAGAGCCGGTCAACTTCATCCTCTTCAGCACAGTGGTTGGGGCATAGACTTGGACTGCTGTGATGTTGAATGAGTTACCTTGGATTCGAACTGAGATCATTCTGTCATTTTGGAGATTGTATCCCAGTATTGCTTTTCCTACTCTTATATTGACTATGAAGGCTACTCCATTTCTTCTGAGGGATTCTTGCCCACAGTAGTATACCTGATGGTCATCTGAATTAAATTCACCCATTCCTGTCCATTTTAGTTCACTGATTACTAAGATGTCGATGTTCAGTCTTGTCATCTCTTGTTTGACCATGTCTAGCTTTTCTTGATTCATGGATCTTACATTCCAGGTTCCTATGGAGTACAGATATTTACAGCATCAGACTTTCCTTTCACTATCAGATACATCCACAGTTGAGCATCTTTTTGGGTTTGGCCCAGGGGTGAAATGCTCCCAGTTAGGACCGGATCGCTTGATCCAGTAGTGATGGAGGTGGGTGGTTCGGAGAACCGGTAGCAAAAATCCCTGCGCCCCCCTCCCCATGCCCAGCTGAGTGGTCATCAGAGGCTGTTTTTTTAATTTTTAAAAGCATTTTTTCTACAACTTCTTCGTGCCAAAAAAATGCTTTTAAAAGCCTCTGACAATCCCAGCTAAGTTGCCTCTCAGAGGCTTTTAAAAGCATTTTTTCTGCAACCTCTTCAGCTGAAGAGATTGTAGAAAAAATTGTTTTAAATGTTAAGGAAAAAAAAGTTGGCCACGCCCACCCAGTCACATTACCTGCCCACCAAGCGACGCGCATAGAACCAGTAGTAACAAATTTTACATTTCACCACTGCTTTGGCCCAGTCACTTCTGTTGTGACCCAGGCCCACATAGTTAGTATTAAATACAAAACAGTTCCAAAAAACAAACAGATTTTATTAAATAGCTGAGAATTAACTCATTCTCAGCATATTCTCAATTAAATTGAAAGTAAAGTTCTCAAAACACCATTCTTCAGTTTATCTCTGACCTTGGGATAATTAGGCAAACTGCCAAATGCATTTCTTGGCAACAGTTCAGGAACAGAAGATGCTGACAAAAAAGAAATACATCCAAACACAAAGCAAATCTCTCAACGGTTTTTTTCCGGCAAAGGGGCCAAGAGCCGTTGTAGGTCTTTTAAGCCTCATGAGAGGGGCCAATCATCTCTTGGCCCTACTCCCAAGTCGTCCTCTCTGCTTTAGCTCCTCCTGCCTTCTGGCAGTTCTTCTCATACATGCACTAGGAACAGGATCCTCCTGTTCCTCTGCCTCTCTACTGTCAGCCTCTGAAGGCTCCGAAGTCCGTGCATCACTCCCACATGGCCCTGGCTCCATCTCTGCCTCCGACACAGAGCCCTCATCCAGGCCTTCCCCAGCCTCCAGGACAACAGCTTGATTCTTTCTGGCACTACTAGGACTAGCCCTCTGCTCTTCCCCAATAACATATTGGACACCTTCTGACCTGAGAGGCTTATCTTCCAGCGTCATATCTTTCTGCCTTTTGGTACGACTGTCCAAGGGGTTTTCATGGCAAAGATACTAGAGTAGGTTGCCATTTCCTTCTCCAGTGGGTCACGTTTTGTCAGAGCTCTCTATGATGACCTCTCCATCTTGGGTGACCCTGCATGGCATAGCTCATAGCTTCATTGAGCTACACAAGCCCCTTCGCCACAACACGGCAGTAATCCGTAAAGAGGGCCATAACCGTAGCTCTAACTAAATAGTCCTATTTCTAAAGGTCTCTTTTCTTTCAGATTCTTGCCTATTTGAGGAATGTGCAGTTCAACAACAGTGCTGGAGATGAAGTCTCCTTCTCAGAAGATAGACTGGGATCTGCTCGTTATGATCTTTTGAATTGGATTCTCCTCCCCAATCAATCCTTTGTTCCCATAAAAGTTGGGCAAGTAAATCCTAAAGCTCTCCCAGGCCAAGATTTCACCATTAACTCTGATGGAATCATCTGGCCCAGAAAGGTGAGCTGCAAGGAAATGTTGTAAGTTCAGGGAAAGAGTCATTCTCTTCTTGAGATGCAGAACATCTTTCTAACTTGAAAAATGATCAATTGAATCAGAAATTATGGCATTTGGTGAAAAATCTGCTTTGCACATAAGACCTTTGAGGTCTGATTTATGTCATTCCAGAAAGAATTAGACTTGGAATTGACTTCTGCTTGAAACACAGGATGCAATTAAAAGGAAGCAAAAGTGATTTCCACTAATCACTTCTTCTCAGTTGTATCCTGACAGTTCTTTCTTTTAGAAATTCTCTTGTCCCATCACAAGACTTCCTCTGCAGGCTGAGACTCCAGTTTCAATCTCCCACATTCATAGGTGTGTCAGGAATGCCACTGGCCTGAATCCCTCAGGACTGTTCTTGATTTCTGATAGACAGTGGCAATATGTTTCTTTAGAAGAGAATCTGAACATAGAAGAAGGAATAAGGAAGGGAAATAGGATTGGGGAAAAGAATGAATGCAGCATGTTCATTGCTCAGGCCATCTCAAGTATTTCTCTTTTCTCTTTCAGAAGGTGCCCTTTGCCAGGTGTGGCATGAAGAGGTGCCATGCAGGAGAGAGTAGAAGAATTCCAGAGGGAGAGCCAGTTTGCTGCTACCATTGTGAGGCTTGTCCAGAAGGGACCTTTTCTAATCGAACAGGTAAACAGGACGTCAAATGTCAATCTTCCAGGATCAAAGAAGACATTCATTAAGTCATTTTTGTCATTTTAATATTGACATGAAACCATATTTTTCAGCAAAACCTTTCAGTTCACAGATATAAACTGCCCTAGGCACAGAGGCACCTTTCCCGATCCTCAACAGTCCCATGCAGGATAGTTTTAGGGCAGAATTTATGAATGTCCAACTTGGATTTCCACTCCTACTCTAACATCCAATTGGAAAAAGCGCCTTCCAATCTTTCCTGAGGAAGTGGGGTGTGTGGTCCAAGCTTTATTTTTTATTATTTATATTATGCTTCTTCTGTCACCACTATCAACCTCTGAGTTAATAGACCTGCCAGGGAAAGAGGACATGCATCCTGGAAATGCACAGTGGAAATCGAAATGCACAGTGAATGGACAGCTGGAACTGGATAAATCCTTGTCTCTGGCTAATCTATTCTCAGGATCATCATAAACAAAGGATTATTTGCTCTTTTTAATTCCCCATAAATAGCATAGGGGACATTACTCCCTTTGTAGGTAGGTCAACAGCAAAAAGGCAAGACTCATATCATTTATTTCAGATGGATAATGTGCATGGTACTTGCTGAAGGAATCCTTAGACAAAGACTTTTGATTGCAGATGCAGCTCACTGTGAACCCTGCCCAGAAGACCAATTTCCCAACAAGGACAAGGACCAATGCATTGCCAAGAAGATCCACTTCCTTGCCTATCAAGACACCCTGGGATACACTTTAGTTTTTCTTGCTCTTTTTCTCTCTGTGATCACTTCTGCAGTCCTGGTGATTTTCTATAAACATCATGACACACCAATTGTCAAGGCTAACAACCGAGATCTCACCTACCTCCTCCTGGTCTCCCTCTTGCTCTGCTTCCTCTGCTCCTTCCTTTTCATTGGTCAACCAGGGAAGATCAACTGTCTTATACGACAATCTGCCTTTGCCATTCTCTTTTCCATTGCAGTTTCCTCTGTGTTGGCAAAAACTGTCATGGTGGTTCTTGCCTTCATGGCCACCAAGCCTGGAAACAAGGCAAGGAAACTCTTAGGAAAACCACTGACCAACTCCATTGTCTTAGCCTGTCCCCTGATCCAAGCACTTCTTTGTGCCACCTGGCTGGGAACCTCTCCTCCATTTCCCAGCTGTGACTTTCACTCCTTGTTTGGAGAGAACATCTTGGAATGCAAGGAAGGCTCAGCTTTAATGTTTTACATTATCCTTGCCTATCTAGCTTTTTTGGCCCTCATCAGTTTCACTGTGGCATTTCTAGCTAGGAAATTGCCTGACAGCTTTAATGAAGCCAAGTTCATTACTTTTAGCATGCTGGTCTTTTGCAGTGTTTGGATCTCCTTCCTCCCCACCTACCTCAGCACCAAAGGGAAGTCCATGGTGGCCGTGGAGATCTTTTCCATTTTGGCCTCTGGAGCTGCTCTCTTGGCTTGTATCTTTTTCCCCAAATGCTACATTATTCTACTGAGGCCGGATCTGAATTGTAGAGAAAATATAGTAAGAAATAAGAATTTCTAACTAATGCAAATGCAAATATAAATGCCTCATTTATATTTGTCTTTCAGGCATGTTTAGAATCTGATTTTTTTAAAAAAAAGATGACAAGAAGGAGGAACATGTCGATTAAAAAATTCCTTCTCATGTGCTGCAATTGGTTACATGTCCGGTCCCATAGATTTCTATTGGGATGCTGCCATTCTGGTGGGAGGGGGAGGCTTGGGGTGGGGGGTTATGCAGGGTTTCATTTGTATTGCTTTGCTGTACCTTGTGGGAAGAAGGGAGTGGGGAAGAAATGTGCCTTAGGTCATTTTATGGGGGGGGGAGGAATGTGCTTTGAGCCATCTGCTTTATCTCACCACTAGAGAAAGTGAAATTGAAGCACCTGGGAATTTACAGTTATCACCATCTCTACCTGAGGCTCTCAAAACATCTTCTCACTTTGGGATTGGCTCAATGTTGAACTGGACATTGGGAGGGGCTTTGCTTGTAGCAGTTTAGCCTAACGCTTTGAGTGGGAAACTTTAGTTCCTGCCTATATCTCCTTTGCTATCAGTCTTTCAATAAAAGTTCCCCTTCAAATGATAATTGTTTCAAGAGATCTGCTTTCTTGAGAAGACTGGCGAGGCAGGATCTTACATTACAATTTACCTGTGGTCAGCAATAATCATCCAGTCTTTGTTTATCATGTTTTCAAAATGTCCTCAGTGTTGTCCAGAGCCCTGATTTGATGGGAATCTTTTTCATAAAGATGTGTTTATTATTACAAGGAGGGAATTTTCTCATTTTATTCCTTTTAATTTAGTTCAATTTTTAAGTTAGTATTTTAAAGGGATGTGCTCAGTATTCATGTTTTTAAACAAATATGGTTGTTTCCTTAAATATCTGAGGCATTATAGAATTACCTACCACTATTCAATGATTTTTCAAATGGTAGAGTTTAAATCCCTCTCACATCCAGATCTGCTATAGTTCCTCGTCAATGTCAGGCAGAATTTTCCTGAGATGGATGAGCAAAGTATGTCATAACTGTTTGCATTATATTAATAACCTCTCATGATATTTCATCTCTTGGACATCCTTGGTGAACGAAGGTGGTCTATGAGATCTTTGTGCACAGAGAGTCTGCAGAGGAATAATTTGACCCAGGATCCCAATCTAATTTCCTTAATGAGTATATGTTCCTAGCAATGTCATCCAGGGCATGAGAATCATTCCAGCTTCCTAACGTAAGTCAGGAGGCATCTATCAATCACCCAGTCCTGTGTCATGTAATTATTTAAAGGTGATAACCGGCACCTTGAATGGTGCCTTGGAGGAACCTGGGGGCCATTGCAACTTATGCAACAGAAGTCTGAAATGGGTGAATCTAGAAGGGTCCAATATTGTGGGCTTCATTTTGGACCAGCTGCAGTTTTCAAGCGGTCTTCAAGGGTAGCCCTAATGCAAGAACATTGCAGCATGAAACAGTAGAGAATGTTCACAGCTCAGGTTTAGATCGTGGCAGTGGTTTTTATTATTATTATTATTATTATTATTATTATTATTATTATTATTATTATTTATTGAATTTATATCCAATTTCTATCCATTGTTCTCCAATGAGATTTGATTATTGGTTTTCGATCCTGCATTTCATTCCATAGTGGTTTTTGGATGGAGGGGACCTGAAGGATTAAGCAGTAATAATAGCCATACAAACATTACAATTTGTTCTTATTGAGCAATGATGATGAAAAAGTAACTTTTGCATCCTATCACATTGACAACATTTAGAGGTTTGTAAAGCATACAAAAATTGAAGTCATAAATTCTTGCAACAGTTTGACTTAGCAAACACTTCCGGCATGATTTTGAAAGTAGCCACCAGTGATCCCATTTAATTTAATTACAGTCACTTAGAAAATGGTGGCCACTTCTGTAATTGTGCCACACAGCTGTTTGACAAAGTCATCCATTCTACGCCCTTTGTGTGGTCTATGCAGCATTGCAGAAAGCTTTGGAACGCCTGTGGAGTTTCCTGTGGAGTTTCCACTCACAACAATGAAGTTTGGTCTACCGGTTGTGAGTGGCCAAGGGTCAGACACAATAGAGTAGCTGATGATGACAATGATGATGTTAATAGCTCAGATTCTTGTAGAGACCATTAGCACCCAATAAACCTGTTTTCATTTGTATTGCCTGAAATCCTGACTGTCCGTGCTTGATGGTTGATGACATTAAAGACCACCAAGAGGTCATGTTGAGCCAGAATGGATGCACTGGTTTCATCCTGCACCTTCCAAAGCTCATCTAAAAGTACAACCCATGCCATTTCCATCCCATAATGGGCCTGAACTTTCACAGAAATCAGGATTTATCAAAGTTCAACCGGAATTGTCCACTATGGTAGGACCCAGCAATTGTTTCTTGAGTATTAGCCAAACCAAGTAATCCTTCATAGGTGGGTGAACACACCCATCTTTCAAGAATGAATTCATGCTGGGTATCTCTCAACTGTAGGTTTGTTCCCAATAACTCCTGACTTTCTGCATCCACTCTTCCACCCCTCTTGCCTCCATCATCTCTGTTGCTCTCATGCGCGTTCAGACTCTCCACAGCTCAATTTTGTTCTGTTTAACAAACTGAAGCTGAAGGAGGAGTGGCAGAACCTGGGCATGGAGTCAAAAGAGCAATCAGCCTAAACTCTCTACATAGCCACAAATGAACTAAGTCCAATCCCTCATGAATTCCATTAACCCTTAAACAATACCAAGATAGTGCTAAACATTAGTAGAGAAAGTTACTGTTCGTATGATTAATAATTAATAAATCTAGTTGGAAGTTCATGTGTGATCCAAATGTTTTGCACCTGACAGAATGTTTTCAAAGACCTAGCTGGCCAAAGTCAAGGCCATCTCCACAGAAACCAGTAACAGCCGGAGGGAGTGACTTCTATGCCCCATGAAATTTCTTCGTTGGGGAATGTGACTGATGACACACCTTGGAGGGAGGGGAAAACTGGTCAGAGGCAAGGCGCAAATTGAGTGAAGTCAGAGTTTCAGCTTTGGAAGCCATATTAACCTGGGAAGCTTCCAAACTGCCACCTTCTTGCACTTGGGAAAGTAGGAGGGGGATTTGATAGAGTGGTTTTTGTTAGACATAATAGCATTCTTCTCTTTGGTCAAGGTCATAGTGCTCCTGCATCTGGAGGAGGAGTGGTTGCACAGGTGTCTCAAGTTGGGACGGATGGTGATTGGGCCATGTGATGGACTGATGGGTGCAGGGGCTGGATATGGGGTTTTGATTTATTGAGGGAAAACCCGGAACTCTCAGATTCGGGTTTTCCTAGATGTGCCAGTATACCTATTCCAATAAATAAAGATTTTGAGATGAAGATTGTCTTGGAGTTTTTAATTGGAGTTGGAACATTCTGGAAAGCTGACATTGAGTTGGCTTCAATTGGTCAGTGCCGACATGACACTCCAAATAAACAACTGGATTTTCCTTGAAACTTTGCTTGAGGCTCTTGCTTTTACTAGGGCATTGGTTGGAACCCTGACAGCCAATCTGTCAGACTGATTGAAGAAAGGGGATCCCTTGGGTATTCTGGCATTGGGATGAAGACCATACCACTTACTACATTGAAAGGGGTTAGTCCCATGCTACTGTGAACAGCATTATTGTACCTGATGAATGGCAAGAGGTTTGCCCAATCAGACTGCTGGTAGTTCACGTAACACCTCAGGTATTGTTCTACCATGGCGTTCAGTCTCTCTACCCTCCCATTGGTGCTTGGATGAAAGGCCAAGCTAAGGCCCTGGGATAACCCAATGGACCGCAGGAACTCCCTCCAAAATTTAGCCATGTTCTGCACTGTGATTGACTTATTCTCCAAGCGGGAACACTTCTTTCTTGAGATAGGTACCATTCTGCTCCTTGAGCAGAAACTATTAGTCCAGAAAGATCCTAGAGTGAAGAAGAGTCCTAAGCATTACAGTTCAGTGTCATGCTGAACCAAAGATGAAAAATTCCACTTCTGAAAGAACCAATCATGAACAGTGCTTGTTTTTGCTAGGATTCAAACTGGGATCCTTCCCATCCAACCTTCATGCACAATGGCAAAACCTATTTATTTATTTATTTATTTATTTATTTATTTATTTATTTATTTATTTATAATTTAATTTATATACCGCCCTTCTCCTGAAGGACTCGGGACAGTGTACAGCCAATTAAAAACACAAGGTACAAACAACAGTTTTAAAATAGTTAAAAGTATTAAACAATTTCGGCCTGAATTTAAAACCCAAAATTTGAAACACCCAATTTATAATCATTTACATAGATAGCCCTGCTTGGCGGAACAGCAGGTTCTGAAGGGCACAACGAAACACACAGAGGTCGGAGATCTTGTGTATTTCCAGGGGCAGTTCGTTCCACAGGGCAGGAGCTCCCACAATGAAGGCCCTTCCCCTGGGTGTCGCCAGCCAACATAACTTGGCTAATGGCACCCTGAGGAGTCCCTCTCTGTAGGAGCGAATTGGCCGGTGGGAGGCTATTGGTGGCAGAAGTCAGTGTCGAAGGTACCCAGGTCCTAAGCCATGGAGCGCTTTAAAGGTGGTAACCAACACCTTGAAGTGCACCCGGAAGATCACTGGGAGCCAGTGCAGCTCGCACAGGAGAGGTGTCACATGGGCGCAACAAGTTGTGCCAATAACCACCCGCACGGCCGCATTCTGGACCAGTTGGAGCTTCCAAGTGCTCTTCAAGGAGAGCCCCATGTAGAGAGCATTACAGTAGTCCAGCCAGGAGGTGACAAGAGCATGAGTGACCGTGTGTAAGGCGTCCTGGTCCAAAAAGGGCTGCAACTGGCGGATCAGGCGAACCTGATAAAAAGCCCCCCTGGCCACAGCTGTCATATGTTCCTCTAAAGACAGCCGTGCATCCAGGAAGACACCCAGATTGTGAGCCCTCTCTGTGGGGGGTATAGATTCACCGCCAATAGTCAACGATGACACCTGCTGACTATATCGGGGTGCCGGAAGCCACAGCCACTCAGTCTTGGAGGGGTTGAGTCTGAGCCTGTTCCTCCCCATCCAGACCCGCACGGCCTCCAGGCAGTGAGACATCACATCAAGGGCATCGTTGGGGTGGTCTGGGGTGGAGATGTACAGCTGAGTATCATCAGCATACAGATGACACTTCACCCCAAAACCACAGATGATCTCGCCTAGCGGCTTCACATAAATGTTGAACAGGAGGGGCGAGAGGACCGACCCTTGTGGCACTCCCCATGTGAGACGCCTCGAGATCGATCTCTGCCCCCCTGACAACACAAATTGCGAGCGGTCGGAGAGGAAGGAGGAGAACCACCGCAGAATGGTGCCCCCTATTCCTAACCTGGAGCTGCTCTCTTGGCTTGTATCTTTTTCCCCAAATGCTACATTATTCTGCTGAGGCCAGATTTGAATTGTAGAGAAAATATAGTAAGGAATAAGAATTTCTAAGTAATATATGAATCTGCCTCATTTATATTTCTTTTTCTTTTTTAATTTTTTTTTTTATTTTTAAACAAACAATTTGTCATTAATCAGTGTAGCTGGTACACTGGGTACAAAATTTTTTGTGTCATCATATTCAACATTTATCATGACTTTCTTAGTACACATTTATCTTTCGTCTTACATTTAAATTTAATGTATTACAACATATTTTCCCCATATTTCTTATTTTTACTGATTGATTGATCACATGTTAAACTTCCTCAATGTCAAGTATTTGCAAGCCATTGGCACATGTGTCATATAGACACCAGTGGAGGCAGAGAGTGTCTCCACCCCTATATGGAAAGGAGGGGCTTACCCTGAGTATAAAACCCCCTCCAACCTGTTCCACCTCGCTCTCTCCATCTCTCTCTTTTCATGTTTGTTCCTCATGAGACTTGATCTCTGTTGTACATAGTTAATATGATTTATTATATGAATAAATACGTTTAAGACATTTATTTATGCATCTGCCTCTGAACTCTTCTATGCTCCTGGGTGTTTCTACGATCCCACCTCCACATTCAAAGATAGAAAGAGAAAGATCTGTGCTTTTTAACCAAAACACATCAGGGAGAGCCAGGGATGGGGGGTTGTTAAACAAGGCCGTCTTGCTTAACAGGTTTCACTGCTTGAGACACTAATGGGCAAACTCTACTACAGACTTAAGTCGAGGATTTTAAGACCCAAGCAGCACCATGTACACATACAAGGTGATCTCAAGGGGTGTGAAAGAACTGAAAAACTTGCAGAAATGAAAAAACAAAACCCTAAAATGACGGCTCTTCTCCCAACTTCCCCAGAAAACCCAAGCAAACAGATTGAAACTTTTAAAGAAATAAATGGAGTCACTGAGAAGGTGGACTAAACTGCTTCAGGTTGCCGCATCTCGGTTCCATGTCCCTGTTGCAACTTTTTATGTCATGCCCCCCATCATATTTTTAACATATTTTTAATTTATTTGGTTTGTTATCTTAAATTGGGGCCAAATTAATATATATCCTTTTAATTGTTTTTTAATGTTTGTATTGTATGTTTTTATCTGGCTCTACACCGCCCTGAGTCCCTTGGGAGAAGGTGCGGTATATAAATTTGAAATAAAATAAAAAAAATAAAAAAATAAAAAAATCTTTGTTTTCATCATAAAAAATGGCTCCCAAAATGTACAATCCGGAGACCAGATGTGGTCCAGTGGGATTCCAACTCTGACACTCAGACCTAGAGCCTCGGGAGAAGGGATGACTATGGTTGCGGTTTTGAGGGATTGGAGGGATGTCAGAGGTAACATGAATGTTTAGCTTGCAGATGATTAAAGTCCCCCATGACATTTAAAAATTGTAAAACCCTGAATCTTGTGCTGATACAAATATTGTATCGATTGAGCATTCTAGTACACAGCTGAACCAGCACCTGGCTAGCCTTGCTGATTTTGGAATCAATTTCTTTCTCCAAAAAGCCATCGGGGTTTCAAACCCTCTTGCATCGTGGACTGTATCGTGATCTATTGCGATGGTTTTTTGCCTTTGCAGAGCTAGGGTGGGCGTGGCCTGTGCAAGGCCCCCACTTTGACAGGCCTGTTCAAGATGATGGTTACCAAGTGTTCGATGATGCTGTTTACATTTGTCAGATAGATGTCAAAAACAGTGGTTTTGAGCCGACAAAGCTAAGAAGGAAACTAAAAGAGCAAAGCACATCCTCTCCAGCAGGCAACACCCAGATAAGCATGGATTAACACCAGACAAACAAACAGAAAACAATATCCTAATCAAGGAACTACCAAGGGGAAAAAAAATCAGACCCCCATCACACTGAGAAGTAAGCTACTGGATATAAACAGGAAGCAATCCTCACACTCTCTAGTATCTGAAATATCTGCAAACAAACAACCAAGCTCATAGAACACCAAGGACTCCAGAAATATATAAATGACAGAGAGAAAATTATATTCATTCATTCATTCATTCATTCATTCATTCATTCATTCATTCATTAAATTGATATGCCACTCTCTCACTCTGCAAAGCAACTGGGTGGCTACAATTAGAATCATAAATATAAAATATTAAAACATTAAAAATTGAGCCAGGGAGCAAAATTTATACAATGGCACCGTCTTCTTTGTCAATCCACCAGCCCTCTCCAACACAGAGTTCCCCCATCAGGGCACCAGGCTAACTGACTGAGCCAGTTTTTAATAACCTTCTGGGAGACCAGAAGGGAGGGGACAGACCTCACCTCAGCTGGCAAGATATTCCATGGCAGAAAAAGTTCTCCTTCTAGACTCAATCTGCCAAAAGTCTGACCAAGAGGGCCTGAAGGATGCCCATTTTAATGAATCAATTGTAGTGGACTAATACTACTATATTTCCCCGAAAATACAACTTACCCCAAAAGTAACTCCTACCTTGATTTTTACACGTATGCCCAATATAAGTCCTACCCCCCAAAACAAGCCCTAATTAAGATTCTGCCCACTCCAGGATGCTCTGGTTAAAAATTAAGCTAGGTTGGCAATGGGGGTGGGGGTGGAGCTGCCCTGCTACTTACCTTTGGACAATTGCAGCCATGCCAAGCATGCCCTGACACCTGCCTTGGGGTTCATTTCTTCTGCAGCCAGCTGCAGAAGTTCCTGAAGGCCTTTGACAGCAAAAAGGAGGCCAGGGGATGGCACGCACAAGTGAGGTGAGTCTGTGGACAACATCCCCCACCCCAAAAATAAGACCTGGGGAAGTGGTATCTGACCCCAATAAGACTTTTTCAAATGGATAATAAAGTGGATAAAATGTGTTGGAGATGTAAAGTGGAACTTGGGACATATGCTCATATGTGGTGTAAATGTAATGGGGTTGAACTTTTTTGGTCTAGGATAGAAAATGAAATATTTGAAATGATTAAGAAGAGGGTCAAATTGAAATCAGAAACCATATTATTATTAATATTGAATGAAACAACATTAACAACTGGAGAAAGAGAATTGGTGAGGATTTTGGTTATAATGGGGAGAATTATAATTGCTAGATATTGGAAATTAAACGTTGACTTAAAATTAGAAGAATGGTATAATGAAACATGGAAATTTGCATTAAATGATAAATTGACTTGTGATATTAAAATTAGAAGTGGTATATACAAAGAGAAAGTTTTCTGGAACACTTGGCAACCATTTGTGGACTTTGCACTTGGGAGATTGGATGAATCGGCACCAGTACCTTATCAAAGAGATTTTTGGAAGAACTGAAGACTTTAATTTCCTAAAACTTCCTTTCCATTTGTATAGCACGTTGAGAGGAAAAAAAAAAATCTTTCTTTACTATTGATATTTGTATTGTTTCTTTTATTTTTTTCTGTTACTCTTTAACAATAAAAATACAATAAAAAATTTTTAAAAAAAAGACCTGGTGCCTTTTTGGTGGCAAAAAAAACCACACACATATAAAACAGGGTTTTATTTTTGGGGAAACACGATAATACCATTCGGGTGAGATGGTTCCTCAGAAAGAATCCTATAAACAGAGAGCTGGAAGGGACCTTGGAGGTCCAACTTCCTGGCTGAGGCAGGAGTCTTTATACCATCCTAATGCCGTTTCCATCCCATACCCAGGCCTGAATCCTCACTGAAAGGGCCTGGATGATTTGCTTCATCCAGGGTCCACCAAAATTGTCCAGTATGCTGTGGTTCGTGATTTGGGGGGGGGGGTTTAATAAATCAATTTAATTGGAACTTCATGTGTGTTCTAGATCTTTCACATCTGAAAGATGAAAAATTTACCATGACTTTCCTGGCCATGGCTACCATACTGGTCCTTGAGCAGGAACTGAGAGTCCAGGAAGACCCCTGATTGCCCAGCAGTCCTAAGCATGATGGTGCAACATCATACAGCAGTATTTCCCAAACTTGACCCTTTGAAGATGTATGGACTTCAACTCCCAGAATTCCTCAACCAGGCATACTGGCTGGGGAATTCTGGGAGTTGAAGTCCATGCATCTTAAAATAGCCAAGTTTGGGAAACACTGTCATACAGAAACAAAGATGAAAAGTTCCAGTTCTGGGAGAACCAATCATCCACAAGTCCTTAGTTTTGTTTGGATTCAAAATGAGATTGTTCATTTCCATCCAACAGTTTTCACTCACTAGGGCAAAACGGTGACAGCCTTGCTTGGTCATTCAACGGTTGCACAATTGAATATCATCAACATAAGGATGATACTTGACTTTGAACTAAGAAAGCCTTACTGATGGACCCTGAAAATGGGGGTATTGGGCTGAATCTCTCCCTTCCAACCAACGTTGAATGGAACTAGTTTCAGATAAAGGAGAGAACCAAGTAACAGTATGGATCCTTTCTTGTTACCCCACTTTCTAATTTCATCCACTGCCATTGATAATAAACTAGTTATTCCATAACTTGGTATGATTGATCACAATTACCAGGGTACAGCTGATTGCCATGCCCCATTAGCACTCATCCTATCTGAACAAACAGCCCAAAATCCACCTTGTCTGCAGGGACTCAGTTTCATCCAGGTCAAGTACACAAGTCCACCATGACTCTCAAGTCCATCTGCTCTGTGCATTGCGAGAAGAGGCACAAACATGTTTTCCATTCTGCTGTATGAAGAGAAGCTGTTGCTAAGGCCGGGAGTGGGGAGGGGGGAGGACAATGGCTTTTCCTTGCAATTATCAGAAGAACAGTAATTCTTCATGTATCCCCTGTAGATTTCTACCCAGAAAAATCTTCTGAGATGAAACCTGTTTTAAAAAATATCTGAGTCCTCCAGGTGGGGGGCAGACATGTAACTTAACCTGGTCTTGCAAAGAGATAACACCTGGGTTTGAAGAGGCTCACAGGTTCTCATTGCCTCTTTGGTCAGAGCCCAAACACAGGTAAGGGGAAACATTGCCAATATAAATTTGCCCTGGGTTGTCCAAGTGGCATGGATGGTATCTATTGTGCTTAAACTCTGCTGAGATTTCAAGTGT
The DNA here is from genome assembly GCA_022577455.1 of Arizona elegans. Taxonomy (NCBI): domain Eukaryota; kingdom Metazoa; phylum Chordata; class Lepidosauria; order Squamata; family Colubridae; genus Arizona; species Arizona elegans. The sequence goes on from JAKOOJ010000018.1 coordinate 15,884,410, forward strand.
TACCTGCAATTCAGCTTCTGCACAAACCATGATTTCTGATCTAGGTGGGAAGGTGACAAGAATGACTGGGCTGCCTCTCCTGCTGCTGCTCTTCTGTCTCCTGCCTCCAACTTCTACAAAGAGGATGCAAACCAGATGTGTCATGCCAAGGCTTGCATTTATTCCAAAGACATTTTACAAGCCTGGAGATCTTATTATAAGTGGGAATTTGGCTCTGGGAACCACAGTTCATCTCAACGAGGGCCCAGACTTTGATTTAAACCCATACCAACGTGATTTGGCAACTCCGTAAGTTTCACCTGGATGGGATAAATGAAGGTCATAGTTTGCTTTGTTTGGGATTTAAGAGACTCCTATCAGAAATACTGGTTGTTGTAATATTGGCATTGTCCTTGTGCTGTTCAAATCTTTGTGCTTTTTTCAATAAAGAGCCAAGCTTATAAAATAGTCTAGAATTGTCAATCTTTCCAGAATTCTTCATCAGAAAGATGATAAATAACAACAAAAGTGAGGAGGGACAATATGTAAGAAACCATGTTTGTCTAATGAATAAGTTAATGTAATGAATAGAACAGGACAGGACAGGACAGGACAGGACAGGACAGGACAGGACAGGACAGGACAGAACAATAGAGTTGGAAGGGACCTTGGAGGTCTTCTAGTCCAACCCCCTGCTCAGGCATGAAACCCTATACCATTTCAGAGAGATGGTTGTCTAATCTCTTCTTAAAAACTTCCACTGTTGGAGCATTCACAACTTCTTTTTCTTTGTTTGTTTCAAGTTTTTTATTTTATTTTACATATACATATCAATGTGTGAACAGAGTGGCACCTGGGTATAATACATTTTAATACAGATAAAACTAGTAATATTAATCATAATTGTTACATTCAACCAGCTTATATGTTTCTAATAATAATACACATTTATTATAGTTATAGTCTTTCATTATTAAATCATTCCATGTTTCAATATGTTGTTCTAATGCCACTCACCATATTATTTAAACATACATAATAATACCACCATTCAATTTCTAAACTTCCCTCTTGTTATTGCTTTTATTTTATGATGTAAAAATGTGTATACTAATATTCCCCCTTTCTCTTATTTCTGTCTCTATTCCGACTTTTGATCATGTCACCCTTTTATTAAAATATGTTTTCTTTCTATCCAACATCTCTCACCCACTTTGGTGCTTTGAATCTTGTTCATTTTTAGCTTACCTCCCGTATTTCACTCTTTGCAACTATTTGTATTAAGATACAATCATTCATTATTTAATTATTCAATGTTTCAATACACAATTCTAATACCAATCACAATATTATTTAAACATACAAGATTATTCTAATCATATTCTTTACAATCATCAAATCTATATACTTCTGATAGTAATGCATATGTTTATATTAAGGTATGTTCTTTCATTATTTAATTGCTCAGTGTTTCAATATATTATTCCAATGCCAATCACAATGTTATTTAAATGTACTTAATAATACTATCATTCAATCTCTAGTTTTCCCATTTTATTATTGCTTTTATTTCATTATATAAAGGTATGTATATACAAATGTTTCCCCATTCTCTTATTTCTACCTAGCTTATAATCATGCCACCATTCTAAAAAAGATGGGAAAGAAAGAGGGGGGGAAGCAAATCAAAAACACAACAAAACACTTTCTTTTCTATCCATCGTCTCTTGCCCGCTTCAGTACTTTGATTTCTATTCTTTTTTTGACTTGCCTCCCATATTCCTCTCTTGGATCTGAATACTGGAAGTATTCCCAGACTTGTATATTTTCCTTCCGTCAGCAGGTAGCACTCTCAACTTAAATTTTGATATTGCCACTGGTCAGTCTAATTTTAATTGTTTTAATCATAATTTTAATTGTAATTCAATTATAGAATAAGTTTTTAAAGTAAATAATTCCAGCATTTTAAGATGTCTTCCCAGTTTAGGAGTCCAATTTTCTGTATTTATTGTTTTTCTCTCTTTAAGTCTTTTCCTTCCGGTCTGGTATTTTTCTCAGAATGAGCATTCACAACATCTGGAGGCAAGAGGTTCCACTGATTAATTGTTCTAATTGTCAAGAAATTTCTCCTTAGTTCCAGGTTGCTTCTCTCCTTGATTAGTTTCCATCTATTTTTTTTTTTTTTTTTTGTCTTGCCTTAAGGTGCTTTGAAGAATAGCTTGACCCCCTCTTCTTTTTGGAAAGCACTGAGATATCGGAAGACTGCTATCATGTCACCCCTGGTCCTTCTATTCATTAAACTAGACATACCCAATTCAAACAACTGTTCTTTTAGCCTCCAGTCCCCTAATCATCTTTGTTGCTATTCTCTGCATTCTTTCTAGAGTCTCAACATCTTTTTTATCTTGTAGTGACCAAAACTGGATGCAGTATTCCAAGTGTGGTCTTACTATACTTTAATGTTAATTTGGGCAGAAGTTTTGGGTGGAAAATTCAAAGAAAAGCTCAATCTGAATTGAGGATACTGAAAACAGAAAACCAAGCTGAGTTTTGGAATCAGCATCAATAATCAATAAAACCCTTCAGTAAATGACCCACAAATGAGGTCATTTGCTCAGCAATGGTTACCAGACCTGAAGAAGATTCTCCAAAACAGCTCCAAATTGATTTGTGTTTTAGAGGAACAGGTGGGAAGGATTACAGCCACTGGAGCAAACTGAAAATGGGAGGGATGATAGAGGGCTATAAAACAGTCCTTGTTTTGGACAAAAAGCCTTTTCTCCTTCCTCACAAAACTATCCCAGTTTAATCAAAGAAGATTCTTTAAAAGAAGACAAACCCAATGAAATCTGGGACATGCTCCAAACAACAACACAAAAGGCAAGGCAAACTTTGACAGCATATACAATCTTTCCTATAATGTCCCCAATGTTTTTTTCTCATTGTAGACGCCTGACAGAAAAATACCAGCCATTCCTGGCCTTGATGTTTGCAGTCAGAGAGGTCAACAAGGATTCAGTTCTCCTGCCCAACATCACACTTGGCTTCAACATCTATGACAATCGACAAATTGAGATGAAGATTTCCTCAAACAGACTCTCCCTTCTCTCCACACAAGACTATGTGATTCCAGGTTTTACCTGTGACAGGCAGCACCCTCTGCTCTCTGTCATTGGAGGTCTCAACTCCCAATCCTCAAGGCAGATGGCCTCCATCTTCAGCATCTTCAAGGTTCCACAGGTAAGGAAGCTCCATTGGATGCAATATGGAGTACACAAACCACAGAAACCAAAGATGAAGCCAAAAGTGTTTTGGGGGGCATATCAGTAGAAAGTGATTTAGAGAAAGTGTGCTCCATTTGATATATCAAGATAACCTCAAGGAGATAGATAATGAGATAATTCCGAAATGCTCTGCTTGTTAAGAGGAATAACTTCCTAACTTATTCTTCAAAAAAACGAATCCAGCATTTTGGTGAAGTTTATTCCCTGTATGAAGCTGATGGTATGTTTCATTGTCTTTTGACCTGTCACTACCAGGCAAAATATGTTTAATGGTGGCTCTTCATATGAAGAGAAGAAGTTTAAGCTTGCCACTCAAAGTGAGTCAACCTGACTGGTGGGACAAGAAACCACACAATTAAAGTCACCATAATAGCTTACTTTGTCTTTATATAAGGTGACCAGACGTCCCGCTTTTGGCGGGACAGTCCCGCTTTTGAGCAATTTGTCCTGCGTCCCGCGGCGTTTTAAAAAAGTCCCGATTTTTCATTCTGCCTCCTGAGTCCCCGCTGATGGCTAGAGGGAAAAAAACTGTTTAAACTCTTGCCGCGGGGCTTCAAAGGGCCACCCTACGTTGATTAGCTCGGCTTCCCCCTCTCAGCTGATTTGCGCAGGGCTCTGCTCTTGCTAAATTGCTCAGCAGTTTTTTTTTCTCTTTGTGCAAACCAAGCTCAAAACGAAACTGAAAGTAAAACAGGCTGTTGGCTTTGCTGTTTGCTTGCAACCTTGGAAAATTAGGCAGCAGATTTATTTTCCTTTTCCTCACCAAAAAAGGTAGGTGCAAACAATGGGAAATTATTTAGGGCAAAAGAGATTTTAAATTCAAGATTTTAGATTCAAGATTTTAAAACACAAAAGAAAAAAAAAGCTCTTTTTAACTAGGGAATTGTAATAATTGAGATACTATTAATTGTATACTGTGTTGAAAGCAGAAATGGTTAAGTTGTGGTTTGGAGGAATATATGGGGGAAATTATTTGGTTTATTATTATTGGTAAATATAATTAATTGATTTGTAAATATAACTAATTGATTTATATTAAAATGTTGAATTTGTATTAAACAACTGTATTACATAATTACATAATTAACCAATGTGAGGATGGATATAAAAATAGATGACAATGGGAAGGGGTATAATATAGAATAGAAGGGAAAAATTGAATTTGATTAAGATTAGAGATGAGGATGAAGGGTAATATTGTTTTTTTAAAAAAATAGATGAGGAATAAATATGGCAAAAAGGAAATATAGAAATTGTAAATTTAATTGAAATGACTAAACACTGTTTAAATTTGTGAACCAGCCAAATATTCTGTTCAAAGAAAATACATTGTATGTTTGTATGTGTGTTTCTAATTATTGCTATTTATTCATATTTGTTCTCTTTTATTCTTTAAAGTTTAACAATTCATTCTTAATCTTAATATCTTTATATTTGTGTGGGGTTGGTTTTCTTCCCTTTCATCTTTTTTATTGTACAGCAATCTTTCTCCTCAAACCTACCACCTCTCCCTTTTCTTTCCTTCTTACTTTCTCTTCCCCCCCTCTTCTTCTCCTCCCTACTTCCTCTTCCTTTCTCCTTCTCCTCCTCTCTTCCTCCCTCTCTTACCGTCACTCCTACTCTAATTTCCCTTCCCTTCCTTCCTCCTTCTCTATTACTGTATCCTTTTATGCATATGGACTACTCAGAGGGCTGAAAAAGTTATTTTTGACTGGTCCTCACACTTTTGACCAGTCCTTGAACTTACGACTGTCCTCACATTTTACATTTTTGCCCTATCTTGTCATCATGGTGAAGAGAAGCAGTTGTGAAATGAGTGACATGGTTGTTAAGAATGCTGCACGGGCATAAATGTGAGGATGGTCATAAGTGTGAGGACCAGTCAAAAGTGTGAGGACCTGTCAGAAATGACTTTTCTCAGCCCTCTGGTTAGTCCTTTTGTGCATATGGACTACTCGGAGGGCTGAAAAAGTTATTTTTGACTGGTCCTTGCACTTTTGACCAGTCCTCGAACTTACGACTGTCCTCACATTTTACGTTTTTGCCCTATCTTGTCACCATGGTGAAGAGAAGTAATTGTGAAATGAATGAAATGGTTGTTAAGAATGCTGCACGGGCATAAATGTGAGGATGGTCATAAGTGTGAGGACCAGTCAAAAGTGTGAGGACCTGTCAGAAATGACTTTTCAGCCCTCTGAGTAGTCCCTATACACATAGCCATGGCCACCGGGTCACATTACCAGCTAGCCACGCCCACCCAGTCACATGGCCTCCAAGCCACGCCCACACAATAAGCCACGCCCACAATGGTGTCCCTCTTACCAATGTTAAAATCTGTTCACCTTACCCTATACACATAGCCATGGCCACCCGGTCACATGACCAGCTAGCCACGCCCACCCAGTCACATGACCAGCTGGCCACGCCCACAAAATAAGCCACGCCCACAATGTCCCTCTTTACCAATGTTAAAATCTGGTCACCTTATCTTTATAAGATCCATCTCCTTTTCTCTAGCTCGGTTTTGGCTTTGATTTCACTGGAGGAGAGAGAACAGTTCACCCTTCCTTCCTCCAGATTGATTCCAATGAATCTCCTCAGTATGTGGTTTTAGTCCAGCTGCTCCTGTATTTCCAGTGGAACTGGGTTGGGCTTCTAGCCCATGAAGATGACAATGGAGAACATTACATCTCGTCTCTCATTCCAGTCCTCAAGGAGAAGGAGATCTGCCTGGCTTTCGCTGAAGTACTGAAACCAGATTTTTTTGTTATTACATGGTTGGAATCAATCAATATGTACAAATCCTGGTCTGAAGCCAAGGTGATTATTCTGTTTGGAGACACCATTAATTTTGGAAACATGCTGCTGGAAGCGAATGCTGATGAAGAAGTGTCAAAGGCATCATCTCCCAAAGTTTGGATCTTAACTTGCCATTGGAAAGTTACCATGGTGAGTCCTGCAGCCATGTTGCAAATTATATTACCCTTCCATGGGGCTTTGCATTTTAGAGACACTGAGGACATCCCAGAATTCAGCCATTTCCTCCTGTCTTTAGACCCTTTCAATTCACAAGTGGACCTCTCTCTCCTGCAATGGTGGGAAGGAGTCTTTGAATGCACCGACTACAAACTAGGTAAAAATTCTTCAGATTGGGAAGAAACATGTACCGGGAAGGAGAATTTACACGATCTGACAACTTACACTTTTGAAAGAACTATGACGGGTGAAAGTTACAACATCTACAATGCTGTTTATGTTCTGGCACACGCTTTACATGCAACGTATGGATCAGGAGTGCAACCAGCTAAGATGAGGCTTGGAAAGAGGATCTCAAATGTCCAGTCATGGCAGGTAATTTCTGTCACTTTTTATCCACTCCACAGATCCTTAGAGAGGAAGTTTCCCATAGGATGAAATATCTAACACTACTTATAAGTGCATCTTGGTGCAAATTAAAACATCAATTATTTTAAAACTATAATATGAATAAAGCATAATCTTTTGTGGGAAAGTGGTAGAAAGTTATGAACTAACTTCAGCTACCTACCCAATTTTTTTGTTTGTGATTTGTTGCGTGATGCGGATTGTTGTGTGAAAGGAGTCTTTGTCAATTTCAGAGACGCAGCAGTGGACCTGATTGGCTCCTGCTCTGTTATTCATCACATTTTCCAGCATCAAAGACTAAACATTGGTCTTCTCTGGACAGGACAAACCAGGACAGGTGCTTCCTTCCACATGGCCTCACCTGGTCATCTCTGGTTCCTACATTCTGCTGTCTTTGACTATGAACTAGAGAAAGTCTCTGGAATTTTCAATGGTTGAGATAGAAATTATAAAATCATTCCTAAAATGCATTTGTTATTTACAAGATCTGAAGCCAAAGGAAACATTTAAAAATGCATGTAGCCCAATATCACAAGAGCAACAGCATACAATGAAATTTGGAGTGTGGCATTAAAATCCTGACCAGATCTCCACCTGTGGAACTCCTCTTCTTTATCACGTGCACACCCAAGCCCTAAGATGATGACTAACAAAGAATCATCTTAGCCGTGATAACTCATCTCATCTTTCAATCAATTTCTCCAATTACTTGAGGTGTTTTTTCCTTCTTCTTTCAGATTCTTCACTATTTGAGGAATGTCCGATTTAACAACAGTGCCGGAGATGAAATCTCATTCTCAGAAAATAAATTGGGTTCTCTTCGCTTTGATCTTTTCAACTGGGTTTTCCTCAACAATGAAACTTTTCTCCCCATGAAAGTTGGGCAAATAGATCCCATGGCTTCCCGAGGACAGGATTTCACCATTAATGCTGATGCAATTGTCTGGCCAACTAAGGTGAGCCACAAGGGGACACTGTAAATTCAGGAAAATATTTGAAACACAGAACCATAGGAGTACAGAATAAGAGAGCTGGATGGGACCTTGGAGGTCAACTAGTCCATCCCCTTGCTCAAGCAGGAGACTCTAAAACATTTCAGACAAATGGCTGTCCAGTCTCTTTTTGAAAGCCTCCATTGATGGAGCACTCACTTCTTCTGAAGGCAAGCTATTCCATTGGTTGATTGCTCTCACTGTTAGGAAATGTCTCCTTAGTTGTAGATTGTTTCTCTCCATGGTTAGTTTCAATCAGTTGTTCCTTGTTTTGCCTTTTGGTGCTTTGGAAAATAGTGTGAGCCCACTCAGCTTTGGAACAGCCCCTCAAATATTAAAAGACTTCTATCATGTCTCTCCTAGTCCTTCTTTTCTCTAGAGCAGACATACCCAGAACTTCCTTCTAAATTGAAAAATGGCCAACTGAGTCACAGAATATGACAGTCATTTGGTGAAAAACCTGATTTACATATAGGAAATATGAGATTAGATTTGTATCCATTCACAAAGGTCAGGGAATGGGAAGGGAACTTCTGCTTCTGAAACCCACGGTGCAAATAGTTCAGTTTAGTTTACTTTATTGTCATTGCACCTCGTACAACAAAATTAAATGCCATCTTCAGTGTACATCATACATAAGAAAAGTATATTAAAAAACACACACATATCCTTCACATTCTATACAGTTGAATTGAAACCGCCCCCCCCCCCCGATACTGCATTAATATTTCACTATACAGTGGAATTCAATATAGTTACTGCTCTGGAATAGAAGCTGTTTTTCAGCCTATTTGTCCTTGTTTTTATTGTCCTGTACCGTCTGCCAGAGGATAATAGTTTTAAAAAAAGGGTGCCCAGGAGGAGATGGATCTTTAAGAATGTTTTAAACTTTCTTAAGGCTGTGGGAGCTATAAAGCTCTTCCAAGGAGGGGAGAGGGCAACCCATGATCCTCTGGACAATGACGTTCATCCTCTGGAGCATTGTCCTATCTGCCACTGTGCAATTGGCAAACCGTACGCAGGTACAGTAAGTTAAAATTAGAGCAGGCAATAGGGATTTCCATGGGCCAGTCCCATTCAGTTGGATCCTGTTGATTCTTTCTTTTTCCTTTTTTTTTTTTAATTTTTTTTTTATTTTCAAACAAAAAACAAACATCATCATTCCCAATCATTACAGACAGTGTATAGAACAGTTTTCATCCTTTTGTGTTCCTGCAATCTTCATAATATCAATATACAAGCTTATTTCCTAAAAGAAGAGTTTAAAATATTTTATCTTATTGCATTTCATATTTCATATCTCATCTCCATGTTTTATTTTCTATCCATTGATAAAACAAACCCCATATCAAGTAATATCAAGTTTATCTTCCTTTTCTCATATTTCAAGTGTCAATTTACTCATTTCAGCATATTCCATCATTTTCTTAATAATTGCTTCATTGTTAGGTATTTTCTCTCCTTTCCAATTTTTAGCAAATATAATTCTAGCCGCTGTTAAGACATTCACAATTAAATATTGCAATTCTTTATTATATGACTCTGGTAAAATCCCTAGTAAAAATATCTCTGGTTTAAAGTCAATATGTCTCTTTATCATCTTCTCCAGCCATGTATGTATCTTAGTCCACTATCTCTTGGCATCTGCGCAAGTCCACCACATATGGTAATATGATCCTGGGGTCTGATGACATTTCCAACACTTCTCTGATTTATTCTTAAACATTCTGGCTATTCCCGTCGGGGGTAAATGCCACCTGTAAAACATCTTATACAAGTTCTTTTTATACGCTGTAGACATTGTCATCTTATAATGACAATGTGACCACAGTTTTTGCCATTTCTCTAAATCAATGCCATGCCCAAAGTTTTTTTCCCCAAGCTATCATTGGTTCTTTAACTTCTTCTTCTTCCAGTTTCATCTCTAATAAATATCCATATAGTTTTTTAATTACATGGTCCTCAGAAACCATTAAAATCTTATCTAAATTAGTCAAAGCGTTATAAAAACCTTCTTGCTTAAAGTCTTCTTCATATCTAGAATGCATTTGCATGTAAGAAAACCAATCCATCTTATATCCCTGATCTTCTAATTCTTGCTTTAACTTAAGTTCACCCTTTTCATCCAGTAATTCACTATATCTAACAATTTGTTCTCTTTTCAATACTACCGAGTAAGTAAAAGCTTCAATTGTTGATACCCAGACTGGAATAATAATGTTTTTTAACCTTCTCCCAATTCAATAGTAAAGCTTCCCATATTTGATGTCTTCTAAAAGATCCCTGTATTTTTGCTCCTTTATACCACAAAAAAGCATGCCATCCCATCAGCAGATCGTGACCCTTCAAATCAATAATCTATTATTTCTCAAAGTTATTCACTCTTTAATCCATATTAAACATGTCGCTTGATAATATAATTCGAAATTGGGCAAGCCGAAGCCACCCCTCATTTTAGCATCTTGTAACAGCTTTAATTTTATCCTTGCCTTTTTTCCCTGCCAAATGTATTTCAATACCATTTTATTCAATTCTTCAAAAAATTCCTTGCCCAACTTAATTGGAATTGTCTGAAATAAATAAAAACAATCTAGGCAAACATTCATCTTAATAGTTGAGATCCTAACCAATCAAAAATAACTGCAAGTTTCCCCATTTCACCAAATCCTGCCCAATCTGTTGCTTCAACTTATTGTAATTATTTTCTTTAAGTGACAAGACAACATCTTGTTGTCAAATGTATCCCCAAATATTTTACCTTATTTGTGACCTGTATCTTTGAAATCTCAGTCAATTCCTCTTTTTGCCTTTTCAACATATTTTTGGTCATTATCTTCGTTTTATCTTTGTTAATTTTCAGGCCAGCTACTGTCCCAAACTCATCAATAGATTCTATCAATTTCTTTATTGTTGTTAATGGTTCTTCAATAATAAAGACCAGGTCATCTGTGAAGGCTTGCAATTTATATTCTTCTTTCTGAATTTTCATGCCTTTTATCTCTTTATCTTCTCTAATATTTCTATTTAAACCTTCCAATGTCAGAATGAACAACAATGGCGACAATGGGCATACTTGTCTAGTGCCTTTTTCTATTTCAATCGGATCAGTCAATTCTCCATTTATTATTACTTTTGCAGTCTGTTTACAATATATAGTTTCAATTGCCTGGATAAATTTCCTACCAAAGCCCATCTCTTCCATTTGAAGTATCATAAATCGCCAATTCACATTGTTGAAAGCTTTTAGAGCATCTAAAAATATCAACACCATCTGCTTTTCAGGATGTGCTTCGTAGTATTCAGTGTCCAGAATTATTCTTATATTGTCTCTAATTTGTCATTTTTGAAGAAAGCCATTTTGATCTATATGTATAAAGTTATTCAAATATCTCTTAAGCCTTTCTGCCAATATTGATGCAAAAAATTTATAGTCTGAGTTTAGCAGAGAAATAGGCCTATAATTTTTAATTTGTTGTGAGTCTGTATCTTCTTTATGAATCAATGTGATATATGCCTCAGTCCATGATTTGGGTATTCATAATATCCAGTAGTGGGAGACTTAAATCTTGTAGTGTCCTATAATATTCAACAGGTGGGCCATCAGGCCCTGGTGCCTTTCCATTCTTTTGTTTCTTAATTGCTTCTGTTAATTCCATCATTGTAATATTCCCCTCCAACATCTCCTCCACATCTTTAGAGAGCTGAGGTAATTTAGCATCATGCAAATATTTCATCACATTTTCATCTTCTATCATCTCTCTCTTATAAAGTTGCCGATAATATTCTTGTATGACAAAATCGCTCAGATCCGGGGGGATCTGGACTCTGACTGGGTAGATCAGGGCAGGGTGACGAGGAACAGTCTTGAGAATGTTATCTGGGAGGAGTTTGATGCTGTGACTCCCGATGATGTGGACAGGATTTTGGGGAGACTTAGTGCGGCCACATGTTTACTGGACCCGTGTCCCTCCTGGTTGGTACTGGCTTCCCGGGAGGTTACACGAGGCTGGCTCCAGGGCGTCATTAATGCTTCATTGAGTGAGGGTCACTTCCCCACCACCCTGAAAGAGGCGGTGGTGAGGCCTCTCCTCAAGAAGCCGTCCCTGGATCCAGAAATATTGGCCAACTATCGTCCTGTCTCCAACCTTCACTTCATTGCGAAGGTTGTTGAGAGTGTGGTCGTGCAACAGTTTCCGCAATTCCTGGAGGAAACATCCTATCTAGATCCGTTCCAGTCGGGTTTCAGGTCTGGGCACAGCACGGAAACGGCATTGGTCGCGTTGGTGGATGATCTCTGGAGGCCTCGGGACAGGGGTTATTCCTCTGTTCTGGTCCTATTAGATCTCTCAGCGGCTTTTGATACCATCGACCATGGTATCATGCTGCACCGGCTGGAAGAGTTGGGGGTGGGAGGCACCGTGTTGCGGTGGTTCTCCTCCTTTCTCTCCGACCGGTCGCAGTTTGTGTTGGCAGGGGGGCAAAGGTCGACCTCGAGGCCTCTCATCTGTGGAGTGCCGCAGGGATCGGTCCTCTCGCCCCTTCTGTTCAACATTTATGTGAAGCCGCTGGGCGAGATCATCCGTGGCTTTGGGGTGAGATACCACCAGTACGCTGATGACACCCAGCTGTACATCTCCACCCCAGGCCACCCCAACGATGCCCTTGAAGTGATGTCCCAGTGCCTGGAGGCTGTGCGGATCTGGATGGGGAGGAACAGGCTCAAGCTCAACCCTTCCAAGACTGAGTGGCTGTGGCTCCCGGCATCCCGATATAGTCAGTTGACTCCATCGCTGACTATTGGGGGCGAGTCTTTGGCCCCCACTGAAAGGGCTCGCAATCTGGGAGTCCTCCTGGATAGGCAGCTGTCTTTGGAGGAACATCTGACGGCTGTTACCAGGGGGACCTTTTATCAGGTTCGCCTGATTCGCCAGTTGCGGCCCTTTCTTGATCGGGATTCCCTGTGCACAGTCACTCATGCCCTCGTCACCTCTCGCCTTGACTACTGCAACGCTTTCTACATGGGGCTCCCCTTGAAGAGCACCCAGAGGCTCCAGCTGGTCCAGAATGCAGCAGCGCGGGTAGTGACGGGAGCAACATGGTGCTCCCATGTAACACCACTCCTGCGCGAGCTGCACTGGCTCCCGGTGGTCTTCCGGGTGCGCTTCAAGGTGTTGGTTATCACCTTTAAAGCGCTCCATGGCATAGGGCCTAGCTATCTCCGAGACTGCCTGCTGCTACCGACGACCTCCCATCGACCCGTGCGCTCCCACAGAGAGGGCCTCCTCAGGGTGCCATCAGCCAAACAATGTAGGCTGGTGGCCCCCAGGGGGAGGGCCTTCTCTGTGGGGGCTCCTACCCTCTGGAATCAGTTGCCCCCGGAGATAAGAAGAATCCATGACCTCAATGCCTTCCATCATTCTCTGAAAACCCATCTTTTCCAACAAGCCGGGTTGGCTTAGAAGAAATTTTTAAATTCTTTTAATTGTTTGTGATTCTTAACTTTCGGCCCAAATTTATATATATTTTTAAATGTTTTAATATTTGTATTCTATGTTTTTTATCTTGGCTGTACACCGCCCTGAGTCCTCAGGGAGAAGGGCGGTATATAAATTGGAAATTAAATTAAATTAAATTAAATTATTTTTCCCATTTCTTTATTTCCAAATTTCTTTTGCCCATGGTCATCGATCAATTGCATTATTTTCCTTGATTCTCTTTCTTTTTTCAATTTGTATGCTAACCACCTTCCTGGTTTATTCGCATTTTCAAAATAGTTCTGTTTAGCACTTCTTATTTTTTGGGCTAATTCTTCCTTCTCCAATAAGTCCATTTTATGCTTTTTTATGTCCATTTTTATTTTTATATCTTTCTTACATGGATCTTTCTGGAGTTCCGTTTCAAATCTCTTATATTCATCAATTAACATTTTAGCAGTTTGTCTTTTCTTCAAGTTTCTTTTTCTTGTATAGTCCATTATTAGACCTCTAGCATAGGCCTTCATTGTATCCCATACATTTTGAGCCGATGTGTCTTCTTTCTTGTTTTCTTTAAAAAAGAAAGTCAATTCTCTCTTCATTTTCTGTACAAACTCTTTCTCTTTTAATATTGTATTTTTTCAAGTCCATCTAGATTTCCTTTTCCAACCTTTCCAGGTAGCAGTCACAGGATTGTGGTCAGCCCACAAGTTTGTTTCTATTTCCACATATTCTATCTTCAAAGTCAAGTCCATTGTTATCCAAATCATATCTAATCTAGACCAAGATAAGTGTCTATCAGAGTAAAATGTATATTGTCTATTTTTCCCATTTCTGTCTCTCCATACGTCTTTCAAATTAATTTCCTCTATCATCTTAAAGAAGGTTTTCGGTAATACCTTTCTGGTAAGTCTTATTGGTTTAAGTATATTATAATCCAGGTTCCATCTACCACTCCATTAAAATCACCCATCATGCATATATTTTCATATTCCATTTCAATTATTTTCATGTGCAACTTTCTATAAAAATCACTTTGATTATTATTTGGAGCATATATTGCAACCAACAAAATTTTCATATTATTGTCCATTATTTCCACCATCAGGATTCTGCCCTCTGAGTCTGCATATATTTGTTTCGCGGGCAATGAATTTTTAATATATAAAACAACTCCTTTCTTTTTACTTTGTGGCAATGATAAAAAAGTTCTACCTAGTTTGGGCCATATCAATAGTTATTCATATTGCTTTTTAATATGAACTTCTTGCAAGCATATTATATCCAATTTTAATTTCTCTAATTTGTGAAACACTTTACTTCTTTTAGCTACTGAATTGAGTCCATTTATGTTTATTGAAATTAATTTCATTTCTTCCATGTTCATATTTTATATGTAGGTTTTGTTGCTCTAGTACATCTTACTTTACGTTGTTCCTTATGCTCTACCACTCCACCAACAGTGCCTTCTGTTAATTCAATCATAGCCAATTCTTCTTCTGTGAATTTTATTGGCATCACTGTAGTTGAAAATTCTGTTTCGATTTCCGCTTCTTTTCCTTTAAAAAAGTCTTCATAAAAGGGTCTCGCTTTATCAATTGTATCCAGCCTGTATCTTTGAAGTTGCCACGTTAAGATTAACCCTTCTGGAATCAGCCATCTATAATTAATTTCTTTTTGGATTAAGATTTTGGTCAGGAATTGGTATTCTCTTCTCAAGTCTCTCACCTTTCTTGGTATTTGTCTCAGAACCATCACTTCTTTCTCCTTATGTTTCAGGGTTTTTTCTCTGGCCACCTGTAGAATTTCTTAGTAAATCTTATATGTACTTCTCGTGGCAATTTATTATGCATTGCATATCTGGTGCAGACTCAATATATCTCATCCACCCCTTCCATCACCTTCTCTTAGTAATTTCTAGTGCCTCAGCCAGCATCCCAATCATCATGTCTGGCAAATTTTCTCCCTTTTCTTCTTCCATGTTTTGAAATCTAAGATAGAATTCTGCTTTATCCATTTCCAACCCAATTACGTTGCTCCCTTCTCACTGAATCTCTCCCAACTTATGTTCTATATCTCTCATTTTTTCCTGTTTTTGCTCCTCCCTTTTCTCCAGTTTCAACAGCCTTTCTTCATATTTCGACATTGCTTGCTGAATATTGACCACTTTTTCATCCGTGTTAAGTAATTGCTGTTCCATCCTCTGGACTTCCTCATCTGTCTTCTACAGCTGTTGTTCCATTCTTAAAACTGTTTGTAAAATCGTTTGTATCGGTAAATCTTTCTCTTTCTCTTTTTCTCTTTCTTTATCTTGCTGCAGCATTGTCTGGATGGATCGTTGTCCTCCGGATGGTGATGAAGAAGGGTAGTTGCAGCCGATCCCACAGTCACAATTTTCCTGCTCATTTTATTCCAGAATAGGAAAAAAGAAGGAGGAGGAGGAGGAGGAGGAGGAGGAGGAGGAGGAGGAGGAAAAAGAAAAAAGAAAAAGGAGCAGGCAAAATTTAAAAATTTATCCAATTTTAAAAAAGGAAAAGGGAGAAGTAAAAAGAGAAAAAAAGAGAGAGAAAGCAGATAAAATACCACCACTCTTCAGGTTCTTCTAAACCCTAATCCAATAGGTATAGAAAAGTCAACAATAATAATAAAAATAAAAATAGAAGTAAAAATAAGAATAAAAATAAAAATAAATCTTCAGGTTCTTGATTACCTTAATCCAATTTTATATGGTCTCAGGTCGAGGTGAAAAGCCACAAAAAAGGAAGGAAGAGATTAAAAAAAAAAGAAGGGTCCATCAAATATAATTATAATTGTATCCAGAAAGCATACAGAGAATTG
Source organism: Arizona elegans (assembly GCA_022577455.1). NCBI lineage: Eukaryota > Metazoa > Chordata > Lepidosauria > Squamata > Colubridae > Arizona > Arizona elegans. Next base: position 15,900,361 of record JAKOOJ010000018.1, read on the forward strand.
TCTTTTAAGCAAGCCACAACAATAGAGAGAAAAGCAAAAAATCTTCTATAGTATTTCCAGACTCTTACTTCAGCTAAATCCAATAAGAACACCTGTGAAAACAATACAGATAGTTCCACTTCCTCTGGTGTTCTCACACACACTTATCAGCTCCAGATTCAGAGTCTCTGTTAGTTATGTCTACAATGTTTCCTCTGGTAATTGCTTAGAAAAAAACACAACAACAAAGTATCTCCTCCATCAGATGACAGCAGTACACACTCTCCTGTCTTTCCTATGCTTTAAAATCTTTAAGATCCAAATCTTCCTTATTAAATGTTTACAAAAAATTTCAATAGAAGAAAAAAAAGAGAGAAAATAGAGAGGCTTCAATCACCAAAAAAAAAAAAAAAGAAAGAAAGAAAAGAAAGAAAAAAGAACAATTAGGGAATATGGAACACAATGAAATTTGTATGATAGGTGATTTCAATGGAATTATAGACCCAGTTAATGACCATAAAAGCAATAAAATGAACAAAAATAAAAGGGCGACCTTGCCAAAAGCCTTTTTTGATTTGGTGGAGGAAGTGAATTTAATTGACATATGGCGAACTTTGCACCCAGCTGAAAGACAATTTACATTCTATTCCAATTCACAACAGTCGTGGTCGAGGTTAGATATGGCTTGGGTCACTAGGACGCTAGGTTTAGAAATTGAGACGGCAGAAATTAGCCCAAACATCTGGGCAGATCACAACCCTCTGGAAATAAAATGGAGAAATGTAAAGAGAAAGAAACAACAGAGATGGAGGCTAAATACAAAACTATTATGCGACAAAGAGTTCGTAGAAAAATTAAAAGAAGAAATCAAGACCTTTTTTGGAGAAAATGAGAACCAAGGGACACCCAGCGAAATAGTATGGGATACATTGAAGGCATACCTGAGAGGGGTAATAATATCCTACTCCGCATATAAAAATAAATTAAAAAGAAAATCCAGGGAAGATCTCATCAAACAGCTAGATGAAGCAGAAAGGAAACTTCAAAAAATGCCTGGTGACACTGTAGCAAAGGAAAATTGGATGGTGTGGAGACATAAATTAAACATTCTAGACCAAGAAGAGCTAGCCCAAAAAATAAAAAGAACAAAACAGCACTATTTTGAGAACGCTAATAAATCGGGCAGGTGGCTGGCCTATAAATTAAAAAAGGAAAATGAAAAAGGGACAATCCAGATATTAGAAGATGCGGAGGGAAATCTCTTAAATAAAGAAGAAGACAAATTAGAAAGAGCGAGAGAGTACTATGAATCCCTATATAAAGAAGAGGAGACCTCGGAGGGAAAAATAGATCAATATTTGGCAGAGGCGGAGCTCCCGCAAATAACAGAGGAAGAGAAAGAGATGCTCAATGCTAAGATAACAACCGAAGAGTTCAAAAAAGCCCTGTCCAAACTTAAAAATAACAAATCACCTGGCCCAGACGGATTCCCAGGAGAAATATACAAAAAACTGGAAGAAATTTTACAACCAAAATTAATGGAAATTTTTAACGAGGTTTTGACGGGCTCCAAAATCCCTGACTCATGGAGAGAAGCCCATGTTACACTGCTACCGAAGGAAGGTGCCGACCCCAAAAAAATTCAAAACTACAGACCAATTTCACTTTTAAACACCGACTATAAATTATTTATGTGTATAATGGCAGAAAGAACTAAAAAAATATTAAATAATTGGATTCACAAAGATCAAAATGGTTTTCTCCCAGGACGACAAATTAGGGATAATTTGAGAATTGTACTAGACACTCTAGAATACTATGAAGAACACCCAGAAAAGCAGCTGGCCTTAGTCTTTTTGGATGCCCAAAAGGCATTCGACAACCTAAATTGGAATTTTATGACCAAACAAATTAAAATAATAGGATTCGGGCAAAACTTCGAAAAGATGATAAAAACTATCTATGACAATCAGAAGGCGAGCATTTTATTAAATGGAGACAGGACAAGAACTTTCCAAATTAAGAAAGGAGTAAGGCAAGGCTGTCCCTTGTCACCGTTACTATTCATTTTGGCCCTGGAAGTCTTGCTACGAAACATCAGAAACAACGAGGAAATCAAAGGCCTGAGAATTAGAAAAGAGACTTATAAAACACAAGCCTTTGCGGACGACGTGGCACTAATATTAGAAGATCCACTGATATCTGGACAAAAAGTACTAGAGGAACTGGGTAAATATGGAGAGGTGGCAGGCCTTAAACTGAATAAATCTAAAACCAAAATACTTACTAAAAATGTAACTGAGTCACAAAAGAAAGAGATAGAAGAAACTTTGGGCCTACAAGTAGTCCCAAAAATAAAATACCTAGGAATTTGGTTAACCAAAAGGTGTTCTTCCCTAAAAGAAGATAATTATTCCCCACTAATTAATAAATTAAAACAAGATTTGGATAGATGGAAAAAGATTAAATTATCACTTATAGGCAAAATCGCGGCAATCAAGATGAGCATTCTCCCCAAGATTTTATTTTTATACCAAAACCTACCAGTAATTTTAGAGAAAAAATTTTTTTTAGAATTAAATAAGACCATTAGGGAATTTGTTTGGGAAAGGAAAAAATCAAGGATCTCGCTTAAAATTCTACAGGAAAAAAGGAACGTGGGAGGATTCGGACTCCCAAATTGGGAAACGTATTATAGAGCGGCAAAGTTGACATGGATAAAGGATTGGATCACCTTGGAGAACAAGAGAATTTTAGTGTTAGAAGGTCATGACCTACAGAAAGGGTGGCATGCATATCTATGGGACAAAGACAATAAAAAGAAAACTTATTTCCACAGGCATAAAATCAGGGACTCCCTAATACAAACATGGGTGGGGATCAGGCAGAGATACTATACCAAGGTCCCAATTTGGCTTTCCACGGTAGAGGCAATGATTTACCCCAACAGGTGGGGAATGGAGAAACTGTACAGATACAAAGACATTGTCGATGGAGGGGGAAACATTAAATCAAATGAAGTTCTGAGAGATCAAGGTATAACCTTAGACTGGTGGACCTACCTACAAATAAAATCAAGATACCAGAAAGATAAAGATGAGTATGGCTTAGAATCAGGATATAATGGATTAGACAAAATTTTAATGGGACAAGGGAATAAAACGTTGGCCAAACTGTATAACTACTTATTGGATGAAGATAGAGATGAGGATATAATTAGAAACCAATTGAGAGCATGGGAGAGAAATATTGGACACAGTTTGGACCTTAATGAATGGGAAGATGCCTGGAACAAAAATTATAAATTAACTAGAGCAGCCACGTATAAGGAAAACCATTACAAAATGCTTCACAGGTGGTATTTAGCACCTGCAAGATTAGCAAAGATGTTCCCCAGTGCACAGCCAAATTGTTGGAAATGTGGCCATGGTCACGGCACCTTCTTTCATATGTGGTGGACATGCCCCGAAGCAAAAAGGTATTGGAGCAAAATTCGGAGATGGTTGAAAGATATACTTAAAGAAGAAATTGATTTGAATCCAGAAATATTTCTCCTGGGAATGGCAAAGAAAGGGCATGGAAAGGAAAAGGTCCATCTCCTAATACACATAGCTACAGCTGCCAGACTAGCATATGCTCAATATTGGAAAAAGAAAGACCTACCACCAGATGACCTTATAATTAATAAAATATTAGAGTGTGCAGAGATAAGTAAATTAACACACGAGATAAATGATGATGAAAACTCTGATTATGATACTGTGTGGGGAAGATGGTACGAATGGATAAATGATAGAATTAAGGAAGGAATAAATGGTGCAGAAATTAATTAGAAATATGTAGTATAAATGACACCAGACATTCACTTATGTATATATGTAAAAACACTGCGAATTCGATGTTAAACAGAATCGTGATTATATTTTATTTGTGAAAAAAAAAAAAAACCAATAAAAATTGTATTAAAAAAAAAAAAAAGAAAAAAAAAAGAAAAAAAAGACCAAACCAAAGTCAAACATTCATTTTAAAAAGGCAAGCTCAACCAAATGTTAATGTCTTCTTTTTCAATCCAGTCCTGGTCAGCAAAACAAAAGGCTAATTTAAAAGTCTTCCAAATTAAGTAATAGGGTATTAAAATCAATTCCAATTTAAGGTCGCTGCTTATTTCATCTCCATCTTAAATTCAAAATCTCTAGTTCCTCAGGATGTTCTTTTTATCAATTAAAAAATAAAGATTCTCTTATCGTTCTAGTTCGCTGTCTTTCTCCTTTCTTCTCCTGAAGCTGTCCCAGCCTTGGCAGCCAATGGCTACGACCCCGCTGCCAGAAAAAAGGGCTTTCCTGGATCAACTAGAGACTTTGCGATGTCCCTGGGATCGACAGGAGATGCCCTCCACAACCACAGTCAAAACTGTGGGGGCCGAGAAGGACCGCCCTGCAATGGGGCTATCAGCGGAGATTTCGGAACCCCGAAATCTTCCATCCGTTTCACTGCGACTCCAACTTTGGCCTGTTGATTCTTTCTCTAACAAAGGCTGCAGCCTGGTGTCATTAGGGTTCCAACATCTGGCATATATTGATGGGGTGGGGTTCCACTGGCCTGAATCCCACAGCACCTGTTCCTGGTTTCATGTAGATGTAGATGAACCATTTCTTTTGATGACATACTGAATGTAGAAATAGGAATATAGAATGCAAATAGGAATCTGGAAAGGAATTAATCATGATATTCATTGCTTAGATCATCTCAAATATTTCTCTTTTAGAAGATGCCCTTTGCCAGGTGTGGCATGAAGAGATGCCATCCAGGAGAGAGGAGAAGAGTTCCAGAGGGCAAGCAGGTTTGCTGCTACCAATGTGATGCTTGTCCAGAAGGGACCATTTCTAATCAGACAGGTAGAGTGTACTTCTAACGTAGATCTTCCACAATCTAGGAAGCCATTCCCTAAATCAAAATATTTTTATTATTGTTGTTATTTTTTATAAGATTGACATGCATTCATACTTTTCAGCAGAGCTTTTCAGGTGATGGAACAAAACTGCCCTGGCCACTGAAGCCACCTTTCCCAATCCATGGAAATTTCATGCAGGCTACTTTTAGGGCACAATTTATAAATCCCTGTCTTGCATTTCCATTCCTACTACAATAGTCAATTAGGAAAACCAACTTCCATTTTTTCCTGAAGGAAAGGATTTTGCAATTAATTTTTATTATTAAGAGTTTGCTTCTTCTCTCAGCTCAATCAATCTCTGATGAAATAGACCTGAGAGAAAAGGTGGAGATCTATCTATCTATGCCTTCCTGATAGAACAGGAGGAAGCAAAAAGCTCTGAAAGACCATATTTGAAGTATGAAGCAGAGAGGTGGTTCAGTGGCTAAAATGCTGAGCTTGTTGATCAGAAAGGTTGGCAGTTCGGCGGTTCGAATCCCTAGTATAGGTTTCCTGCGTGAGTGGGGGGTTGGACTAGATGACCTCCAAGGCCCCTTCCAACTCTGTTACTGTTAAAAAAAAGTAGTCTACATACTAACAAAATGGCAGCATTCCTGTCTGACTGGTCTATCAGTTTTTGTGGGTTCAAGTATATAGTGGGGACAATAACAGGCCACAATTTGAAACTGAAAGCCACAGTAATCAGAGAAGCGTCAAAGGAATGGACAGCTGAATCTGAACAAATCCTTGTCACTGGCTAAGCTATCCCCAGGATCATCATGAATAAAGGATGAATGGCTGTTTTTCATGCCCCATAAATTGCACAGTGGGTCATTCATCACCCCCTTTGTTGGTTGGTCACAATTCAAAGGGGACAGTTATGTCATCTCTGTGGGAGGGGTAAAGTTCATGAGAAGTACCCTTGAAAGTCTTAGATAATGAATCTTGATTTCAGATGCAGTTCACTGTGATCCATGCCCAGAAGACCAATATCCCAACAAGGACAAGGACCAATGCATTGCCAAGAAGATCCACTTCCTTGCCTATCAGGACACCCTGGGATACATTTTGGTTTTTCTTGCTCTTTTTCTGTCTACTATAACATCTGCAATCCTGATTATTTTCTATAAACATCATGATACCCCGATCATCAAGGCCAACAACAGAGATCTCACCTACATCCTCCTGGCCTCTCTCCTCCTCTGCTTCCTCTCCTCCTTCCTTTTCATTGGTCAACCCAGGAAGCTCACCTGTCTCTTCCGACAAACTGCTTTTGCCATTCTCTTTTCCCTTGCAGTTTCCTCTGTGTTGGCAAAAACTGTCATGGTGGTGCTGGCTTTCATGGCTACCAAGCCAGGGAACAGGACAAGGAAACTCTTAGGAAAATCACTGACCAACTCCATTGTCCTAGCCTGTCCCCTGATCCAAGCAGTCCTTTGCGTCACCTGGCTGGGAACCTCTCCCCCGTTTCTTAACTTGGACTTCCACTCCTTGTTTGGAGAAATCATCTTGGAATGCAAGGAAGGCTCAGATTTAATGTTTTATATTGTCCTTGCCTATTTAGGTTTTTTGGCCTTCATCAGTTTCACAATGGCATTTCTGGCTAGGAAATTGCCCGATAGTTTTAATGAAGCAAAATTCATTACTTTTAGCATGCTGGTCTTTTGCAGTGTTTGGATCTCCTTCCTCCCCACTTACCTGAGCACCAAAGGGAAATCCATGGTGGCTGTGGAGATCTTCTCCATTTTGGCCTCTGGAGCTGCTCTCTTGGTCTGTATCTTTTCCCCCAAATGCTACATTATTCTACTGAGGCCCGATCTGAATTGTAGAGAAAATATAGTAAGGAACAAGAATTTCTAATTAATGCAAGGATTGGCGTCATTTATATTTGTCTTTGAAGCATGTTTAGAATGTGATATTTAAAAAAAAAAAATGTTGAGAAGGAGGAACTTATCCAGTAAAGAATTCCTTATTAAGTGCTGCTACTGGTTATTATTTACTTGTGGTCCGTAACTATCATCCAGCCTTTGTTTATCATGTTTTCAAAGTGTCCTCAGTTATGTCCAATGCTCTGATTTGATGGAAATCAGATGTGTAAAGATGTGTTAATTTTTACAGTGGAAAATTTTTATTTTTATTCCTTTTAATTTAGTCCAATGCTTAAGTAAGTACTTTAAAGGGATATGTTCACTGTTAATGCTTTAAGCAAATATGGCTTTTTTGTTAGATATCTGAGGCTTTCTAGAATTGTCTACCACTATTCCATTATTTTTGAAATGGTAGAGTTTAAATCCACCTCACATCCAGATCTGCTATACTTCCTTGTCAATGTCAAATGGAATTTTCCTGAGATGGATGCGCAAAGTATGTCATAATTGTATAAAGTATGTTATCGTCTTTTGTGACATTTCATCTCTTTGGCTTTCTTGGTAAACCATGGTGCTCTATGAGATCTGTGTGGATAGATAGTCTCCAGAGGAATAATTCAACCAATGCGCAGTATCACAATCTAATTTCCTTAATGAGTATCTGTTTTTAGCAAGATCGTTCCAGAATATGACTGTAATCCCAGTTTCCTAACTAAAGTCAGGAGGCATCTGTCAATCACCCAGTCCCGGGACATGTAATTTTTAAAAGATGATAACCAGCACCTTGAATGGTGTCTTGGAAGACCCTGAGAGCCATTGCAGCTCATGCAACAGAAGTCTATCCTACAAACATCTGATATTGTAACCACCACTTCATTTTGAACCAACTGCAGCTTTCAAGGAGTCTTCAAGGGTAGCCCCAATGCAAGAACATTGCAGGAGTCCAAATGGGAAGTGACCAAGGCACTTTGAGCAAAACCACCACTCCTGGGAAGTGCACGATTGGTGTGTTGATGATAGCTTCTCCATTCCCATCAGATGGACTCTCATCTGAGAAATAGAAACCTAGGAGAAATGTGTGCAAATTGGCCCATAAAATAGCAAAGTCAATTTTTTTTTTCTATAAGCTTTAACAAAATGCCTACGGCAATGTAACTGATACATTCTTTTATTAAGAGAAAAGTTGTTTGTCTAGAGATAGTACATTAGAAGGGTGGGGAAATAACTAGAGATTTTGTTCATTATGAATATGTACCCTTACATCATCTATTACTTATGTATATATGATTTTCTCCTCTTTTTTCCTGAAATGAATAAATATGAGTGCATCCTTTTCCCTTTTGGAGTTCTTCCCAGTATTCTCTGGACAGGATTTTTCCAGATTGTACCCTTAACAATAAAAACTGCCATGAGATTTGATTATTAGTTTTCAGTCCTGCATTTCATTCACAGTGGTTTTGGGAGGGAGGGGGCTTGACTTATAGGGACACATTCTTCCAGTTGCACCCTGAAAGTTGGTGGATTTGATTCAATCTCCCAACCAACATTGAATGGAACCACCTTCAGATGAAGGAGAGAACCAGATAACAGTATGCACACATTCTCTGTTACTCCAGTGTCTAATTTCATCCCCTTCCATGTGGTTACAAATAAACTAGTTTTTCCATCCAAGCATTGCTCACAGTTTCAAGAATATAACTGATTCTCATGTGCCACCAAACCCCGTTAGCACTCATACAAGCTGACCAACTATGGCAAAGGCCAAATTCCATCTTGTGTGCAGGGGGTCAGGTTCATGAAGGTCAAATTCACAACTTCAGCATGACTCCATCTACTCTTTGCATTACAAGAAACACAAAGATGTTTTTCCATTCTGGTGAATGAGAAGCTATTCCTTTTTTTTTTTTAAACAAAACTTTATTCATTCTTAAAAAAACATTTAAAACATACAAGTTTCTCTTAATCAAAAACAAATTTACATATACAGTACACAACTTCACTTACTGACTAATTTCTATTATTATATATACAGTGACTTATTTCCTTTTCTATCCATCTGACAGTGCTGTTTTCAATTGTATTGATTTCTTCTGGATTTCATCTTTACCCATTCCCCCTCCTCTGGTTTATCCACTGGTACCATCTATTCCATATTGTAAAATATTTTGAGTCTTCCTTGTCCTGTAACTCTAAAATTAATTTGTCCATTTCTGCGCATATATAGATTTTTTGTATTAGCTCCTGGTCGGTTGGCAAACGATCTATTTTCCAGAGTTGTGCTAACGCTAGTCTAGCCGCCATAATTATGTGAAATATTAAATATTTTATATCATTTCTAATATTCTTTTTAATCATGCCTAATAAAAAGACTTCGGGTTCTAATTCAATTTCTTAGTCTGTTATTTCTACTATCCATGTTTTTATTTTGTTCCAATATTTCTTAATTTCTGGGCAAAGCCACCAAGCATGGTAAAAAGTTCCCTGTGTTTTTTTACATTGCCAACAAACCGGATTTACATTTGGGTAGATTTTCGATTACCTTGCAGGGGCCAGATACCATCGGTACCACATCTTATAGTGATTTTCTTTATAAGCTATCAATTTTGTCATGCTGTAGTTGTTTTCCCACGCTCTTTCCCATTCTTCTAGCTGTATACTATGCCCGATGTTCCTCGCCTATGCTATCTTCTGTCCTTTGACCAATTCTTCTGCCAAATCATATTCAAGTAAGTATTTATACATTTTCAAAATTAATTTCCCTTCTTTAGATTCTAATAATTTATCCAATCGGTTTTGTTTTAGGTCTATTCCTCCCTCCTCTTGATCTTTTCTATATCTTATCTTTATTTGTGAATAGGGCCACCAGTCTATTACTATTCCTTGTTCTTTGAGTTCTTCCCTAGTTTTCAATTTTCCCTGTACATCTAATATTTCTTTGTATCTTAACATTTTTTGTTTTGTTAATATATTGGGGTGAGTTATTGCTTCTATTGTTGATAGCCAGCCGGGAATTTTCATATAGTGTTTGCATTTGATTTGTTGCCATGTGTTAATTAAAGATTTTCTGATAGTGTGATTGTTGAAATGTTTGTATATTTTATTTCTAGAGCTCCATATAAAGACATGCCATCCCTTCATTAAGTCGTGTCCTTCCAGATTTAACAATCTTTGGTTATCCAGGGTTATCCATTCTATAATCCATGATAGGCTTGCAGCCTTGTAGTATTTTTCCCATGCCGGGAACCCAAATCCACCTCTAATTTTGTCATCTTGTAATATATTTAATTTTATTCTTGATTTTTTTCCCCTCCCACACAAATTTTGTAGTTATTTTGTCCAAATTACTTAAAAATTTCTTATCTAATTTTATTTGAATTGTTTGGAATAAATAAAGGAGTCTTGGAAGTATGTTTGATTTTATCGCTGCTATTTTCCCCAGCAAAGACAATTTTCATTTCCCCCATTTATCTAAATCCTCTTTTATTTTCTGGACTAAAGGTCCATAATTATTTTCTTTTATTGTCGCACTTCTAGCCATTTATCCCTAAATTTATCCCTAAATATTTCACTTTTTTAACTGCCTGTAATCCTGAGTCTTTTACTAATTTCTCTACTTGTTTTGTTGTCATATTTTTCGTTATCATTTTTGTCTTTTCTTTATTAATTTTTAGGCCTGCTGCCTTTCCAAATTTTTCAATCTCTTTTATTAATTTCAGGGCTGTTTCTATTGGATCTTCTATGAAGAAAATAAAGTTGTCCGCAAAAGCTTGGACCTTGTAATCCTCTCCCTTAATCTTTAATCCTTGTATTTCTTTATTTGCCCTAATTCTAATTAGCAGGTTTTCCAAAGTTAAAATAAAAAGTAAGGGTGACAGCGGGCATCCTTGCCTTACTCCTTTATTTATTCCAAAGAATTTTGTTGTATCTCCATTCACCAAGATGCATGCCTTTTGGTTCTGATATATTGATGCTATCATTCTTGTAAATCTCTCTCCAAAATTCATACTTTTAATTTGCTGTTTCATGAATTGCCAGTTTACTTGATCAAATACTTTTTGTGCATCCAGAAAGATCAGTGCCACCTGTCTCTCTGGATGCACCTCGTAATATTCTAAAACGTCTATTACCATCCTTAGATTATTTTTTATTTGTCTTGTGGGCAAAAAACCGTTTTGATCCTGATGTATTTTGTTGTGTAATAATTTTTTCATCCTGTTAGCAATTATACTCATGAAGACTTTGTAATCGGTATTTAATAAAGAAATCGGTCTGTAGTTTTTTATTAATGTGGTATCTGCCCCTTCTTTGGGTATCAGGGAAATGTATGCTTCCTTCCATGTGTTTGGTAATTTTGCCTCCATCAAAGCTTCATTATATATTTCTCCTTTAGTGTTTGCAATCCCTCTCCTTTTAAATATTGTTCAATTTCCTCCACTGTTACTATGTCCTTCTCATAAAGTTTTTGATAATATTGAACTATTATCTCCTTTTTCTTCTCTAAGCTCTGTTGGATCCTTCCCTCTTCATCTTGTAGCTTCTGAATTGTTCTTTTTCCTTTTTCCTTCCTCAGCCTATATGCCAACCACCTCCCTGGTTTATTTGCATGTTTGAAATAATTCTGCCTTATGTATTTCAAAGTCATTGTGTATTTCCCCTGTTCTAATATATTCAGTTTATGTTTTGCTGCTATCCAATTTACCCTTATTTGTTCATCCCCTGGCTTTCCTTGCAATTTACATTCCCAATTTTGAATTTCTTTTCATAATTTATTATATTCTTTTTCTCTCTCTTTTCTCCATTTTGCATTATAAGATATTGTGAGGCCTCGTACAAACTCCTTGGTTGTATCCCATAAGTTTTGTAGGGAGGTGTGTTGTTTTGTATTTTCCCTGTAAAACAATTCTAACTCCTTTTCCATATGTTTCTTATATTCTTTTTCTTTTAATAGCTGTGTATTCATTGTCCATCTATTTTTTTTCCTCTGCCGCCCCTTCCATGTCATCATTATTGGATTATGATCAGCCCAATTATTTGATAATATTTCTACCATTTCTATTTCCATCATTAACGTATTGGTTACCCAAGCCATGTCCAAGCCATGTCCACTTTTTTATAGAATTCTGTCCATGGATAAAGAACTGAATATCATCAGTATACAAACAATCCCTGATCCTCACTGAGAAGGCCTTATTGATGCACCCTAAAAGTCAATGGATTTGGCTCAATCTCATTCCTGCAACCAATACTGAATGGAACCAACTTCAGGTGAAGAAGAGGCTCACATAACACTGTATACCCATCCTTTGTTATTCCAGTTTCTAATTTCTTCCCCTGCCATGTGGTTATTAAAAAGCTGGTTATTCCATCCAAGCATTGGCAGGACTGCTCACAGCTACAAGGCCACAACTGATTCTCTTGTGCCAGCAAACAACATTAGCACTCATACTAGCTGACCAACTATGGCACAAGCCAAATTCTCCCTTGTATGTGTGGGGTCAGTTTCATGGAGGTCAAATTCACAATTCCATTTTCTCTGTACATTACAAGAAACCCAAACATGTTTTTTTCCATTCTGGTGTAAGAGAAGCTATTGCTACCTGGGTAGAACAATTGCTTTTACTTGCAATTATCAGAAGTACAGTAATTCATAGTGTATCCCCTGTGGATTTCCAGACACAAAGATCTTCCAGGATGAATCTTACTTTAAAAATTATCTCTGAGTTCACCAGATGAGGGACAGAACGTATCACCTTAGCCTGCCTTGCAAAGAGCTCACTCCTGGGTTTGAAGAGACTCCCATACCTTTGTTTCCTCTATGGCCACAGCCCAAACACAGGTAAGAGGAAGCATTATTGATATAAATTTGTCCTGGTGCCATCCAGGTGGCACAAGTGGAGTCTGATCTGCTAAAGTTCCATTGAGATTTCAGAAGCAACTTTAAAATCAGTTTCTGCATAAACCTTGTGTTCTGTTCTAGGAGGGGAGGTGATAAGAATGACTGGGCAGGAGTCATGCTATTGCTGATGTTTCTGATGCTCTTCTGGCTCCTGGCTCCAACCACAGCGAAGAGGCAACAAACCATGTTTGTGCTCATAGGAGATATTGACTTAAAGGAGAGCTACTATAGGCCTGGTGATCTCATTATTGGTGGGAATTTACCCTTGGGAATCACTTCAGGGTTATCTTTCTTTGACTTTAATAGAGGGATATCTCATTTCCAACATGTGTAAGTTTCAGCTGGAGGGTAGACATGCAGATAATTAAATTCAGAGACTTTTTTCAGAAATCTTTCTTCTAGTATTTGTACTGTCCTGGTGTAGTGCACATTTTGTGGTTTTCTCGATAAAATAGCAAGTTCTTCAAATAGGCTGGGATTCTCAATCTCTTCATCAGGAAGATGATAAACAAGCAAAATGAAGAGAAGCTGTGCTGGAGTAGTGAAGAAGTCAAATTATAATATTAATCTGAACAATAACTTGTGGCAGAAAATTCAAATAAAAGTTCAACACTCTTCAAGTGTTCAGGAGTTAGAAAAATCCCTCTCAGTTTTGGAATCAGCATTGCTGATGAATAATGGCCTTCAATAAATCTGTGAGGTGACTCCCACTGTAGTCCTGTGCTCAGCAATCTTTACCACACCTGAAGAAGCTGTTCCAAGAAAGACTTTAAATAATTTTTATTTTATTTTATTTTTTATTTATTTATTTTGTCAATTATATATAAGATAACAGGTAAAGTATAAACATAATTTGGATACATGAAAAGAGTAAATAAAAAGGAATATTAGGACAGGGATGGTAGGCACATTGGTGCACTTATGGACACCCCTTATAGACCTCTTAGGAATGGGGTGAGGTCAACAGTAGACAGTTTAAGGTTAAAGTTTTGGGGGTTTGGGGAAGAAACTACAGAGTCAGGTAGTGCATTCCAGGCATTGACCACTCTGTTACTGAAGTCATATTTTCTGCAATCGAGTTTGGAGCTGTTTACCTTGAGTTTGTATCTATTGCATGCTTGTGTATTGTTGTGGTTGAAGCTGAAATAGTCATTGACAAGTAGGACATTGTGGCAGAAAAATTTATGTACTATGCTTAGGTCAGACTGAAGGCAGCGTAGTTCTAAATTGTCTAAGCCCAAAATTTGGAGTCTGGTGGCATAAGGTATTCTGTTGCAAGTAGAGGAGTGGAGACTCTTCTTGTGAAATATCTCTGGACTCCCTCAATTGTAATAATGTCTGAAATGCTGTGAGGATTCCAGACAGATGAACTGTATTCAAGAACTGGTCTAGCAAATGTTTTGTATGCTCTAGTTAGTAGTACAATATTACCAGAGAAGATGTTACACAAGATTATGTTAACAACTCATAGTGCCTTTTTGGCAATGTTGTTACAGTGGGCTCTGGCACTTAGATCTTTAGAAATGAGTCCTCCAAGTTCCTTGACAGAGTGAGGGTCATCTACAAGGTTATGTCCATCTAATTTGTATTTTATGTTTTGATTTCTTTTGCCAATGTGCAAGACAGAGCATTTGTTGGTTGAGATTTGAAGTTGCTACTTGTTAGACCAATCTGACACATAGTCAAGGTCTTTTTGAAGGGTAGTTGCATTGTCGGTGGTGTTGAATAGTTTGACATTGTCAGCGAAGAGAACACAGTTGCTTTTAATATGATCACAAAAGTCATTTATGTAAACTGTGAAGAGTGTTGGACCTAAAACACTGCCTTGGGGAACACCGCTATTAACATGTACGGGATTTGATAGAGCGCTTCCTATTTTGACCACTTTTTGTCTGTTTGACAGGAAGGCAGCTATCCATTTATGTAGGAGTCCAGAAATGCCATAGGATTTTAGTTTTAGAACTAATTTGTCGTGTACCACTGAATCAAAAGCTTTACAGAAGTCTATGAAAACTGCATCTATTGCTTTGCCCTGATCGAGATGTATAGTCCTTATGATTTTGCAATGTAATAGTTGATGATTACAGGAAAAAAAAATTTCTGAAACCAAATTGTTTGTTAGAAAGTGGGTTGTTTGTCACTAGGTGGAGGGTAATAGCTTGGTTAATGATTGATTCCATGACTTTGTAGGTGACGCAACATAAAGAGATTGGTCTGTAATTTTCAACTAGGCTAGGGTCTCCCTTTTTGAAGATAGGTATGACCTTGGTTTGTGACCATTGGTAAGGCAAGGTGCTGGAACTGAAAGATTTCTCAAAAATTATGCTTAGAGGTTCTGCAAATGCAGTGGAAAGCTTTTTTAAGAAGTATGCACATAGTCCATCAGATCCAATAGATAGGGGTGGTTTTAGATTGCGTAGTGCCTTTTCAACGTTGTCTTCTGTAAAATCAATATGTATAAGATCACCATAATTGTTGTAATTGTCTGTAGTACTGCTGGGAAATATTGGGTATGTGTTGTTGCTGTTTACAAAGACTGAGCCAAAGAAGGTGTTAAAGAGATTGGCTTAAATGGTTTCGTCAATACAATCTTCATTGTTTGGTCCTTTTAGGGGTGGGATGGATCTCGAGTCTTTAAGTTTGCTGTTTACAAAATTATAGAAGGCACGGGTAGATTTTGTGCATAGAAGGTTTTCTTGCTTGATGCGATAATTGGTGCATTCAGTCTTTATTCATTGGCATAAGTTTTTGTAGCGGTTTTTACAATTTTTATATTGAAAGGGGAACAGTTGGAAAGGATTACAGCCACTGCAGCAAAGCAAATATGGCAGGGATGATAGAGAGTATAAAACAGTCCTTGATATCTATGGAAAGGCTTTCCTCCTTTCTCACAAAGACATCCAAGTTTAGCCAAGGGAAATCCTTTGGAAATAATCCAACCCAATGAAATTTGGGAGTTTCTGCCCTAAAATCAAAGGTGGGTTTCAGCAGGTTCTTTTTTTTTTTTTTGAAAAAGTTTTATTTTAGATTAAAAATAAAAAAAAAATAAGAAAAAAAACACACAACAACAATAATATAAAAATATCATCCTTACAAACAATTATAGACAGCATCTCAATCGGTTAAAATCATTTCGTGCTTACAATTCTCCAAATCTCCTCATATAGCAATTATTCTTTACTTAAAGTAAAGATAAGTATTTAAACATTTCATATATGCTATCTCATCTCCATACTTTTTTATCAAACCATTGATAAAATATCTCCCATATCAAATAGTATTGTTTAACTTCCTGTTCTCTTATTTCAAATGTCAATCTACTCATTTCAGCACAGTCCAACATTTTCATAATAATTTCTTCATCAGTAATTATCTTCTCTCCTTTGCAGTTTTTGGCAAATACAATTCTGGCCGCTGTTAAATGTTCACAATTAAGTATTGTAATTCTTTATTAAATGTCTCTGGTAAAATTCCTAATAAAAATATTTCTGGTTTAAAGTCAATATGTCTCTTTGTCATTTTTTCTAACCACGTATGTATTTTAGTCCAAAATCTCCTTGCTTCCACACATGTCCACCACATATGGTAATACGATCCTGGAGATTGATGACACTTCCAATATTTCTCCGATTTATTGTTAAACATCCTGGCTATTCTCGTTGGGGGTAGATGCCACCTGTAAAACATCTTATACAAATTCTCTTTATATGCTGTTGACATTGTCATTTTATAATTATGTGACCACAATTTTTGCCATTTCTCTAATTCAATACTATAACCAAAAAATTTTCCCGATGCTATCATTTCTTTAACTTGTTCTTCTTCCAGTTTTGCTTCAAGTAAATATCCATATAACTTTTTAATTATATGGTCATCTGAACCCATTAATATCTTGTCTAAACCAGTCGAAACACTATAAATACCTTCTTGTTTAAAGTCTTCTCGATATCTGGAAAGTATTTGCATGTATGAAAACCAATCTATCTTAATTCCCTGATCTTCTAAGTTTTGTTTCAATTTAAGTTCACCCTTTTCATCAATAATTCATTATATCTAACAATTTGTTCCCCTTCAAATACCACTGGATAAGAAAAAGCTTCAATTGTAGATACCCAGACTGGAATCTTCAGATAATGGTATTTTTTGATCTTTTCCCATGTCAAAAACAAAGCTTAATGTATCTGGTGCCTTCTAAAATACTCCTGAATTTTAGTTCCTTTATACCATAAAAAAGCATGCCATCCCATCAGCAAATCACGTCCCTCCAAATTTAATAATCTAGGATTTTTCAATGTTACCCATTCTTTAATCCACATTAAACAAACTGCTTGAGGAGGGCGCGGCTTGCTTCTCGTCGCTATCAGATGGTCCCTCGGGATCGCCAACCCCATCGCCTGTAAAGAGCCACCTTTACAACGGAAAGACGGCTTGAAAAACTCCATTTCCAGGAGGAAATGTGAGATAGAGCAGGTGAGTGTAGGTGGAGCTTTCTGCGAAGCCCCCAGAGTTTTTTTTTTTACTCTTGGGGGCGAGTGGATGAGGCTCCCTACATCACTCGCTATTCGCTCCGGGCGTTGGGAGACCTCTGCCTTTTTGCAGAGCAAGGCAATGAAAACAAGCTTTTCAAGATAACTAACAGACTAAGTAAAGAGGATGAGATCTGGACTTGGACCTGTGACCCTAAATCGCAAGTATTTATATTTATTTTACAAAGGATACTGAACAAAGTAAAAAAGAACTTTTAAAATGGCGACTGCCAAAGTTTGAGCAGGGAAGCTGAAAAGGGAAAGTCCTTCAATTTCTTATTAAGCCACAAAGTAGCGGAATAAATACTCCTGGCTACAATTGAAGAAAAAGCTCCACTTTTGTGTTTTCTCTTTCCTGGAGATTTGGTATTGATCTTGTTTGGAAAGAAGCTTTTTTCTCTTTCTTTGTTTTTCTTTTCTTTTTTAAGAGAGTTTGTCTGTGTGGAAATATGGCGTTCAGACTTACTAAGCCAGACAAACAAGCAGTGGGGGGGATTACCCCATCTATAAACTACATGAACAAGTTCTAAACCTACAGACTCAGAAAACTGATTTTAATATAATTGAATTTCTCTTGGAGGAGATTGTAAGAAGGGATGAGATTGTGAATCAGAACTTTGAAAAATTTAAGCAGGAAATTAAAGAAATGGTGCAATTAAAGTTTGATATTTTGCAACGAAAGATTGCAAACGTGACTAATGGTTTTTCAGAAATTGTTATGAAGTTGGGTACAAATATTGACTTATTAGAGTCTAAAATGGAGGAAATTGAGGATAATTTGGACAATAAAATACAAAGAACTGAAAATGATTTGATAAACACTCAAGATAATAGCTTAGAAGAAAAACTTAAAATGGAAGCTGATTATAAGACTTGTAATGCAGAAAATATAAAACAATGGATTGAAAAAGAAGTTTTAATGATGCAATATAATTTTACAGAATATGCGATTAGACTGAGAGGATTACAGGAAAACAACAGAGATGACTTAAGAAAAATATCTTCTGAAATTCTGGCTGGGATCTTAAAGGTTCATCCTGAGGAAGTATTTTGTAGGATTGACAGAGTTTATAGAATAAACTCCTGGATTGCAAAGCAAAGGCAATTGCCAAGAGATGTGGTGATTTATTTTACAGACAAAGAAATAAGAAATAATATCGTGCAAAAATCTTTTAATTCTACTCTGCATTTGTTTGGAAGAAAGATTTGGATATACAAAGAGCTACCACCTAAGATGTTATTGGAAAGAAAGAAATTTGGTTTTCTGGTGACTGAGCTTAAAAAGAGAAATATTATATTTAGGTGGGATACTCCAGTTGGTATAATATTGAGATATCAAGGAGTAAGATATCAATTAAATACTGTTGAAAAAGAGGAAGAATTTTACCAAAAAATTTTGAAAATGAGTTCAACATTTTTATGCACAACACAAGATAAGCAGAAGGAGTTGGAAATAAAGGAAAAATATCGAGCTACAGAGGCTTCTGTAGATGAATCGCCTTTGGATTCTTTAGATACCTCAGCTGGATTATCCACAAATAAAAGGGATGTGGCATTGGATTCTAATGTGATGATTCATCAAGTCACAGACAAGCATGGAAATCAATTAGTTGATACACAACTTATAGAAAAGAAATACGAGTCACAAAAGCAAAACCAACAAGATCAAGCTATAAATCAGAATGAAAACCGATCAGTTGATATATAACCCGTAGAAAGGAAATTAGGATGGAGATCAAACCCACAACAAGTCAAGAAAAAAAGAAATAGATCTCACAAAAACAAAAATTTCTAAATTAGGCAACAGTGAAGCCAGTTATTTAAAAGATGACTGAATACATGAAAAGATAGTTGAGGCGAAGTATTGGTCAATATTATCCTGAGGAGAGTGACAGACCTCTGCAGTGCTGTAATTTTGGGATGTGAAAAGGGCCTTAAATTGTTGGATTGGAATTATCCATTTTGGATTTTTTTTTAATTTATTTATTTATTTATTTTTTGATAAATATATCATGCTTATCCTGAGCTATATGGCAAGAGAGCTATGCTGGGGCATGCAGAAGATCTGGTTGTTACCCCATTATGATGGTGGGAATTAATAATCCTGAAGAAATCCACTACTACAGATATTATATGGAATACAATTATAATGTCACTCGGGTGGTTGTTTTCCTTTTTTATATACATGAAGATATTTATTGTTGATGGGGGCAGATGATAACTGAGGACCTTTTTTGAACATTCTGTTGCAATCAGGATGCTATGTTACCCTAATATGGGCGATGGAGTTAACAATCCAGTGGAGAGACATCAAAGAAGATATTATATTATATGGATTATAAATTTAAAGTCATTGATTTTATCTATATAAGGGAATATTTTTTTTTAGTAGGGTGGGCAGAAGAATAAAGATATTAAGAATTGTTATGTATGGTAATTTTGTAGGAAAGTGGGTGGAGACAGGTTAGTTTACTGATTGTTTAGTTTAAGAAAAGGGATGTTTAAGAGATACATTTATGGGAGTGGAGGAAATGGATAGAGCTGAATAAATGTTAAATTAGGACTTATTATATAGCTTTTTAGGGGAAGGCTGCTTTGAAATGTTATATTAATATACATTAAAGATTAAATGTTAAAATAGGATTTATTATATAATCTTAAAGTGGAAGGTTGTTTTGAAATGTTATATTAATATATAGATATATGTATGGGGGAGGAGAAAAAGGGCAGATTATTGCTAAATTGGGAGTTAAAATAATGTTATTATGTTAAACTAGAAGTTATTATACAATGTTACAGTAGAATGTTATTTTGAAATGTATGGTAAAAGGGGGATGTAATAATATTATTAGAAAGAAAGGGTCAGTATTTGAGGGATGGAGTAAGGGGATGGTAAAATATTATATAATCTGTTACGAAGTTGGATTTTATTTTGAAGAAGTCACAGGGGGGTGGGGGGTGAGGGGGGGTTAGGGAGGAGGGGGGGAGAAAAAAGGGGGAAAAATTTGTATTTGAAAAACTTTTTCAATTAAAAAAACAAAAACAACAACAACAAACCGCTTGATATTATAATTCAAAATCCGGTAATCCAAAACCACCTCTCATCTTAGCATCTTGTAACAGTTTGAGTTTTATCCTTGCCTTCTTTCTCTGCCAAACATATTTCAAAACCATTTTATTTAAATCTGCAAAAAATTCCTTACCCAGCTTTACAGGAATTGTCTGAAAAAGATACAAGATTCTAGGTAAAATATTCATCTTAATAGTTGCAATTCTACCAATCAAAGATAACTGCAAGTTTCCCCATTTCACCAGATCCTGTCCTGTCTGTTGCTTAAGTTTATTATAATTATTTTCTTTAAGAGAACTACATCTTGCTGTTAATTGAATCCCCAAGTATTTTACCTTATTTGTGATCTGCATCTTGGAGATCTCCCTCAATTCTTCTTTTTGCTTTTTTAACATATTTTTAGTCATTATCTTCGTCTTCTCTTTATTAATTTTCAAACCAGCAACCTCCCCAAATTCACCTATTTTTTCTATCAATTTATTTATTGATATTAATGGTTCTTCAACTATAAAAACCAGGTCATCAGCAAAGGCTTGTAATTTATATTCTTCCTTTCTAATTTTCATTCCTTTTATCTCTTTTTCAAAGGTGGGTTTCAGCAGGTTCTGATCAGTTCTGGAAAACCCGTAGCAGAATTTTGAGGACTTTGGAGAACCAATAGTAAAAATTCTGACTTGCCCTGCCACCATTTATTCTCTGCCTCCCAAGTCCCAGCTGTTCGGGAGGAAATGGGGATTTTGTAGTAACCTTCCCCTGGATTGGGGACGGAATGGAGATTTTACAATATCCTTCCCCTGCCATGCCCACCAAGCCACACCCACAGAACCAGTAGTAAAAAAAAATTTAAACCCACGACTGCCTCAAATATCCCCCCAAACAGTGAAGCAAATTCTACAGCCATGCAGAAGGTTTCCTCTAATGTTCTCCAAACTTTCTCTCACTACAGATTCACCATAGGTAATTACCAGCAGTTCCTTGCATTGATGTTTGCTGTCTTCGAGGTCAATAAGGATTTTCTTCTGCTCCCCAACATCACCCTTGGCTTCCACATCTATGGCCATTTCCAGAGGGAGATACATATTTCCTTAAACAGCCTCTCCATGCTCTCCTCACGAGGCCAAGTGGTTCCAGGTTACAAATGTCACCTGCAGGACACTCTCTTGTCCGTCATTGGTGATCTCAATGCCAAATTCTCAAGGCTGATGGCCTCCATCTTCAGCATCTTTAAGGTCCCACAGGTAAGAGAGCTCTCTTGGATACAGTATGGAACAAAGATCAAAAGCACACACAGAAACCAAAGAAGGGGGGTTTGTTTGGGAGGGGGGTGATAATCATGAGTTTGTAACTCTTCTTTATTAAAGGGTAGCCATTATTTTAGTGGCATTTATTCCCTGCATCAGGTTGTTGGTTTCTTCTCTTTTATTCTGACGTACCACAACCAATAAAAATGGCTAAGAAGGGAAGAAGATGAAGTTTGCCAGTCAAAGTGAGTCATCCTGTCTGTGAGGGCCATCAACCAGACAATGGTAACTATTAAAGTCAGCATAAAACTTTTACTTTGTCTTTGAAAAAAGAATCTCTTTTTCTCCAGCTTGGTGTTGGCTTTGAGTTCTCCCATGGAGAGAGAAGAGTTTATCCTTCCTTCTTCCGGATTAATCCCAAGGAATCTCCTCAGTATGTGGGTTTAGTCCAGCTTCTCCTGCATTTCCAGTGGAACTGGGTTGGGCTTTTTGCCCCTGAAGATGAGAGGGGAGAACTTTTCATCTCAACTCTGACACCAATGCTCCAGGAGAAGGAGATCTGCCTGGTTTTCACTCTAATGTTGGAATTGGGTAATTTTGAAATAAGTAAGAAGAAGTTAGTTCTCAATTTCCTCACGTGGTCTAAAGCAGAAGTGTTTATTATATTTGGAGAACTAATTGTTTCTGCCATTGTAATAGACACAATAGATCATTTTGAAAATACCAAAAAGGTATCATTTAGGAAAGTTTGTATCTTCACTTCCCAATGGAAAATTGGCTTGAAAGAATCTGAATACACATTGCGTTACATAAAGCTTTTTCATGGGGCCTTGCATTTCAGGGACCACACTGGGGATGTCTCTGAATTCAGCCACTTCCTCCTGTCTTTAGACCCCTTGAACCCCCAAGGAGATGTCTTTCTCCCTCCATGGTGGGAATATGTCTTTGGCTGCAAAATCCATAAATCAGGAAAGATCCCTCCAAAGGGGAAAAAACAATGTACAGGAAAGGAAAATCTGCAGAATGTGCCTAATTACACTTTTGAAAAAAGAATGACAGGTGAAAGTTACAATATATACAATGCTATTTATGCTGTAGCACATGCTTTACATGCAATGCATGGATCCAGAGTTCAACCGACCATGATGAGGCTTGGAAAGAGGATCTCAAATGTCCAGTCATGGCAGGTAATTTCTATGGCTTTTGACTCAGTCCACAGATACTTAAATTGGAAGCTCCCATATGAATTTCTTCAGTTTAGTTTAGTTTACTTTATTATCATTGCGCCTTGTACAATTTAATTAAATGCCGTCTTCAGTGTACCTTATATATATATATATATATATATATATATATATATATATATATATATATATATATATATATATATATATATATATATATATATATATATAAACACACATCCTTCACATTCCATACAATTGAATTGAAAAGTCCTGATATTGCATTAATATTACACTGTATAGTAGAATTTAATACAGTTACTGCTCTGGGATAGAAACTGTTTTTCAGCCTGCTTGTCCTTGTTTTTATTGTCCTGTACCATCTGCCAGATGGTAATAGTTCAAAAAAAGGGTGCCCAGGATGAGATGGATCCTTAAGAATGTTTTGACCTTGAGCGGGAGCTATAGAGCTCTTCTAAAGAGGGCAACCAATCATCCTCTGGGCCATGATCTTAGTAACTCTCATACATTTAATTAGGTACTGATTCAACGTATGCATGCTCCCATACCAATTCATCTGAGACCCTGCCCTTTTTTTGGTTTACCCTTTGTTGTGCTACTCAGCTTCCTGTGTGGAAACAGCTCCTGATTAACAATGGATGGAAACTAACCAAGGAGAGAAGCAACCTAGAACTAAGGAGAATCTTCATAAGGACCTTTAGAAGTCGTGGGTTGCCCTTCAATGACTCCTTGCTGGAGTCATTGAAGAAGAGACAGGATAGCCCCTTGTCTAGAACTGTAGAGGGTCTGTTGCTATTGTCCCTTTCAATACTGTTGAAAGGAAATAATAATAATAATAATAATAATAATAATAATAATAATAATAATAATAATAATAATAATAATAGATGTTGCAATACCTGGTGATGCATGGATTGAAGATAAGCAGCAAGAAAAAATCACAAAGTACTGGGACTTGCAAATTGAAGTTGAGAGACTGTGGAAAAAGAAATCATGTGTTTTCCTGATTGTAACTGGAGCCTTTGGAGTAATATCCAAAAGGCTACCCTGCTATTTAGAAATTCTAAATTTGCCGGACTTGAACATTTTGACTCTACAAAAAACCACCTTACTCGGAACAGCTTACATCCTCCAACGATACCTTAACAGTTCCTAGGTTCTTGGTTAGGACTCGACCTGCTGAGCTATTAACCAGCCTCAAAGGCTGTGAATCTCACTAAAGATTAAATAATAATAATAATAATAATAATAATAATAATAATAATAAGTAGAAAGATGAGACAGTCGACCACCTAATCAGTGGGTGCAGCAAAATTTCACAAACTGACTACCTACAATGCCATGACCGTGTTGCTAAGATCATTTACTGGAAATTGTGCCAGAAGTTTGGATTTGAGTACAGCAAAAACCACTGGGAACATCAGGTTGAGAAAGTTTTAGAGAATGAGAAACTCAAAATCTTATGGGACTTTAGGATTCAGACTGACAGGCACTTGGTCCACAACACATCTGACATAACAATAGTTGAAAAGAAAAAAGTATGGTTCATTGAAATTGCAATACCTGGTGGTGAACGGATTGAAGATAAGCAGCAAGAAAAAATCACAAAGTACCGGGACTTACAAATTGAAGTTGAGCGACTGTGGAAAAAGAAATTGTGTGTTGTCCCAATTATAATTGGAGCCCTTGGAGCAATACCCAAAGGGATACCCCGCTATTTAGAAATTCTAAATTTGCCGGATTTGAACATTTTGACTCTACAAAAAACCACCTTACTCGGAACAGCTTGCATCCTCTGACAACACCTTAACAGTTCCTAGGTCCTTGGTTAGGACTCGGGCTGCTGAGCTATTAACCAGCCTCAAAGGCTGTGAATCTCACTAAAGATTAACTAATAATAATAATAAGAAGAAGAAGAGGTAGAAGTACTGGGAGATAATTGTAGAGTCAGTAGAATTGGTTTAACTTGCTGTTTTGCTTCTGTAAGAATTGCTTTGCTAAGAATTGGAATTGCCTCTGCCATTTGCTTCTACCAGTGATCTAACTCCTGGTATCTTGTTTTTTTTTTAAATAACTCGGTGCCTGGTATGTATCTCAAACAAGAAGCGGGGTATGTCATGGTTTGGCAGGGTTTCATGGGGCAAACAGCTGTGCTGCTAAGCCCCCAGCCCCCCTGTTGCTTGCTGCACAGCCAATGCAGGGCTACAAGGAAGGCATGGGCCAGGGGGCCTGAACTGGGTAATAAGCTGATGTCTCTGAAGGTATAAAAGGATGCCATACTTTCCCCAAGGTGTGGCCTTCCTTACACGTATCTTCTCTGTATGTTCATGGAATGGTCTACCCAGCTCTTCTTTGTACAAATAAAGGCTGTTTCTTTTCCAAGCCTCTTCTTGGGTCTCTCTCTTTGGCATTCTGGTGACTCAAGTACATTTGGGGACCTTACACTCTGATTCTGTTCCTATGACAAGAGTCAAGATGTTCTGGTCTGAAATTAATCAGAATTTTCTGCATCAAAGGCTAAAATGTTGGACCTCTCTGAATAGTGAAGTGACCAACCAGGTCAGATGCTTCCTTCCACATGGCCCAGTAGACCTCAGATTGCCACCAAGAGATAGAAATAGCTTCTCAAATATAAAATCATCTTCTCAAAATGCCCTTGATGTGATGATAGAAGCCATGATGTCTCGTTTGTAGCTCTAGCACAAATGCTCCAATTTCTGAAGTTCTCCTTTCTTTCAGATTCTTCCCTATTTGAGGAATGTGCAGTTCAACAATAGTGCTGGAGAGGAGGTCTCCTTCTCAGAAGATAGACTGGGATCTGCTTGTTATGATCTTCTCAACTGGGTTCTCTTTCCCAATCGATCTTTTGTCCCCGTGAAAGTTGGGCAAGTAAATCCTGAGGCTCCCCCAGGCCAAGATTTCACCATTAACTCTGATGGAATCGTCTGGGCCACAAAGGTGAGCTTCAAGGAAATGTTTTAAGTTCAGAGAAAGATTCATTCTCTTCCTGAGATGCAGAATATCTTCCTAACTAACTTCCTAAATAATCAGTTGAATCAGAAATCATGGCAGTTATTTGGTGAGAAATCTGCTTTGCATGTAACACATTCGATGTCTGCTTTGTGTCATTCCACAAAGAGTTAGGCTTGGGAAACACTCCTGCTTGAAAGGCAGGATGAAAAAACAGCAAGTAACAATGATTTCCATTGACCATTTCCACTCCGTTGTATCTTCATGGTTCTTTCTTTTAGAAATGCTCTCCTCCGATCATAAGTCTTCCTCTGCAGGCTGAGATTCCAGATCCAATCTCACACATCTCACACATGGGTGTGTCAGGAATGCCCCTGGCCTGATTATCCTAGGATTGTTCTTGATTTCTGATAGACAGTGGCAATCTCTTTCTTTAGAAAAGAATCTGAACATAGAAGTAGGAATAAGGAAGGGAAATAGGAATGGGGAAAAGAATGAATGCAGCAGGTGTTGTGACCTAAACTCACTTAGTCATTACAAGACACAAATTAGACTCAAACCTATTTTATTATAATAGCTGAGAATTACTTCATTCCCAGCTTAGTCCAAATTAATTCCAAAACAAGTCCTTCAGAAAAAATCCTTCGAGCTTATCACAAACATTAATCTTCTTTGGCACCCTGCCAAAGGCCTTTCTTGGCAAAGCCCCATGAAATTCAGAAAAAAGAGATGTCAACTGGAAACAGATTTAGCAATGTTGCTTTCCTACAAAGAGCCCAAGAGCCTTTGCTGCTCTTTTAAGCCTTATGGGAGGGGCCAATCATCTCTTGGCCTTACTCCCAAGTCATCCTTTTTGCTTTAGCTGCTCTTGCCTTCTGGCACCTCTGCCATGCATGCACTAGGAACAGGCTCCTCCTGTTCCTCTGCCTCACTGCTGTCTGACTCTGGAGGTTCCGGAGTCCGCGCATCACTCCCAGATGGCCCTGGCCCCCTCTCTGCCTCCAATGCAGAGCCCTCGTCTGGGCCTATCCCAGACTCCAGGACTGGCCCATGGTCCTCACCAGCCTCCTCACTGTCTGACTCTGCTGCTAGCTCCTCCGGCTTCTGGTGGGCCACAACAGCAGGTTCATTGCTTAGGTCATCTCAAGTGTTTTTCTTTTCTCTTTCAGAAGGTGCCCTTTGCCAGGTGTGGCATGAAGAGGTGCCATGCAGGAGAGAGGAGAAGAGTTCCAGAAGGCAAGCCTATTTGCTGCTACCAGTGTGACCCTTGTCCAGAAGGGACCATTTCTAACAAGACAGGTAGAGCAGACTTCAAATCTTCATCTTCCAGGATCAAAGAAGACATTATTTAAGTCATTTTTGTTTTTGTTATGATTTTTTATGAGATTGAAATGAAATCATACCTTTCAGTTTACAGCTCTAAACTGCCCTGGCCACTGAGGCCATTTTCCCCGATCCTCAGCAGTTCCATGCAGGATAGTTTTAGGGCAGAATTTAAGAAAGTCTAACTAGGATTTCCATTGCTACTCTAACCTCCATTTGGAAAAAATAATTTTCAATCTTTCCCGAGGAAGTGATGTGTGTGGACCAAGCTTTAATTTTTATTATTTATAATATGCTCCTTCCATCAGCACTATCCACCTCTGAGGAAATAGACCTGCCAGGGAAAGAGGACATTCATCTATCTATGTCTCTTTGATAGAACAGGAGGGAGCAAAAAACATCTGAATGAACAGATTTGAGGTAGAAAGCAGAGAAATTAAGGCAGGGATAATGTACACAGAAACAAAACAGCAGCATTTCTGGATAACACATATATCACTCTTCTTTGTGTTCCATTCTAAAATGGTGGAAAAAACTGGCAGGAAACTCAAATTGAAAGCCTCATTATTCATGGAAGTGCACAATGAATGAATAGCTGGAACTGAACAAATCCTTTTCTCTGGCTAATCTATCCCCAGGATCATCATAAATGAAGAATGATTTGCTCTTTTTGATGCTCCATAAGTTGTACAGGAAGTCCTTTCATCACTCCCCTTTGTGGATAGGCCAACAGCAGAAAGAGAAAGTCATATCACTTCTGTAGGAGGAATAATGCATATGGCAGATACCCTTGAAATTCTTAGCCAAACACTCTTGATTTCAGATGCAGCTCACTGTGAACCCTGCCCAGAGGACCAATTTCCCAATAAGGACAAGGACCAATGCATTGCCAAGAAGATCCACTTCCTTGCCTATCAAGACACCCTGGGATACATTTTGGTTTCTCTCACTCTTTTTCTCTCTGTGATCACTTCTGCAGTCCTGGTGATTTTCCATAAACATAATGACACACCAATTGTCAAGGCCAACAACCGAGATCTCACCTACATCCTCCTGGTCTCCCTCCTGCTCTGCTTCCTCTGCTCCTTCCTCTTCATTGGTCAACCTGGGAAGCTCACCTGTCTTATACGACAAGTTGCCTTTGCCATTCTCTTTTCCCTGGCAGTTTCCTCCATTTTGGCAAAAACTGTCATTGTGGTTCTGGCTTTCATGGCTACCAAGCCAGGGAACAGGACAAGGAAACTCTTAGGGAAACCACTGACCAACTCCATTGTCATAGCCTGTCCCCTGATCCAAACAGTTGTTTGTGCCACCTGGCTGGTAACCTCCCCTCCATTTCCCAGTTGGGACTTTCACTCCCTGTTTGGAGAGATCATCTTGGAATGCAAGGAAGGTTCATCTTTAATGTTTTACACTGTCCTTGCCTACCTAGGTCTTTTGGCCCTCATCAGTTTCTCGGTGGCATTTCTAGCTAGGAAATTGCCTGATAGTTTTAATGAAGCCAAGTTCATTACTTTTAGCATGCTGGTCTTTTGCAGTGTTTGGATCACCTTCCTCCCCACCTACCTGAGCACCAAAGGGAAGTCCATGGTGGCTGTGGAGATCTTCTCCATTTTGGCCTCTGGGGCTGCTCTCTTGGTCTGTATCTTTTTCCCCAAATGCTACATTATTCTGCTGAGGCCGGATCTGAATTGTAGAGAAAATATAGTAAGGAATAAGAATTTCTAACTAATGCAAGGATCAGCTTCATTTATATGTGTCATTGAGGCATGTTTAAAATGTGATAAAAAGTCTATAAAATGATGACATGAAGAAAGAATTTCTCCATTAATGAATTCCTTATCATATTCTGTAAGTGGCAACAATTTAACTGTGGTCAGCAATAATTACCCATACCTTTTTCTTTTTGTCATGTCTTTAGCATGTACTCAGTGAGATGCTGTGCCTTGCATGAATGAAACATTTTTAAATATATGTTTGTTATTTCCATAAAGAGGATATATTTTTATTTCCTTTAGTATTTCCTTTAGTTTATTTTTAAGCTAGTGTTTTAAAGGGTTGAGTTCAGTATCAGTGTTTTAACCATCTATGGCTGCTTCCCTAGTTGTCTGAGGCTTTATAGAACGTCCCCTAAAGGTAAAGGTAAAGATTCCCCTCGCACATAGATGCTAGTTGTTCCCGACTCTAGGGGGCAGTGCTCATCTCTGTTTCAAACCCGAAGAGCCAGAGCTGTCTGAAGACGTCTCTGTGGTCATGTGGCCAGCACAAGTAAATGCCAAACGTGCACGGATTGCTGTTACCTTCCCATCAAAGGTGGTCCCTATTTTTCTACTTGCATTTTTTATGTGCTTTCGAACTCTAGGTTGGCAGAAGCTGGGACAAGTAACGGGAGCTCACCCGGTTACACAGCACTAGTAATTTGAACTGCTGAACTGCCAGCTTTTCGATCGACAAGCTCAGCATCTTAGCCACTGAGCCACCATGTCCCATATAGAACTTCCCTACCACTCCTCCATTATTTTTGAAATAGTACAGTTTAAATACCCAACCCATCCAGATCTGCTGTACATCCTCATCAAGGTCAGGCAGGATTTCCCTCAGATGGATGAGCAAAGTACATCACAACTGTATGCAGCATATTAATAATTTCTTGTGACATTTCAGCTCTTTGACTTTCTTGGAAAACCACAGTGCTCTATAAGATCCGTATGCACAGAGAGTCTGCACGGGAATAATTCCACCCATGCCCAGAATAACAATCAAATTACCTTAATGGGTAATGTTCTCAGCAAGGTCATCCAGGGCATGACAGTATCTCACCTTCCTAAGTAAAGTCAGGAGGCACCTGCAAATCACTCAGTCCTGTGACATAGTAATTGAAACATGATAACCAGCACCTTGAATGGGACCTTGGAGGAACCTGGGAACCACTGCAGCTCATGCAAGAGAAGTCTAACATGGGTGAACCTAGAAATGTCCAATATTGTGAGCACCTTTTCATTTTGGACCAGCTGCAGTTTTCAAGGGGTCTTCAAGGGTAGGTCCAATGCAAGAACATGGCAGTAGTCCAAATGGAAAGGGGCCAAGGCAGAACCGCCAGTCCTGGGTAGTGCACAATTGCTATGTTGATGATAACATCTCCATTTCCATTGGATTTCTCATGTGTGCAAATTGGCCCCTAAAATTGCAAACTTGAATTCTTTGGTTTTCAATAAACTTTAACAAAATACCTATGGCAATGTAACTGATGTATTCATTTATTAAAAGAAACCTTCATGGTTGAAGATAGTAACAATAGAAGGGTGGGGGAAGAACTAGAGTTTTCCTAATTGTGAATATGTATGCTTACATCATCTATAATTTATGAATTTATCATTTTCTCCTTCTTTCTGAAATGTATAAATATGCATGTACATTTTTGTCTTTAAGTGTCCCTCCCACTTTTCTCTGGACAGGATTTATACAAGTTGCACTCTTAACAATCAATATTGCCATGAGACTTAGTTGGTTTTTTTGTCCTGTAGTTGAATCCACAGTGGTTTTGGAAGGGAGGGGGCCTGAAGGATTAAGCAGTTGTAATAGCCACACAAACATTACAAACAGTGCTTGTTAAGCAACAATGATGAAAAATAACTTTGAAACCTATCACATTGATGACATTCGCAGATCTGTAAAGTATAAAAACTCAAGTCCTTCCCTAATGGTTGCAACAGATTCACTTAGCAAACACTTCCAACATGATTTTGAAAACAGCCGCCAATGACCTCATTCAGTTGTGGCCACTTGCAAAATGGCAGCCACTTCTGAAATTGCGCAATGCAGCCGTTTGACAAAGTGATCCATTCTGCTTCCCTCATGTGATCTGTGCAGCATTGCAGAAAGCTCCCATGGTAGTTCAGTTTGATGTGGTCCAGCAATTGTTCCTTGAGTAGGAGTCAAACTGAGTCCTCTTTCAGAGGTAGAGGAACAACCCCCTCTCTCAAGGATGAGTCATACTGGCAGCATCTCAACTGTGGGTTTGTTCCCCAAAACAGAAGACTTTCTGCATCCACTCTTCCACCACTCTTGCTTGCATCATCTCTGTTGCTCTTGTGGACATTCAGACTCTCCACAGCTCAATTTTATTCTGTTTAACAAACTGAAGCTGTAGGAGGAGTGACAGAAACTGGGCATGGAGTCAAAAGAGGAATCAGCCTAAACTCTCTATGTAGAGAGTTGGACTAAGTCTAATCCCTCTTCAATTCCGTTGACCGTTATCTAACACCAAGGTAGTACTAATCATTACTTTATTAGGTTCCTGTGGATAGGCATAATTAGTCATAAATCAGTCTAATTGGAACTTCCTGTGTAGTCTCAATGTTTTGCAGCTGACACAACATTTAGAAAGACATTTCTTGAGGTAGCCACCATACTGCTCCTTGAGCAGAAATTAATAGTCAAAAAAAAAAAAAAAACACTCCAGATTGCACAAGAGTCCTAAGAAGGACAGTGAACTGTCATGCAGAATCAAAGATGAAAAGTTCCACTTCTGGGAGGAACAATTATTCACAACTGCTTGGTTTTAACCAAATCTTGCAATTCTGAAAATGCTTTCTTTGTTCTTCATGTTATAACAGAATAACAGAGTTGGAAGGGACCTTGGAGTTCTTCCTAGTCCAACCCCTTGCTGAAGCAGGAGACTCCATACCATGTTCTCCAGTTCCTTCTTAAAAGCCTCCTTTGTTGGAGCACCCACAACTTCTGGAGGCAATCCCTTCCACTGATTAATTGTCCTCATTGTCAGGAAATTTCTCCTTAGTTGTAGTTGGATCACCCCTTGATAAGGTTCCATCCATGACTTCTTGTCCTGGCTTCAGGTGATTTGGAGAATAGGTTGACTGCATTTTCTCTGAGACAGCCCCTCAAATATTGGAAGATAGCAATCATGTCAATGCTACTACTTCTCTGAGTCTAGACATACACAGTTCCTGCAATAGTTCATCATAGGTTTCAGCTTCCAATCACCTAATCATCTTTCTTGCTCTTCTCTCCAATCTTTCTATGTTCTCTACATCTTTTTTATATCATAGCAACTAAAACTGGATGCGGTATTCCACGTGTGATCTTCCTAAGGTATTATAAAGTGGTACAAACACTTCACGTGATTTTGATTCTATCCCTCTGTTAATGCAACCTAGGATTTACACCATGACTGTTCCTCCCCATTCAACAGCCTCCACGCACAACAGCAAAACCTTGACAGCACTGCTTGGTCAGTCCATGGATATACAACTGAACACCATCAGCATACAAATGATATCTGACTCTGACTGAGAAGGCCTTATTGATGCACCCTGAAAATTGGTGGATTGGGCTCAATCTCTTCCCACCAACCAGCATTGAATGGAACCACGGTGGCACAGTGGTAAGAATGTAGTACTGCATGCTACTTCTGCTGACTGCCGGCTGCCTGCAATTTGGCAGATCAAATCTCAACAGGCTCAAGGTTGACTCAGCCTTCCATCCTTCCAAGGTAGGTAAAATTAGGACCTAAACTGTTGGGGGCAATATGCTGACTCTGTAAACCGCTTAGAGACACCTGAAAAGCACTATGAAGAGGTATTTAAGTCTAAGTGCTATTGCTATTACTATTCAGATGAAGGAGGGAACCGCATAACAGTATGCACTCATTCTCTGTTATTGCAGTTTCTAATATCATCACCTGCCATGTTGCTACAAATAAACTAGTTCTTCCATCCAAGTAATGGCATCACTGCTCAGTTACAAGAGTACAACTGATTGTTATATGCATTCACACTAACTGACCAAGTATGACAAAGGCCAAACTCCATCTTGTTTGCGGGGGGTCAGTTTCATGGAGGTCAAATTCACAACTTTACCATGACTCCATCTGCTCTGTGCATTACAAGAAACACAAATATGTTTTTCCATTTTGGTGAATGAGAAGCTATTGCTACACGCATAAAACAATTGAGTTCTGTTGCAATTATCTGAAGTACAGTAATACTTAGTGTATATCCCCTCTGGATTTCTAGGTACAGAGCTCTTCCAAGCTATAAAAATATCTCTGAGTTCAGCAGATGGGGGGGCAAAATATGTCACTTTAGCCTGTCTTGCAAAGAGGTCACTCCTGGCTTTGAAGAGACTCAAATGCCTTTGTTTCCTCTACTGTCATGGCCCAAACACAGGTAAGAGGAAGCATTGTTGATATGAACAACATATTTGTCCTGGTGCCATCCAGGTGGCACAGGTGGTTTCTGATCTGCTAAGGTTCCAGTGAGATTTCAAGAGCAACCTTCAAATCAGTTTCTGCATAAACCTTGTGTTCTGTTCTAGGAGGGAAGGTGATAAGAATGACCGGGCAGGAGTCATGCTACTGCTGATGCTGATGCTCTTCTGGTTCGTGGCTCCAACTACAGCAAAGAGGCTGCAAAAGATGTGTGTGTTCAGGGATTATATCCAGATAAATGAAAGCTACTATAGGCCTGGTGATCTCATTATTGGTGGGAATTTGCCCTTGGGAATCATTATAAAGTCTCCTGCCTTGGACTTTAATACAGTGAATCGTCTTCTACAGAATATGTAAGTTTAAGCTAGAGGGGAAACATTCAGATACAGTAAATGTTGTCTTTGCATTAAATTCTGGGATTTTTTCAGAAATACTTCTTCTAGTGTCTGTACTGTCCTGGTGTAATCACATTTTGTGCTTTTCTCAATAAATTAACAAGCTCTTAAAATAGGCTAGAAATCAGGAAAATGGTAAAAAAGAAAAATGAAGAGGGAAGCTGTGCTGGCCTAATGAAGAAATCAAATTATAATATGAATCTCACCAGTAATTTCTTCTAGAAAATTCAAATAAAAGCTCAAGACTCTTCAAGGTAATACAAAAATCCCTCTTAGTAATGTATCAGCATTGCTGATGAATAATGGTCTTCAGTAAATCTATGAGGTGACCCCCACTGTAGTCTTGGGCTCAGCAAATTTTACCCCACCTGAAGAAGCTGCTCCAAGAGAAACCTTAAATAATTATGCTGAAAGGTGAGCAGATGGAAAGGATTACAGCCATTGGAGCAAAGCAAATATGGCAGGGATGATAGAGTGTATAAAACAGTCCATAAAATCCATGGAAAGGCTTGTCTCCTTTCTCACAAAGTCATCCAAGCTTAGACAAAGGAAATCCTTTGGAAAAAACCCAAACCCAATGAAATTTGGAAGTTTCTGCCCCCAAAAGTCTCCCCAAACAATAAAGCAAATTCTACAGCCATGCACAAGTTTTCCTGTAATATTCTCCAATGTTTTTCTCACTACAGCCTCCTCACCACTTACTACCAGCAGTTCCTTGCATTGATGTTTGCTGTCTTCGAGGTCAATAAGGATTTTCTTCTGCTCCCCAACATCACCCTTGGTTTCCACATCTACGGCCATTTCCAAAGCGAGATACATATTTCCTTAAACAGCCTCTCCATGCTCTCCTCACGAGGCCAAGTGGTTCCAGGGTACAAACGGGGCTGGCAGGATACTCTGCTCTCTGTCATTGGTGGTCTCAGTGCCAAATCCTCAAGGCAGATGGCCTCCATCTTCAGCATCTTTAAGGTCCCACAGGTAAGGGAGCTCCCTTGGATACGGTATGGAACAGACAAAGATCAAAAGCACACACAGAAGATGAAACTAAAAGAAGTTTTTTTGTGGGGTGGGAGCATATAATGAGCTTGTGACTCTTAGATTATTCTTTATTAAAGGGTAGCCATCATTTTAGTGCCATTTATTCTCTGTATCAGATTGTTGGTTTCTTCTCTTGTCTTCTGACAACCAATAAAAATGGCTAAGAAGGGAAGAAGATGAAGTTTGCCAGTCAAAGAGAGTCAGCCTGACTGGAGGGGCATCAACCACACAATAGTCACTACTAAAGTCAACATAAACCTTTTATTTTGTCTTTGAAAAAAGAATCTCTTTTTCTCCAGCTGGGTGTTGGCTTTGAGTTCTCTCAGGGAGAGAGAAGAGTTTATTCTTCCTTCTTCCGGATTAATCCCAAGGAATCTCCTCAGTATGTGGGTTTAGTGCAGCTGCTCCTGTATTTCCAATGGAACTGGGTTGGGCTTGTGGCCCCTGAAGATGACAGGGGAGAACATTTCATCTCAACTCTGATGCCAATGCTCCAGGAGAAGGAGATCTGCCTGGCCTTCACTGAAAGGTTGAAATTGGATAATTTTGAAACCACTCAGACTAAGTTTATTCACAATTTTCTTACCTTGTCTAAAACAGAAGTGTTTATTCTGTTTGCAGACTCAACTGTTACTGGCAGTTTAATAGGGGCGGTATATTTTTTTGAAAATATCATGAAAGTATCATTTAGGAAGGTTTATATCTTTACATCCCACTGGAAACTTGGCATGGGACAATCTGAAGAAAAAATGCAATTTATAAAGGTTTTGCATGGGGCCTTGCATTTTAGGGACCATTCCAGGAACGTCTCAGAATTCAGCCACTTCCTCCTATCTTTAGACCCCTTGAACCCCCAAGGAAATGTCTTTCTCCCTCCATGGTGGAAATTTGTCTTTGGCTGCAAGATCCATAAATCAGGAAAAATCCCTCCAAAGGGAGAAAAACAATGTACAGGAAAGGAAAATCTGCAGAATCTGCCCATTTACACTTTTGAAACAAGAATGACAGGTGAAAGTTACAATATCTACAATGCCATTTATGCTCTGGCACACGCTTTACATGCAATGTATGGATCCAGAGTTCGACCGACCATGATGAGGCTTGGAAAGAGGATCTCAAATGTTCAGTCATGGCAGGTAATTTCTGGGGCTTTTGACTCAGTCTACAGACACTTAAATTGGAAGCTCCCCATATGAATTTCTTCAGTTCCTGATTAAAGGTCTGCGTGCTCCCATACCAATTCATCTGAGACCCTTCCCCCTTTTTTTAGTTTACCATTTGTTGTGCTACTCAGCTTGATGTGTGAAAAGAGCTTCTGATTAACAACGGATGGAAACTAACCAAGGAAAGAAGCAACCTAGAACTAAGGAGAAACTTCTTAAGGAGTTCTTCAGAAGTTGTAGGTGCCCCATTGCTGGAGTCATTTAAGAAGAGACAGGATAGCCACTTGTCTAAAACTGTAGAGGGTCTGTTGCTTGAGCAGAGGGTGAGACTGGAAGACCCCAATGTCCTTCCAATACTGTTATTCTGTTTCTATGACAACCACAGCAAAGAGCAAGATTCAAAGTGGTACTATTGGGTTCCTGTTCTGAAATTCATCAGAATGTTCTGTATCAAAGGCTAAAATGTTGGACCTCTCTGAATAGTGAAGTGACCAACCAGGTCAGATGCTTCCTTCCAAATGGCCCAGTAGATTAAACCTGGTTCCTGTATTTGGCAGCCTTTGTCAACGAGCTAGAGAAAAATCAGTGGAATTTTCCATGATTCTGATAGAAATCATTTCAAACATTCATTTATCAGTTAACAAGAACTTGGAACAAAGGAAATATTTGAAAATGCATGTAGCCAAGTGTCACAAGAGGAAAATCCTAAAGTTAAATTTAGATTGTGGAACTAAAATTCTTCTGTTTTGGTGAAATTTCAGTTAGAAACCATGCCCACTGATAAAGGGAAATGTTTAGTTTCAGAGTTAAATATTTGTTGTTACACCTGATTCCTCAGATCGCCACCAAGAGATGGAAGTAGCCATTATGTGATGATAGAAGCCACAATGTCTCATTTGTAGATCTAGCTCAAATACTCCAATTTCTGAAGGTCTCATTTTATTTCAGATTCTTCCCTATTTGAGGAATGTCCACTTCAACAACAGTGCTGGAAATGAAGTCTCCTTCTCAGAAGATGGACTGGGATCTGTTCTTTATGATCTTCTCAATTGGGTTTTCCTCCCCAATCGATCCTTTGTCCCCATAAAAGTTGGGCAAGTAAATCCTGAGGCTCCCCCTGGCCAGGATTTCACCATTAACTCCGATGGAATCATCTGGGCCAAAAAGGTGAGCTGCAAGGAAATGTTGTAAGTTCAGGGAAAGATTCATTCTCTTCCTGAGATGTAGAAGATCTTCCTAACTTGAAAAAGAATCAATTGGGTCAGAAATGGGCAAATCCCATACATGCAATAGAAAATATAAGTATAGAGCAAAAAAACAGAGGTGATTATTTATAAAGAGCTTCTTTTTTTGGAAAGGGGTAAGTTGCAACTGAAATCTCTAGATGAATTAAAAGAAGAAGGGATAATTTATACTTGGTTTCAGTATGGTCAGGTTCAAGCTAGATGGAGGGAAGATCAAAAATTTGGTGTTATGCAAAATGAGGAAAATCTGGTGAAACAGATTAGAGATCAAAGCCAGATGCATATTAAAAGGTTGTATAATGCATTATTGGAAATAGATTCAGAAATGGAATTGTTTAAGGATTGTATGATAAAATGGGCACAAAACTTTCAGGAACCAGTGATGATGGAAATGTGGGAAAAGATTTGGGTCAGAAATGTTAAATTTACGCAAGCACAAAATTTGAGAGAGAATTTTTATAAAATGTTTTATAGATTGCACTTAGATCCTAAAAAATTATCATGTATGTATTCTAATTTGCAAGCTAAATGCTGGAGATGTGAATGTAATGATGCAACCTATTATCATATATGGTGGACCTGTAAGAAAATCAAGACATTTTGGATAAAAATTTGGTGGGTGATGCAGAATATTCTGAAAAGAAGGTTGAAATTTACTCCTCAATTGTTTCTATTGGGTATAACTATGGACTGTACAGTATCAGGGATTAAACTGATTTTGAATCTAATATCAGCAGCTAGGCTGTTAGTAGCACAATATTGGAAGAAAGACTCTTTGCCTATTATTGAAGAGTGGATACTGAAAGTAACGAACCTAGCAGAAAAGGCGAAAATCTCAGCGTACTTGAAGGACTATACACAAGAAAGATATGTATCAGAATGGAGAAGATGGATTGACTATATTCAAAATAAGTATCAGACAAGAAAATATCAAATAGCTTATGAATGAACGTTAAGTATTAGAAGTATTTTGTTATCTATAGTGGAGTTAAGGTTTCAGAGGGGGAGTTAGTAGTCTGAGGACAAGTAGGTTAATCTAGTTTATGATTGTTAAACTTGTATTTTGCTCTGGGAAGTCTGGAGGGGAGGGTGGGATAAGGGGAGGGAAAGGGTGGGGGGAATATGTGGGGGAAGAAAATTTTTGTTTTTTGTAAAACTTTTCAATAAAATTGAGTCAGAAATCACAGTAGTCATTTGATGAAAAATCTGCTTTGCATATAACACCTTTGAGGTCTGGTTTGTGTCATTCCACAAAGGGATGAGATTGAGAAGAACTTCTGCTTGAAACGCAGGATGCAATCACAGCAACCAACAGTGATTTCTACAAACCATTGCTGCTCAGTTGTAGCCTCATGGTTCTTCCTTTTAGAAATGTTGCAGTTCAGTTGTAACCCTTCCTCAGCAGGATGAAACCCCAGTTCCAATCTCCCACATCCATGAGTGTGTCAGTAATGCCAGTGGCCTGAATCCCTCAGGAGCTGTTCCATATTTCTGATATACGGTAGCAATGTATTTCTATAGTTTAGTTTAGTTTAGTTTAGTTTAGTTTAGTTTAGTTTAGTTTAGTTTAGTTTAGTTTAGTTTAGTTTAGTTTAGTTTAGGTTTATTTGATTTGTATACCGCCCTACTCCCGAAGGACTCAGGGTGGTGAACAGCCAAACAATAAAATACATAAATACAAAAAATTTAAAAACCAGATAAAATCAAATTAAATCATTTTGGCCCAGACAAATTAAAACACCCCAATAATTTAAAAACAGATTAAAATTTACATATTAAAAGAGGGAGGAGATTAGGCCAAGCCCGCTTGATGGAATAAAAAAGTCTTCACAGCGCGGCGGAAGGTGCGCAGATCCGGGATCCTCCGTATCTCTGGGGGGAGCTCATTCCAGACGGTAGGTGCCCCCACAGAGAAGGCTCTCCCCCTAGGGGCCGCCAGTCGACACTGTTTGGCTGATGGCACCCGGAGGAGTCCCTCTCTATGAGAGCGTACTGGCCGGTGGGAGGCTATTGGTGGTAGTAGGCGGTCCTGTAGATAACCAGGTCCTAAGCCATGGAGCGCTTTAAAGGTGGTAACCAAAACCTTGAAGAGAATCAGAACATCAAGTAGGAATGAGGAAAAGAATTAGGAATGAGGAAAAGAATGAATGCATTAGGTTCATTGCTTAAGTAATTTCAAGTATTTCTCTTTCAGACCATCCCTTTTGCCAGGTGTGGCATGAAGAGGTGCCATGCAGGAGAGAGGAGAAGAGTTCCAGAGGGCGAGGAGGTTTGCTGCTACCAGTGTGACACTTGTCCAGAAGGGACAATTTCTAATCAGACAGGTGGAGGAGACTTTAATTCTAAATCTTCCAGAATCAAGGAAGACATTCATTAAATCAATATATTTTTATTATTGTGTCATTTTTGATAAGATTGAGATGCACTCACACTTTTCAGCAGAACCTTTCAGTTTACAGATCTAAACTGCCCTGGCCACAGAGGCCACCTTTCCCAACGCACAGCAAGGATAGTTTGAGGGCACAATTTATCAATCCCCAATTTCTATTTCTATTTCTACTTTCACCTCCAACTAGTAAACCAACTTTCAGTCTTTTCCTGAGGAAATGGAGCATACGGGCCAAGTTTTTATTTGATAGTTTAGAGTGAACTTCTTCCAGCATCTCTATCAACCCTTGAGGAAATAGACCTGCCGGAGAAAGAGGAGATCCATCTATCTATGTCTCTTTAATAGAGGAGGAGGGATGGAAAATGAACAGATTTGAGATACAAAGCAGAGAGATTAAGGCTATCAGGTGAAGAGATAATGTACTCAGAAACAAAACAGCAGCATTCCTGGATAACAGAACTGTCCATCTACTGTGGGTTCCATTATCCAATGGGAGAAAAAAGAGGCCACATTACTCATGGAAGTGCACAGTGAATGAATAACTGGAACTGAATAAATCCTTGTCTCTGGTAATCGATCCCCAGGATCATCATAAATGAACAATTATTCACTCTTTTTATGCCCCATAAATTGCACAGTAGGTTATCTCATTATACCCTTTGTGGGTAGGTCACCAGCAGAAAAGCAAGGATAATGTGCATGGTAGTTGCTCAAGAAATCCTTAGACAAAGACTTTTGATTTCAGATGCTGCTCGCTGTGAACCCTGCCCAGAAGACCAATTTCCCAACAAGGACAAGGACCACTGCATTGCCAAGAAGATCCACTTCCTGGCCTATCAAGACACACTGGGATACACTTTAGTTTTTCTTGCTCTTTTCCTCTCTATGATCACTTCTGCAGTCCTGGCGATTTTCTATAAACATCATGACACTCCAATCGTCAAGGCCAATAACCGAGATCTCACTTACATCCTGCTGGTCTCCCTCCTGCTCTGCTTCCTCTGCTCCTTCCTTTTCATTGGTCAACCAAGGAAGATCACCTGCCTCTTCCAACAATCTGCCTTTGCCATTCTCTTTTCCCTTGCAGTTTCCTCTGTGTTGGCAAAAACTGTCATGGTGGTTCTGGCCTTCATGGCCACCAAACCAGGGAACAAAACAAGGAAACTCTTAGGAAGACCATTGACCAACTCCATTGTCATAGCCTGTCCCCTGATCCAAGCCCTTCTTTGTGCCACCTGGCTGGTAACCTCTCCCCCATTTCCCAACTTGGATTTCCATGCCTTGACTGGGGAGACCATTTTGGAATGTCAGGAAGGCTCAGTTTCAATGTTTTATGCTGTCCTTGCCTATCTGGGTTTTCTGGCCCTCATCAGTTTCACAGTGGCCTTTCTGGCTAGGAAATTGCCTGATAGTTTCAATGAAGCCAAGTTCATTACTTTCAGCATGCTGGTCTTTTGCAGTGTTTGGATCACCTTCCTCCCCACTTACCTGAGCACCAAAGGGAAGTCCATGGTGGCTGTGGAGATCTTCTCCATTTTCGCCTCTGGAGCTGCTCTCTTGGCTTGCATATTTTTCCCCAAATGCTACATTATCCTACTAAGGCCGGATCTGAATTGTAAAGAAAATATAGTAAGAAAGAAAAATTTCTAACAAATGCAAGATTCGGCCTCATTTGTATTTGTCTTCGAGGCATGTTTAGAATGTGATAATTTTTGTTCTGTTGAAATCCAAATTGAAATCATCATATAGTGGTTTCTTTTAATTTTATCCCAATTATTTATCAAGGCATATCATACTAGATGTCTCTGAAAGTATGTATGAATTTTATTCTTTCCTTCCCACAGAAATGTGTGCCATTCCAATTGAAGATTGTGGCCCTCTAGAGTTAATACTCCGTTGTTATTTAATTGAACCCAATGTTTAAGCCACATTGCTGCTGCCGCTTGATAGTATAATTCCCAATCCGGCAGGCCAAAGCCTCCTTTGGTTCTAGAATCCTGTAAACGTTTAAGTTTTATTCGGGCTTTTTCCCCCAACCAAATGAATTTACCTATTATTTTATTTAATTGTTCAAAGAATCTTTTCCTCAATCTTATTCATATTGTTTGGAAGAGATATAACAATTTGGGTAATATGTTCATTTTTATTGCGGTGATTCTACCAATTAAAGAGATTTGTATTTTTGCCCAGTTGTCTAAATCTTTTTATATCTGTTGTACCAGTTTATCATAATTGTGGACAAGAGGATAGAAGGGGAACTCATCAAATTTGCAGATGACACCAAGCTGGCAGGAATAGCCAACACTCCAGAAGATAGGCTCAAGATACAGAAGGATCTTGAAGACTTAGAATATTGGGTGCCATCTAACAAAATGAAATTCAACAGTGAAAAAAGCAAGGTTCTACATTTAGGGAAGAAAAACAAAATGCACAGATACTGTATATGTGGTACCTTGCTCAATAGTAGTAACTGTGAGAGGGATCTTGGAGTCCTAGTGGACAACCATTTAAATATGAGCCAGCCGTGTGCAGCAGCTGCCAAAAAAGCCAACACAGTTCTAGGTTGCATAAATAGAGGGATAGAATGGATGGGGAGGAACAGACTCAGGCTCAACCCATCCAAGACCGAGTGCCTGTGGTTTCTGACGTCCCGATATAGTCAGTTGGCGCCATCACTGACTATTGGGGGCGAGTCGTTGGCCCCCATGGATGGGGTTCGCAACTTGGGCATCCTCCTGGACTCACGGCTGTCTTTAGAAGAGCATATGATGGCCGTGGCCGGGAGGACTTTTTATCAGGTTCGCCTGATTCGCCAGTTGTGTCCCTTTCTGGATCGGGACTTGTTACGCATGGTCACTCATGCCCTTGTCACCTCACACCTGGACTACTGCAATGCTCTCTACATGGGGCTCCCCTTGAGGAGCACCCGGAGGCTCCAACTGGTCCAGAATGCAGCAGCGCAGGTGGTGATGGGAGCTACGTGGCGCTCCCATGTGGCTCCCCTCCTACGTCAGCTGCACTGGCTCCCAGTGGTCTTTCGGGTGCGCTTCAAGGTTTTGGTTACCACCTTTAGAGCACTCCATGACTCAGGACCAGGGTACTTACAAGACCGCCTTCTGCCACCAGTAGCCTCTCACCGACCAGTTCGGTCCCATAGAGAGGGGCTCCTCAGGGTGCCATCGGCCAGACAATGTTGACTGGCGGCCCCCAGGGGGAGAGCCTTCTCTGTGGGGGCACCTGCCATCTGGAACGAGCTCCCCCCAGAGATACAGAGGATCCAAGACTTACGCACCTTCCGCCGCGCCCTAAAAACGTTTTTATTCCAACAGGCTGGTCTGGCCTAAATCTCCCTTTTAAATTGGGTTTTAAATGTTTTACATCAATTCGATGTTTTAAATTTGTTTTTGAGCCCAAATTATTTAATCTATTTTTAATAGCTTTTAACTTTTGTATGTTTTTTGTATTTTTATCTTGGCTGTTCACCGCCCTGAGTCCTCCGGGAGTAGGGTGGTATACACATATGATAAAATAAAATAAAATAAATAAATAGAATCAAGATCACGTGAAATGTTAATACCACTTTATAATGTCTTGGTAAAGCCACACTTGGAATCCTGCATTCAGTTTTGGTCACCACGATGTAAAAAAGATGTTGAGACCCCAGAAAGAGTGCAGGGAAGAGCAAGAAAAATGATTAGGGGACTGGAGGCTAAAACATATAAAGAATGGTTGCAGGAGCTGGGTATGTCTAGTTTGATGAAAAGAAGGATTAGGAGAGACATGATAGCAGTCTTCCAATATCTCAGGGGCTGCCACAAAGAAGAGGGAGTCAAAGCACCTGAGGGCAGGAGAAGAAGCAATGGGTGGAAACTAATCAAGGAGAGAAGCAACTTAGAAATAAGGAGAAATTTTCTAACAGAACAATTAATCAGTGGAAAAACTTGCCTCCAGAAGTTGTGAATGCTCCAACACTTGAAGTTTTTAAGAAGAGATTGGATAACCATTTGTCTGAAATGGTGTAGGGTTTCCTGCCTAAGCAGGGGGTTGGACTAGAAGACCTCCAAGATTCCTTCCAACTCTGTTATTCTGTTCTGT
This sequence comes from Arizona elegans, assembly GCA_022577455.1. Classification (NCBI taxonomy): domain Eukaryota; kingdom Metazoa; phylum Chordata; class Lepidosauria; order Squamata; family Colubridae; genus Arizona; species Arizona elegans. Next base: position 15,943,922 of record JAKOOJ010000018.1, read on the forward strand.
TCTGTTCTATTCTATTCTATTCTATTCTATTCTATTCTATTCTATTCTATTCTATTCTATTCTATTCTATTCTAAACACTCACACTATCTGAGCAAACTATGGCACAGGCCAAAATCCATCTTGTCTGCAGGGACTCAGTTTCATGCAGGTCAACTAAACAGCTTCCCAATGACTCCATCTGATCTGTGCATTACAAAAAGAGACACAAACAAGTTTTCCATTCTGCTGTATGAAGAGAAACTGTTGCTAAGATGATAGAACAATGGCTGTTACTTGCAATTTTCAGAAGAACAGTAGTACTTAATGTATCCCCTGTGGATTTCTAAAAACAAACATCTTCCAAGATAAACCTGCTTTAAAAAATATCTCTTGAGTTTTCCAGATGGGAACAGGACCTGCCACCTTAGTTGGTCTTGCAAAGAGCTAACTTCTGGGTCTGAAGAGATTCACATGCCTTTGCTGTTCTTTGGTCACAACTCAGACACAGGTAAGAGGAAGCATTGTTGAGATAAATTTGCCGTCGGGCCATCCAGGTGGCGCATGTAGTGTCTGCTCTGCTGAAGCTCTGGTGACACTTCAAGTGCTACCTGCAATTCAGTTTCTGCACAAACCTTGATTTCTGTTCCAGGAGGGAAGGTGAGAAGAATGACTGGGCAGGAATCATGCTACTCCTGATGCTGCTATTCTTCTGGCTCCTATCTCCAACTTCTGCAAAGACACTTGAAACTGTATGTGTGTTGAGGAATTATTTTCAGTTACAGGAAAGCTACCATAGGGCTGGTGATCTCATTATTGGTGGGAATTTGCCCCTAGGAAACATTGTTCTATCCAATGTCCCAGACTTTCAAGAAGACCCATTGATGCTTGTTACACATTATTTGTAAGTTTCCCTTGGAAGCAAAACATGCAGATTATTGTTCATAGTGCCTTAAATTCAGGGACTCCTTTTAAATTTATTCTACTATTTTGCAATGTCCTAGTGTTGAGCCAAGCTAAGATTCGATATTGGGATAAAACTCAAATATTAGAAATCCAAATCTTTGGTCAAGACAGAAGTGCCTCTTCCGTGCCAAGGTGCTGAGATGACAAACGGTACTTGACGTAGGTACAGAATTGTAAAAGGGCAAACTGACCCTAAACAGATACATTCTGTTGTTTAATGTTTATTGCATCCCAAATGTCATGCATATCCCTGGATAAGGGGTGCTGCTTCCTTATTGCCCTTGAGGCGTCTTCTAGCCTCTTATCTCCTTTTGTTATGTCTTGAGCTCCGGAGCTGAGAACCTGAGCCTGTGAGGAAAGGGCTGTTATGTCTTTCCTAGAGATAGATTAAAGGGTAGCTTCTACGTGTGAAATGCATCACTCTCTGTAATACTTTTGCCTTTAAACTGTATAAATACATGGCCAGAAGAAGCCATCGGCGTTCAGACCCTTTTCTTGTCTTTGGACTGTTTGAACCTTGCGCAATAAACTCTTTCCTGCATTGAAGAGCTTGCCCAGTCCGTTATTTTGTCTACAATAGTGTAGCTCACATTTTATGATTCTCTCAGTAAAGTGCCAAGCTTGCAAAAGAGGCCAGAATTCTCAATCTTTCTTTTGTTCTTCATCAGGATTAACAACAACAAAGATGAGGAGGGACAACATATTAGAAACTGTGGCAGCTTAGTGAAGAAGTCAAATTATAATATTAATCTGAGTAGTAACTTGTGATAGAAAATTCAAATAAAAGCTCAATCCTCTTCCAGTGTTCAGGAATTATAAAATCTCTCTCGGTTTTGGAATCAGCAGTGTTCATGAGTACTGGCCTTCAGTAAATCTATGAGGTGATACCTACTGTTGTCCTATGCTGAGCAATGTTATCCACACCTGAGAAAGCTGCTTCAAGAGACATTCAAAATTGTTAGGGTGAAGGAATTGCAATTGGGAAGTATTACAGCCTTTGATGCAAGTGAAAATGGGAGGGATTGTAGAGTGCTTGATATGGATGGGAAAGCTTTTTTTCTTTTCTCACAAATCCATCCAAGGGTAACCAAGGAAGATACCCTTAGAAACCTGAAACCCAATGAAACTTGGGAGTCCTGCTCAAAAGATCTTCCCTAAAAAGCAAAGCAAACTCTACCAGCACGTACCAGCTTTCCTGCAGTGTTCCCCAATGTTTTTCTCACTACAGAGCCATACCTAGTAACTACCAGCAGTTCCTTGCATTGATGTTTGCTGTCCTAGAGGTCAATAAGGATTTCCTTCTCCTCCCTAATATCACCCTCGGCTTCCATATCTATAGCCATTTCCAGATTGAGAAGTTTATTTCCTTAAACAGCCTCTCCATGCTCTCTTCACAAGGCCAAGTGGTTCCAGGCTACAAATGTGATGGACAGGACACTCTGATCTCCATCATTGGAGGTCTCAACTCCAAATCTTCAAGGCAGATGGCTTCCATCTTCAGCATCTTCAAGGTCCTACAGGTAAGGGTGCCCCATTAAATACAGTATGGAGTAGACAAACATCAGAAGTACACAGAGAACCCAAAGCTGAAACCAAAGCTTGTTGGGGGGCACATCATGAGCATGTCACTCTTCATTTATTCTTCATAAAATAATATTTTATGTTTTAGTGCCATTTATTCTTTGTATAAGGTTCATGGTTTCTTCTCATGTCTTGTTGTATGTCAAAACCTGTAGCTGGCAGCTCTTCCTAAGAATGGAAGAAGCTTTGTCTTGCCACTCAAACTCAGTTAATCACACTGGCAGGGTAATAAGTCACAGAACGGTGACCTCCTAATGTCACCAAAAACCTTTAATTTGTCTTTGAAAAATGAATCTCCTTTTTTCCAGCTCGGTGTTGGCTTTGAATTCTCTCCAGGAGAGAAAAGAGTTTATCCTTCCTTCTTCCAAATTAATGCCAAAGTATTTCCACAGTATGAGGGTTTAGTCCAGCTGCTCTTATATTTCCAGTGGAACTGGGTTGGGCTTCTGGCCCCTGAAGATGACAATGGAGAACACTTCATCTCAATTCTGACACCAATGTTCAAGGAGAAGGAGATATGCCTGGCCTTCACTGAAAGGTTCAAATTGGATGACACTCATATTACAATGAAAAAATTATTTCACGTTTTCCAAACGTGGTCTAAAATTGAAGTGTTCATTCTTTTCGGGGACTCCATCAGTATTACCAATGTACAGCTGTTTCTCCGTGCTCATGAAATATTCAAGATCCAAACTTTCGCTTCTGAAAGTTTGGATCTTGACTTCATATTGGAAACTTAGTGTGGGAAAATTTGAAGATGTATTACAATTTATAAAGCCTCTCCATGGAGTCTTGCATTTTAGAGACCGCACTGGGGATGTCTCAGAATTCAATCATTTTGTTCTGTCTTTAGACCCCTTGAACCCCCAAGGAGACGTCTTTCTCCCTCCATGGTGGGAAAATGTCTTTGACTGCAAATTCCACAAACCAGGCAAGATCCCTCCAGAGGGGGAAAAACAATGTACAGGAAAGGAGAATCTGAAGAATCTGCCAAATTACACTTTTGAAACAGGCATGACAGGTGAAAGTTACAATATCTACAATGCCATTTTTGCTCTGGCACACGCTTTACATACAATGTATGGATCCAGAGCCCAACCGATTATGTTGAGACTTCGAAAGAGGATCTCAAATGTCCAGTCATGGCAGGTAATTTCTGTAGCTTTTTACTCAGTCCACAGACACTTAAATTGGAAGCTCCCCATATGAGTTTCTTCAGTTACTGATTAAATACCTGGTTTTATAGGTGCTGGTTCTCACCTATAAAGCCCTACATGGCATGGGGCCGGGGTACTTGCAGGACCACCTCCTACCAGCCTCCCACCACCCTGTGCGGTTACATAGGGCTGCCCTCCTCCGGGTGCCATAGGCCAGACAATGTTGGCTGGTGGCCCCCAGGATGAGGGCATTCTCGGTGGCCGCACCGACCCTCTGGAATGGGTTACCCATCGGGCTCCGGATGGCCCCTGACCTCCACACTTTCTGCACCGACCTGAAGACATGGCTGTTTCAGCAATTTCCCTGATCTACTACGAGATTTTATTCTGTTTGGGGTTTTATATTGGCTGTTTTTAGGATTTCTTATTGTTACATGTTTTTATTCTGTGCACTGCCCTGAGTCCTATGGGAGAAGGGCGGCATATAAATTTAATAAAATAAAATAAATAAAATAAAATAAATACCTCCATGCTCCCATTTCAATCCACCTCAAAGCATATTAAAACAGCAATGATTAAAAACAGTATGAAATAAGCACAATATTTTATTGAAAGAGGGTTAAAAGAGAAGTAAACCAAACCAGTTTTCCATAAGTGTAATATAGGAAAGATATTTATAAAGCCCAAAATGCTCTTCAACAGTTGCCCAAATTTCAGGAGGTGACCATTCCAAGGCGGAGGAGAAAGATAGCAATCTGGGTGTGTTTATGCAACACATTTCAACAGCTCAGTTGAAACACAAGTGGGCATATTTGCAGAACAATTTCAGTTTCCATGCTCAGTATGTACCCTCAATCCTACTTGTAAAAATACACTCAGTTCAATTCAATTAAATACCATGATCCCGAAGATTTTAAATGAACAAACATTTAAAATGAACAAACAGGCACCCCACTATGCAAGAACAAAAATCAGAATCCGTCAGCTCACAAGAAATTGGACCATGTCTCAGTAACAACCACCAGCCACTCAAACATACCTAAACCAGACCATGACTCAGAAGGAGCTGAACAAACACCCACAGTAATTTGCATTACATAAAAAGGTATTTAAAGACCAGAGTTTTCATGGATGAGCCCAACTCAAAATACACTGACGATGTCTCCTTGAATGGTGATGAAACATTTGCAACCAAATTGACAAGCTCGGAGCTTACACCAACAGCCCAACACTCAATTCATTTTAAACTTGGTTTATGTTTCTATTGCTTAGCATCCTGTGTGACTACTACCCATTTGTTTTGTTTATCATTTGTTGCACCACTCAGCTTGTTGTGTGAAAATAGCTTCTTTCAACCACAGTACACACAGCAGGATTCAAAGTGGTCCTAATGAGCTCCTGATCTGATATTCATCAGATTTTTCAGCATCAAAGGTTAAACATTGGTCCCCTCTGGAGAGTAAAGTGACAAACCAGGACAGGTGCTTCCTTCTACATGGCCCCTCTTGGTCAGACCTTGTTTCTGCAATCTGCTGCCTTTGATTATCAAGTAGATAAAATCAGTGGAACTTTATATCACATGGTTGTGATATAAATTATTTATTCATTTCAAAAATGGATTTGTCAGTTAACAAGACTTTAGGCCAAAGAAAATATTTAAAAATGCATGTAGCCAAGTATCATAGGCACTAAACCATATAATTAAATTTGGAAAGTGGCACTACAATTTTTCTATATATTGTATTCTGATAAAACTGGAATTGAAGAAACCATGATACACAACAATGAAGAGAACCTTCTATAGTTTGGAGTTAAATATCTGATGCTACTCCTGATTCCTCAGATCTCCACCAAGGGAACTCCTCTAGCTTCTCAGACAAAAAAAAACCCAAAACTTCATCTCAAGATGGTCACCCCTGTTATGATAGAAGCCACAATGTCTCATTTGTAGCTCTAGCCCAAATACTCCTATTTCTGAAGGTCTCCTTTCTTTCAGATTCTTCCCTATTTGAGGAATGTGGAGTTCAACAACAGTGCTGGAGAGGAAGTCTCCTTCTCAGAAGATGGACTGGGATCTGCTCGTTATGATCTTCTCAACTGGATTCTCCTCCCCAATCAATCTTTTCTCCCCATGAAGGTTGGGCAAGTAAATCCTGAGGCTCCCCCAGGCCAGGATTTCACCATTAACTCTGATACGATCACCTGGGCTACAAAGGTGAGATACAATGAAAGATTCGTTCTCTTCTGAGGATGCAGTACATCCTTCTAACCTGAAAAATAATGAATTGAGTCTGAAATTATGTCAATCACTTGGTGAAAAATCTGCCTTTCATGAAACATACTGAGACTAGGAAGAACTTCTGCTTAAAAACCAGGAGGGAATTACAGGAGTCAACAGTGAGTGCCATGGCCCATTCCCATTCAGTTATATCCTAATGAATCTTTGTTTTACAAAAACTGTAGTTCACTGTCACAAGCTTTGCTTTGCAGGATGAAACCCCACTTACAATCTCCAGCATCCATGGGTATGTCAGGAGTGCCACTGGCCTGAATCCCCAAATTCTGCTTCTGGTTTCATGTAGATGTGGTTGAACAATTTCTTTAGGAGAGATTCTGAAATCAGAAATAGGAATGTGGCAATGGATTAATGGAGAATGTGAAATGCTCAAGTATTTCTCTTTTCTCTTTCAGAAGGTGCCCTTTGCCAGATGTGGCATGAAGAGGTGCCATGCAGGGGAGAGGAGAAGAGTTCCAGAAGGCGAGAATGTTTGCTGCTCTCAATGTGATGCTTGTCCGGAAGGGACCATTTCTAATCAGACAGGTAGAGCAGACTTCAAATGTGGACCTTCCATGATCAAGGAAGCCATTCAGTAGATCTTTTTGTTTTTTACTATTGTCCTTTGAGGTAAGATCGACATGGACTCATTTACGCCTCAGCAAATCCCTTCAGTTTATGGATCTAAAACCAGAACTATCCTTACTAGGCATACTACAGAGGAAAAAAAATAAAAGAATCATATACTTAATGTTACATGTAATAACAGCAACTAGAATCACATATGCACAAAATTGGAAAAATGAAAGTATACCTATAGACAAAAACTATTTGGGCCAAACTATTTAATTCAATTTTATTTCTGCTTTTTAAATTTTGTATGTATGTATTTTATTGTTGGCTGTTCACCGCCCTGAGTCCTTCGGGAGTAGGGCGGTAGACAAATCAAATAAAAGTAATAATAATAATAATAATAATAATAATGATAATAATAATAATAATAATAATAATAATTTTATTTCTATACCGCCCTTCTCCTGAAGGACTCAGGGCGGTGTACAGCCTATTTAAAAACAGAATAGACATCGAATTAAAATAATTAAAAAATATTAAATAATTGGCTTAATTTAAAACCCCAAAAATTTAAAACATCCAATTAAAAATTATGTTGCTAACCCAGCCTGGCGGAACAATAGGGTCTTGAGTGCGCAGCGAAATACCCGGAGGTCAGAAATCTTACGAATTTCCGGGGGCAGTTCATTCCACAGGGCTGGGGCTCCCACAGAGAAGGCCCTCCCCCTGGGTGTCACCAGCCAACATAACTTGGCTGATGGCACCCTGAAGAGACCCTCTCTGTGGGAGCGGACTGGCCTGTGGGAGGCTATTGGTGGCAGAAGACGGTCTCGAAGGTACCCGGGTCCTATGCCATGGAGCGCTTTAAAGGTGGTGACCAGCACCTTGAATCGCACCTGGAAGACCACTGGGAGCCAGTGCAGCTCGCGCAGGAGGGGTGTCACGTGGGCGCAATGGGTTGCACCCATAACCACCCGCGCGGCCGCATTCTGGACCAGTTGGAGCCTCCGAGTGCTCTTCAAGGGGAGCCCCATGTAGAGAGCAAAGTAAAAGTAAAGTAAAAGTAAAAAGGTAATAAAGAAAATATTAGAAAGACAAGACAAGATCATCAAGTATATATATCATATATATATGAATATATACTCTAATCAATAGTCCTATTGGACTGTACGTGACTATAGATTAAAACATATAGAGTGATAAATGTTATGACTCCGGCTCCTGAGCTTGTCCTCATGGAGGAAGATGATTCTGAAAGTGATGGGGAGGAACTGACAAGGCCTCCCTCTCCAGGACCCTCCTTTTTGGCAACGCCTCAGGTTCCAGCTGAAGGCCAGGAGGAAGGCATGTCGGAGCACCCACTAATAGGGAGTGATGAAAATCAATCATGGATTGATCCCAGGCAGCGTTGGAGGGAGAGGCGTGCACAGCAAAGGAAGAGGTGTGGAAGGGCCAGAGATTGCTGAGTCACAGAGCCATGCCCCACAGGGGATAAAAGTGGGTGGGGTTGCTCTGCAGGCTCTGTGATGGACAAAAACTGCATATTGTGAGCTTCAGATGGGATATTTCTCGGAATTAAGGTTTGGACTTTGTGAATGACTTCTGACTACTCTTTGAACTCTTGGTTGTCCCAGCAACAGACTACAGATACGCTGACTCCTGTTTCTAGAGGTGATAAGAAACTTGGCAGGCATTCGGAAAGTAGATGCCAGAATTTTTATCTGCCAAAGGGATTCAGGTTGGCTTGTGAAAATAAATTACTGGTAGACATCTTTTGCTCATGTGTCTGCCTATGTGAGGTGGGGGGACAGAACAGATAAATGTATAGAGTGTTATGGTACAAGTATGAAAATAATGGTTATAACTATGATGTACAACATTATGTATTTAATGAGTATGACTATGACTATTTACTGTATGACTATGAGAATAGTGGTTATAATCAGGGTGTATAATATTATCTATACTTAAAAAGGACTTGATAGAGCCAATACACTGTATTGAGGGAGAGAGGGAGGGAGAGAGGGAGGGAGGGAGAGAGAACAGCATTCCAGCTAACAGATCTATCACTTTTCTATAGCATAACGGGGCAGCAAAAAGCAGGTGAATGTCTCAAACTGAAAGCTACAGTATTGATGGTAGTGCCCATTGAGTAGATAACTGGAACGGAACTTAACCTTGTCTCTGGCTAAACTATCTCCAGAATGATCATGAATAAACGATGATATGCCCTTTTTGAAGCCCCATAAATTGCACAGTGGGTTCTTTCATCACTTCCTTGGTAGGTAGTCCAACAGAAGAAAGCTGACAATCGTATCATCACTGTGGGAGGGATAATGCTCATGGTAGATCAAGGACTCTTGATTTCAGATGCAGCTCACTGTGAACCCTGCCCAGAAGACCAATATCCCAACAAGGACAAGGACCAATGCATTGCCAAGAAGATCCACTTCCTTGCCTATCAGGACTCCCTGGGATACACCTTAGTTTTTCTTGCACTTTTTCTCTCAGTGATCACATCTGCAGTCCTGGTGATTTTCTATAAACATCATGACACACCAATCGTCAAGGCCAACAACCGAGATCTCACCTACATCCTGCTGGTCTCCCTCCTGCTCTGCTTCCTCTGCTTCTTCCTCTTCATTGGTCAACCAGGGAAGATCACCTGTCTCTTCCAACAATCTGCCTTTGCCATCCTGTTTTCACTTGCAATTTCCTCTGTCTTGGCAAAAACTGTCATCATGGTTCTGGCCTTCATGGCCACCAAGCCAGGGAACAGGACAAGGAAACTCTTAGGAAAACCACTGACCAATTCCATTGTCATAGCCTGTCCCCTGATCCAAGCAGTCCTTTGTGCTACCTGGCTTGGAAACTCTCCTCCGTTTCTTAATTTGGACTTCCACTCCTTGTTTGGAGAGACCATCTTGGAATGTAAGCAAGGCTCAACTATAATGTTTTACAGTGTCCTTTCTTACCTAGGACTTTTGGCCCTTGTGAGTTTCACAGTGGCCTTTCTGGCTAGGAAATTGCCCGACAGTTTTAATGAAGCCAAGTTCATTACTTTTAGCATGCTGGTCTTTTGCAGTGTTTGGATCTCCTTCCTCCCCACCTACCTGAGCACCAAAGGGAAGTCCATGGTGGCTGTGGAGATCTTCTCCATTTTGGCCTTTGGAGCTGCTCTCTTGGCTTGCATCTTTTTTCCCAAATGCTACATTATCCTACTGAGGCCTGATCTGAATTGTAGAGAAAATATAGTAAGAAACAAGAATTTCTAACTAGTGTAAGGATTGGCCTCATTCATACTTGTCTTTGAGCCATGTTTAGAATGTGATTAATATCTAAAAAATGATGACATGAAGAGGAGTTTGTTCATTAAATAATTCCTTATCAAATTCTATATTTGGTCATAATAAACCTGTTGTCACATAATAAATCTGATCTCAGGAGCAATCACTAATTTTTTTGTTTATCAAGTTTTCAAAGTATCCTCAGTGACACTTGTGTTTATTATTTCAAGGTAGACATTTTATTTTTCTTTTTTATTCCATTTAATGGATTTTAATTTAAAATCTAAGATCTAAAATTGAAGTGTTTATTCTGTTTGGAGACCCTAATAGTACTATTAGTGTACAGGTGTCTGTGCGTTATCATGAAAAATTGAAAAATACATCATTTCGGAAAGTTTGGATTTTAACTTCTCATTGGAAATTTAGTATGACTGGATCTCAAGACATATTGCCATTCATAAAGCCTTTCCATGGGCCTTGCATTTCAGGGACCACTCGGGGGATGTCTCAGAATTCAGCCATTTCATCTTGTCTTTAGACCCCTTGAAGCCCCAAGGAGACATCTTTCTCCCTCCATGGTGAGAATATGTCTTTGGCTGCAAGATCCATAAATCAGGAAAGATCCCTCCAAAGGGGGAAAAACAATGTACAGGAAAGGAGAATCTGCAGAATCTGCCCAATTACACTTTTGAAACAAGCATGACAGGTGAAAGTTACAATATCTATAATGCCATTTTTGCTGGGGCAAACGCTTTACATGCAATGTTTGGATCCAGAGCCCAACCAACCACAATGAGGCTTGGAAAGAGGATCTCAGATGTCCACTCATGGCAGATAATTTCTGTGGCTTTTTACTCAGTCCACAGATCCTTAGAGAGGAAGCTCCCCATATGAATTCCTTCAGCTACTGATTTAATGTCTGCATGCTCCTATATCAATTTGCATCAAAGGATATTAAAACAACAATTATTAAAAACAGTATGAATTAAGAACAATATTTTATTGAAAGAGGATAACGGGAGGAAATAGAAGTAAACCAAACCAGCGGTCATAAGTATAATACAAGAATGGTCTTTATAAAGTCCAGAAGAGCCTTCAACAATTCCCCAAATTTTGGAGGTGACCATTCAAAGTGTTGCAGGAAAAAAACGGGACCAGGCCAAGCTCTTCCAGGAAAGAGTTTATTGTCCACGGTTCAAACAGCCCAAAGGCAAACAAAAGTTTGAACCCCGAGGGGTCCTTCATGACAAGTATTTATACAATCCGACTACATATGCATATCAGGGAGCGTTACATTTAACACGTAAGAACTAACCTCCATCAGTTTGCAAGGATCAAAGAGGAGAGGAAATAATAAATACCCACTAACACATTCATGTTCTCTGGTCAGTGTCTCAAGACAAAACATAAGAAGATAAGGGACTGGAAGACATCTCAAGGGTAATAAAGGAAGCAGCATCTGTTATCTGGGGATATACATGACATTTGGGGTACAATAAACAGTGAGTAACAGGATGCATCTGTTTTGGGTCAATTTACCCTTTTAAAGATAAGTACCTCCGTCAAATACCTTTGTCAATCCATCAACCTTTTATAGGCACAGAAGAGGAACTTCAGCCTTGGCCAAAGTTTTAGGACATTAATATTCGAAGTTTAGCCAATATCAAAATTTGGTCTGCCTCAGAAGGAGGAGGTGTCAGCCCAAAGCTTGATAGCAATCTAGTGCATTTGTATTTGCATTTTTCTATTTCAGCAAGTCAGCTGAAATACCAGTGGACACATTTGCAGAACATTCTCAGTTTCGCTCAGCATGTACCCATAGTCCAACGTGTAAAAATACACTTAATTCATTTTAAGCTTGGTTTATGTTTTTATGGCTTAGCGTCCTGTGTGACTCCACCACATTTGTTTCATTTATCATTTGTTGCACTACTCAGCTTGTTGTGTGAAAACAGCCTCTTTCAACCACAGCACACATAGCAGGATTCAGAGTGATCCTAATGGGCTCCTGATCTGATATTCGTCAGATTTTTCCTCATCAAAGGCCAAATGTTGGTCTTATCTGAAGAATAAAGTGACCAACCAGGGCAGGTGCTTCCTTCTGCATGGCCCTTATTGGTCAGACCTGATTCCTGCATTCTGCTGCCTTTGACTAGGAGCTAGAGAAAGACAATGAAATTTTCCATGGTTGTGATAGAAATGATTCATTTCTAAAATTCATTGGTCAATTAACAAGACCTTGGGACAAAGTAACTATTGGAAATGGCAGGTAGCCAAGAATCACAGGAGCAAAACCATATAATTAAATTTGGAAAGTGGCACTAAAATGTTTCTATATATTGTATTCTGATAAAACTGGAGTTGAAGAAACCATGATACACAACAATAAAGAGAACCTTTTGTAGTTTCAGACTTAAACATTTGGTGTTACTCCTGATTCCTCAGATCTCCACCAAGGGAACTCCTCTAGCTTCTCAGACATAAACCCATCTTCTCAAGATGGTCGCCATGTTTTGATACAAGGCACAATGTCTCATTTGTAGCTGTAGCCCAAATATTCCTATTTCTGAAGGTCTCCTTTTTTTCAGATTCTTCCCTATTTGAGGAAAGTGCAGTTCAACAACAGTGCTGGAGATGAAGTCTCCTTCTCAGAAGATGGACTGGGATCTGGTCATTTTGATTTTCTCAACTAGGTTCTCTTGTCCAATTGATTTTTTTGTCCCCATGAAAATTGGGCAAGTAAATCCTGAGGCTCCCTCAGGTCGGGATTTCACCATTAATTCTGATGCAATCACCTGGGTCACTTTTTCATCACTCTATTTGTGTGCTATCTGCAAGAGAAAGAACAGTTATATCATCTCTGGGGGAAGTATGAATGCCGATTAATGTACATTCAAAGTGACAATAAAGTTCCAAGTTTAAGTTGTAGATGCCCCAGAAATCGTAACACAAGGACTCTTGGTTTTAGATGCAGCTCACTGTGAACCCTGCCCAGAAGATCAATATCCCATAAGGACAAGGACCAATGCATTGCCAAGAAGATCCACTTCCTTGCCTATCAAGACACCCTGGGATACACTTTAGTTTTCCTTGCTCTTTTTCTCTCAGTGATCACATCATCAGTCCTGGTAATTTTCTATAAACACCATGACACACCGATTGTCAAGGCCAACAACCAAGAACTCACCTACTGTACATCCTCTTGGCCTCCCTCCTGTTCTGCTTCCTCTGCACCTTCCTTTTCATTGGAGAATCTGGGAAGCTCGCCTGTCTCCTCCAACAATCTGCCTTTACTATTCTCTTTTCCCTTGCAGTTTCCTCTGTGTTGGCAAAAACTTTCATGGTAGTTCTTGCCTTCATGGCCACCAAGCCAGGGAACAGGACAAGGAATCTCTTAGGGAACCCACTGACTAACTCTATTTTTTTAGCCTGTCCCCTGGTCCAAGCACTTCTTTGTGCCACCTCTCCCCTGTTTCCCAGCTTGGACTTCCACTCCTTGTTTGGAGAGATCATCTTGGAATGTAAGGAAGGCTCAGCTTTAATGTTTTACACTGTCCTTGTCTACTTGGGCTTTTTGGCCCTTGTTTGTTTCATGGTTGCCTTTCTAGCTAGGAAATTGCCTGACAGTTTTAACAAAGCCAAGTTCATTACTTTTAGCATGCTGGTCTTTTGCAATGTTTGGATCTCCTTCCTCCCCACTTATCTGAGCACTAAAGGGAAGGCCATGGTGGCCATGGAGATCTTCTCCATTTTGGCCTCTGGAGCTGGTCTCTTGGCTTGCATATTTTTTCCTAAAATGCTACATTATCTTATTGAAACCCAATTTAATTGTAAACAAAATCTAATAAGAAACAAGAATCTTTAACACATTTTCATTTTTCTTTGAGACATGTTTAGAATAAAATATTTGTTAAAATGATGAAATGAAGCAGAAACATGTTGTATATACCTCTTGTCAACAACAATCACCCAGCCTTTTATTTTCCATGGCTTCTAACTGTCCCCAGTGAGGACCAATGTACGGCAAAGAAATAAAGTTTGGTGTTCAATACGTATGTATTATTCCATAAATTGCCTTAGACTTTGTAGAATCTCCCACCAACACATTTCTGCTTTGCTACTTTCATCAATGTGGGGAAAATTCCTGGGAGGGATGAGATTGTAATCATTTATTGTGCCCTGTCATCTCTTGGAGCTTCTCAGCAAGTGATTGACCTAATTTGATCTAGGGCCTACGTCAGAACTTAATTTCATTGATGATTATATATCCTCAGCAAGGTCATCCAATGCATAGTACTTGTGAGAAAAAAAAAAAAATCCCTCACAGTTGCTGTGCCTATTAATGGCCTTTGGCTTAGATAATTGAATAAGCCAATCAGAGTACAGCTCCTGGTTTTGAATCTCCCGGGCTTTTTCTAACTGTCACTTCTCTAACTGTCACTGGAAACAATATATAAGGAGCTGCTTGCCAACAGGCTAAAGCAGTTCGGGATCAGAGGCAGAGCTGAAGTCATTAAAACCTCTTCCTTCTGAGGAAGAAAGGCCCAAACTCCAATCGTACAGGACGATTGTAGAAAGAGCTGACAAGATACTTAAAGAAGTGACTGACAATGGATATTCTGTTGAATAGGCTTTGTTTATTTTCGTAAATAAAACAGTTTCGTTTAAAAATCTTCGTGAGGCTCATTTATTTCATAGATTGTAAACATATAAAGCTACAGTCCACTACCTTTATAACAGTAGTCATCCTAGCTTCTCAGCTAAAGGCAAAAGGCACCTCTCAAGATGTAATTCAATGTAGATAAATGTAAGGTTTTATGCTTAGTCAACAAAAAACAATGCTATAGATATAAACTTAATTAAACTTGACAATGCTATTAATTGTGAGAGGGATTTTGGAGCCCTAGTGGACAATCACTTAAATATGAGCCAATCATGGATAGCAGCATTCAAAAAAGCCAATGCAATCCTAGTCTGCATTGATAGAGGGGTAGACTCAAGATCACATGAATTTATAGTACCACTTTGCAAAGCCTTAGTAAAACCCACACTTGGAATACATAATCCAGTTCTGGTCACCACAATATGAAAAAGATGTTGAGACTCTAGAAAGAGTGCAGAGAAGATCAAACAAGAATGATTATGGGGCTGGTGGCTAAAACATATGAAGAATGGTTACAGGAATGGGGTATGTCTAGTCTAATGAAAAGAAGGACTAGGGGTGACATTATAGCAGTCTTCCAATATTTGAGGGGCTCCTACAAAGATGATGGAGTTAAACTATCTTCCAAAGGACCAAAAGGCAAGACAAGAAACAGTGGTTGGAAACTAACCAAGCAGAGAAACAACCTAGAACTAAGGATAAATTTTCTAATGGTGAGAACAATTAACCAGTGGAATAGCTTGCCTTCAGAAGTTGTGGCTTTTCCATCACTGGAGACTTTTAAAAAGAAACTCTATAACCAACTCTACAACCCATGGAATAGGGTCTCCCTGAAAAAAATGACTCCCTGAAGCACCCTGAAAATCAGGAGTTGGGCTCTATCTCTCCCCTCTAATCAACCCTCACTGGAACCAGGTTCAGAGAAAGGAGAGAAGCACATAACACCATGTACCTATTTTTATTACTCCACACCACGGGTGTCAAACTTGCCGTGTCACATTGCCATCACATGACATTTCATGGTGTTTTTCCCATTCACGGAGCATGGCCTGCACGTGACACATCTGGTCCATGGGCCTCCAGTTTGACACCCCTGACTTAGACATACCTTTTCCATGAACTGTCCCCAAGTGGGCCTTCAGGTTTTCTCCACACCAGATGACAGTTTTAAAGGCATACTTTGTACAACAAAGACAGGAGACAAACCTCTCTGGCTCCAACTAGTTGTTAGAAAATATTTCTGTAGATTTTGCATTAGTCTAATATCTTAAGAGAACCTCCAGTCTTTTAATAAGATCCATTGGAGAAGTTAGTTTCCTATTTTGTTCCCTGCCATGTGGATATAAATAAACCTTCCATCCAAACATTGATATTATTGCTTGCACTTACAGGGGTGCAAATGAACAGAACAGAACAGAACAGAACAGAACAGGAAGAGACCTTGGGGACCTTCTAGTCCAGCCCCCTGCTCTGGCAGAAAACCCTATATCCATGATGGTGAACCTATGGCACACATGCCAGAAGTGGCATGCAGAGCCCTCTCTGTGGCCACGCAGGCTGTCGCCAGCTACTCTTCTGGTTTCTGATGCACCAGCTGGTTTTCGTGCATGCCGGAGTGCCAGAAATCTGAAGACCAGCTGGCTGGTGCCCATGCATGCACCAGAAACAGGAAGATCAGCTGGCTGGCACATGCATGTGCATCAGCCAGCTGGTGTTTGGGTTTCTGGGCTCTGGCACACACTTTGCGCTCATGCACGCACGCATGCACACACATTCTGGTTTTGGCACTCAGTGCCGAAAAGGTTCGCCATCACTGCCCCATATCATTTTAGACAAGTGGCGGTCTAGCCTCTTCTTAAAAACCCTAGAGATGAAGTGCCCATGATTTCTGAAGGCAAGCTTTTTCACTGGTTAACATCTTTTTTTGTAGTGTGGTGATCAAAATTAGTTGCAGTTATTCCAGGTCTGGTCTTCCTAGGACTTTATAAAGCAGTAGTAATACTTCACATCCTTTCTGGATCGGGACTCCCTACACGCAGTCACTCATGCCCTCGTCACTTCCCGCCTGGACTACTGCAATGCTCTCTACATGGGGCTCCCCTTGAGGAGCATCCGAAGGCTCCAACTGGCGCAGAGTGCGGCCGAGCGGGTGGTTATGGGAGCAACATGGCGCTCCCGTGTGACACCTCTCCTGCGCGAGCTGCACTGGCTCCCAGTGGTCTTCCGGGTGCGCTTCAAGATTCTGGTTACCATCTTTAGAGCGCTCCATGGCTTAGGACCTGGTTATTTACGGGACCGCCTACTACCACAAGCAGCCTCCCACCGGCCGGTACACTCTCATAGAGAGGGGCTCCTCCGGGCACTGTCGGCCAAACAGTGTCGACTGGTGGCCCCCAGGGGGAGGGCCTTCTCTGTGGAGGCACCCACTATCTGGAACGAGCTCCCCCCAGAGATACGGAGGATCTCAGATCTACGCACTTTCCGCCGTGCTCTTAAGATTCTTCTATTCCAGCAAGCCGGCCTGGCCTAATTTTCTCCCTTGTTTTAAAATTCTTTTACATCAAAATTTTAATTTGTTTTAAATTTTGGGATTTTTTTAATTGTCTTGGGCTAAATTATTTAATCTGGTTTTAATTATATATTTTAACTTTTGTATTTATGTATTTTATTTTGTGCCTGTTCACCGCCCTGAGACCTTCGGGAGTAGGGCGGTATATAAATCCAATAAAAACAAAGACAAAGACATGATTTTGAGTCTATGCCTCTGTTTATACAACCTAGGATTGTATTGGCTTTTTTGGCTGCTGCCGCACACAGCTGACTCATATTTTGTGAATCCCTCCTTGTGAAATGGGGTCACGGGGTTCAGATGGGTTTGCTGATCACGTACCTGGCTCCCTGCCATGTGGCAGCAGCCCTGCCCGAGCTACTCAGCGTCATCGCCACGGTGGCGGTTGAGACCCCTAGGCTTATGGTCATGGGGGATTTCAACTTGCCGTCCATTGGTGGGGCATCTGAGGTGGCTCGGGAGTTCATGGCTTCCATGACAGCCATGGACCTGACCCAGTTAATTCATGGCCCTACCCACACAGGGGGAAACACGCTGGATCTGGTTTTTGTCTCTGCACAGTGGTTGAGTGATCTCGAGTTAGGGGATATAGTCACCGAGCCCTTGTCATGGTCTGATCACTCTCTCCTTCGTCTCGACCTTCGAACCGCTACACCCCGCTGCAGGGAGGCAGAGCCGGTAAGATGGTTCCGCCCCAGGCGCCTGATGGAACCTGATAGGTTCCAGATGGAGCTTGGGCCATTCCCTGAGGCTCTGGCACACACCTCGACTGGAGACCTAGTGGCCGCCTGGGATAGGGCGGCCGCTGGAGCTCTGGATCGGGTCGTGCCTTTGCGGCCTCTGACCCGGCGCCAATCTCATTTAGCTCCTTGGTTCACTGAGGAGCTGAGGGAGTTGAAGCGCCGGAAAAGATGCCTAGAGAGTAGTTGGAGGGCCAGTCTTTCTGAATCTGACCAGACACTGGTAAGATCTCATATTAGGAATTACCTAGTGGCGATAAAAGCAGCGAAATGTAGCTATTTTGCTGCTCTTATTGCATCATCAGATAATCACCCGGCTGCCCTGTTTAGGGTGACCCGCTCCCTGCTCCACCAGGAAGCGCGGGAGGACCCCTTGGAGGGTAGAGCCGAGGATTTTGTTCAATATCTGTATGACAAAATCGCTCAGATTCGGGAAGATCTGGACTCCGACTGGGTAGTCTCAGGGGGAGGGACTGGGGCAGGTCTTGAGAATATTATCTGGGATGAGTTTGATCCTGTGACCCCTGAGGACGTGGACAGGATTCTGGGTAGACTGAACGCGACCACTTGTTTATTGGACCCGTGTCCCTCCTGGTTAGTGCTGGCTTCTCGGGAGGTGACACGAGGCTGGTTCCAGGGGATTATAAATGCTTCGCTGGGTGAGGGTGTCTTTCCTGCCGCCTTGAAAGAGGCAGTGGTGAGGCCTCTCCTCAAGAAGCCTTCCCTGGACCTGGCAATGTTGGTAAATTATCGTCCGGTCTCCAACCTTCGTTTTGTGGCGAAGGTTGTTGAGAGTGTGGTTGCGCAACAGCTCCCCCAGCACCTGGATGAAACGACGTATCTGGATCCGTTCCAGTCAGGCTTCAGGCCTGGGTACAGCACGGAAACGGCATTGGTCGTGTTGGTTGATGATCTCTGGAGGGCTCGGGACAGAGGGTGCTCCTCTGTCCTGGTCCTGTTAGATCTCTCAGCGGCTTTTGATACCATCGACCATGGTATCATGCTGCACCGGTTGGAAGAGTTAGGGGTGGGAGGCACTGTGTTGCGGTGGTTCTCCTCCTTTCTCTCTGACCGGTTGCAGTCTGTGTTGGCAGGGGGACAGAGGTCGACCCCGAGGCCCCTCATATGTGGGGTGCCACAAGGGTCGGTCCTCTCGCCTCTCCTGTTCAACATTTATGTGAAGCCGCTGGGTGAGATCATCCGTGGTTTCAGGGTGGAGTACCATCAGTACGCTGATGACACTCAGCTGTACATCTCCACCCCGGATCACCCCAACGATGCCCTTGAAGTGATGTCCCGGTGCCTGGAGGCCGTACGGATCTGGATGGGGAGGAACAGGCTCAGGCTCAACCCAGCCAAGACTGAGTGGCTGTGGTTTCCAACATCCCGATATAGTCAGTTGACGCCATCACTGACTATTGGGGGCGAATCATTGGCCCCCACGGAGAGGGCTCGCAACTTGGGCGTCCTCCTGGACTCACGGCTGTCTTTAGAAGAGCATTTGACAGCCGTGACCGGGAGGATTTTTTATCAGGTTCGCCTGATTCGCCAGTTGCGTCCCTTTCTGGATCGGGACTCGTTATGCACGGTCACTCATGCCCTCGTCACCTCCCGCCTGGACTATTGTAATGCTCTCTACATGGGGCTCCCCTTGAGGAGCACCCGGAGGCTCCAACTGGCGCAGGGTGCGGCCGCGCGGGTGGTAATGGGAGCGACATGGCGCTCCCATGTAACACCTCTCCTGTGCGAGCTGCACTGGCTCCCGGTGGTCTTCCGGGTGCACTTCAAGGTTTTGGTTACCACCTTTAAAGCGGTCCATGGCTTAGGACCTGGTTATCTACGGGACTGCCTACTACCACCAATAGCCTCCCACCGGCCAGTACGCTCTCATAGAGAGGGACTCCTCCGGGTGCCATCAGCCAAACAGTGTCGACTGGCGGCCCCTAGGGGGAGAGCCTTCTCTGTGGGGGCACCTACTATCTGGAATGAGCTCCCCCCGGAGATACGGAGGATCCCGGATCTGCGCTCCTTCCGCCGTGCTGTGAAGACCTTTTTATTCCATCAAGGGGGCTTGGCCTAATTTCTTCCCTTTTTAAATATTTAAATTTTAATCTGTTTTTAAATTATCGGGGTGTTTTAATTTGTCTGGGCCAAATAATTTAATTTGATTTTATTGGGTTTTTAAATTTCTGTGTATCTATGTATTTTATTGTTGGCTGTTCACCGCCCTGAGTCCTTCGGGAGTAGGGCGGTATACAAATCAAATAAAATTAAACTAAACTAAATATTCAAGTGATCATCCACTAGGACTCCAAAGTCCCTATCATAGTTATTGTTTTGTTTTGTTTTTTGAAAAACAATTTTTATTTCAAAGAAAAACCTAAAAATATCATCCTTTCAAACAATTACAGACAGTGTATCGATCGGTTAGCATCCTTTTGTGCTCACAAAATCTTCAAAATATCCATATATGACACAAGCTTCTTCTCCCTAAAAACAAATTTTTACACATTTTACCTTAAGTTCCAGATCATATATCGTATTTCATCTCCATATTTTATTATCTATCCTATGATAAAACCCCATATCAAATAATATTGATTGTCTTCCTGTTTTCTTATTTCAATTGTCAGTTTATTTCATTTCAGCACAATCCAACATTTTCTTAATAATTTCTTCATCAGTAGGTATTTTCTCTCCTTTCCAGTTTTTAACAAATACGATTCTAGCCACTGTTAAAATATTCACAATTAAATATTGCAATTCTCTATTATACGTCTCTGTTAAGTTCCCCAATAAAAATCTCTGGTTTAAAGTCAATATGTCTCTTTATCATTTTTTCCAACCACGAGTGTATCTTAGTCCAATATCTCTTTGCTTCTACGCATGTCCATCACATGTGGTAATCTGATCCTGGAGTCTGATGACACTTCCAACATTTCTCTGATTTATTCTTGAACATTCTGGCTATCCTCGTTGGGGGTAAATGCCACCTGTAAAACATCTTATACAAATTCTCCTTATATGCTGTAGACATTGTCATTTTATAATTCTGTGACCACAATTTCTGCCATTTCTCTAAATCAATACCATGGCCAAAATTTTTCCTCCGAGCTATCATTGCTTCTTTAACTTGTTCTTCTTCCAATTTTACTTCTAGTAAATATCCATATAACTTTTTAATTACATGATCATCATGACTCATTAAAATCTTATCTAAGTTAGTCAAAACATTTGAACTAGGTCTCGCCTAATCTTTACTTATACCTTTGATTGTCATGTGCCACCATGCCCCGTTGGCACTCATAGTATCTGAAGTAACTATGCCACAGGTCAAACTCCAAGTTGTTTGTAAGTGCTCAGGTTCATGTAGGTCAAAGACATGCCAGCTTTGAGTGTCACATCCATCTGCTTTGTGGATCAGCAACAAGAGACATAGACGTGTCTTTTCCTGTGATGAAATGTAAAATTTGTTACTACCGGTTCTGTGGGTGTGGCTTGGTGGGGAGTAATCAGGGGTGAAATGCTCCCAGTTCAGACTGGATCACCCGATCTGGTAGCAATGGAGGCGGGTGGTTCGGAGAACCGGTAGCAAAAATCCCTGCCCCCCCCACCCCATTGCCCAGCTGAGCTGCGCAATCATCAGAGGCTTTTTTTTTATTTTTAAAAGCATTTTTTCTACAACCTCTTCGGCCGAAGAGTTTATAGAAAAAATGCTTTTAAAAGGAAAACCTCTGACGATCAGGCAAGTCAGCTGGGATCGTCAGAGGCTTTAAAAGCATTTTTTTTACAACCTCTTCAGCCGAAGAGGTTGTAGAAAAAAATAGTTTTAAAAATTGAAGAAAAAAAAAAAAGTTGGCCACGCCCAGTAAGTCATATTACCCACCCACCCCACCAAGCCACGCCCACAGAACCGGTAGTAACAAATTTTACATTTCACCACTGGGGGTAATGTGACTGGGTGGGTGTGGCAACTTTTTTTTTTTTTTTACTTTTAAAAGCATTTTTTCTACAACCTCTTCGGCCGATGCTGAATAAAAATTTAAAAAATGCTTTTAAAAGCCTCTGACGATCCCAGCTAAGTCAAGCTATCATCAGAGGCTTTTTTTTTTTTACTTTTAAAAGCATTTTTTCGGCCAAAGAGGTTGTGGAAAAAATGCTTTTAAAAGTTAAAAAAAAAAAGCCTCTGATGATCGTGCGGCTCAACTGGGCATTGGGGGGGTGGGCAGGGATTTTTGCTACCAGTTTTCCAAACTACCTGCTGCCATCGCTACTGGATACGGCGATCCGGTCCAAACCGGGAGCATTTCACCCCTGGTGAAATCTGGTGTGCAACCAAAAGTTAGTGGTAAGTGGGTAGGAGAAATGCTTTTCTTTGCAATTATCAGAAGAACAATAATTTTTAATATATCCCCTATGGATTTCTACCCACAAAGTGGAAGACTTTATAAAACCTGCTGTAAAAATATGCTTTGAATTCTCCCTGGGGGAGCAGAACAAGAAATCTTGCCTTGTTTTGCAAAGAAAAAACACCTGAGTTTATTGAGATTCAGCTGCCTTAGTTTCCTCTTTGGTCACAGCCCAAAGACAGGAAAGAGGAAGCATGATTGATATAAATTTGCCCTGGATATCCCAGTGACATAGCCTCTCTCTATTGTGTTAAAGCACTGGTGAGATTTTCAAGTATTACCTGCAATTCAGGTTCTGCACAAATTTTGATTTCTGATTTAAGAGGTATGGTGGCAAGAATGACTAGGTTGCCTCTTCTGCTGCTGCTGCTGATCTTCTGGCTCCTGCCTCCAACTACTGCTAAGAGGATGCAAACCATATGCATTTTCAGAAACCCTCTACAGATTCAGGATCAATGGGAATATTACAGGCCTGGTGATCTGATTATTGGTGGGAATTTACCCCTGGCAACCATTTCTTCTGCCAACATCCCAGACTTTCAAAACGACCCATTCCTCCTTACTTATAAAATGATGTAAGTTTTACTTTGGGGTGGGGAGGGGTAAGATGACTGGTTTATTTTGGATCCAGGGATTTTTTTTCAGAAATACATGCCCTAGTACAGTTGAAATAAAATAAGATAACTTTATTGTCATTTTTTTTTTCCTTGTGGGCAGACTGACACACATTAAAAATGAAATTCTTTTTTTTTAAAAAAATAACTTTTTATTTTCATTTTTAAACAAACAATTCATCATTAATCAATCAGTGTAACATCTGGGTACAAATTTAAAGGGAGAGCTAATTAAGAAAATATTAGAATGTGCAGAAATGAGTAGATTAACATTAGCAATTAGAAAGAAGGAAGAATCGGAGTATTACAACATATGGGGGCAATTTCATCAATGGATAGAGATTGAATATAGACAATGTAAAAATAAGAAACATGGGGAAAATATGTTGTAATAATTAAATTTAAAAATGAAATTCTGTTGCCTACTCTCAAAAGTGCAGAACTCAACTAAGCCACCCAGAGTCACTTGGTTGATTTGGGTGATGTAGAAGAAAAAGTGGCAGAGCTGGGAGTGGAGTCAAAAGAGGGTTAGAATTTTTACATACCGTGTTTCCCCAAAATGAAGATCCTGTTTTATATTTTTTTGAACCCTGAAATAAGCCATGTGCTCAAAAGCCCAATTGGGATTATTATCAAGGGATGTCTTATTTTGGGGGAAACAGGGTAGTCACAAATGAACTAAGTCAAACCCCTTTTGAATTTTGTGACCCTTATTTAGTGCCAAAATAGTGGTGTTAGTTGAGATGATTTCTATGCATATACATGAGTAGTAATAAATCAGTTGTATTCACATATGGTCTTGGTCTTTCATGCCCAACAGGTGGCTGTAGAAATTGAGTAAATACAAAACTCAAAGAAAAGCTCAGTCCTTTTCCATTGTGGGATATTGAAAAAATTACAACCCAGTTTTAGAATCAGGGATGCTTATGAATAATGGACTCCAGTACACCTATGCTGTGATCACCAATGGAGATCTTGTGTTCATCAATGGTTACCAGACTTGAAGAAAGTGCTTCAACCATGAATCATGTTGATTAGAGTGCTAGAGAAACAGTTGGGAGGGATTATAACCACTGTAGCAAAGTGAAGAAGGGAGAGATGATGGAGGGGTATAAAATGATCCATGATATGTAGAGAGAGGTTTAATTTAATTTAATTTAATTTCTGCCCCTCTCCGAAGACTCAGGGTGGCTCACAATACATTTTAAAAAATAATTTAAAAAACATTGAAAAATTAAAAACATTATATTTGTTAAATATAAACCTTTATTAACATTTAAAATCCAAAAATGCAAGTTAAAATACATCTGTAACAAAAATACATCCGTAATAATTATACAATTCTATGTCTTTCTGACAGTACGTAATTCGTAATTTTGTTCATCTATTCCGGCATATTCTTACTTAATCAACATATTTAAACACATTTTATATCTTATATTATTCTATACATTCCTTATTTTTAATTTCTATCCATTGATACCAATTTTCCCAAGTTAAGTAGCATGCAAAATCTTCCTTATTATTTAATTCTAAAGTAAGTTTGTCCATTTCTGCACATTCAAAAATTTTCCAGATTATTGCACAGTCTGTTAGTATAATGGACGTTTTCCAGGCTTGTGCAAGAACAATTCTTGTTGCTGTAGTTATATGAATGATTAAATATTTAATCCTTTTAGGGTAATTTCCTTTAATAATCCCCAGAATAAACAGTTCAGGTTTAAATTCTATTTTACAGTGTGTAATTTCTTTTAGCCATTTTTGTATTTTAATCCAGAATTTTTTAACTTCTGGGCAAAGAAGTTGATTAGAGTGCTAGAGAAACAATTGGGAGGGATTATAACCACTGTAGCAAAGTGAAGAAGGGAGAGATGATGGAGGGGTATAAAATGATCCATGATATGTAGAGAGAGACTTTTATTCCTTCTTTCAAGGCCATCTAAATTTAATTAAAGAATAACCTTTAAAAACACCCACATCCAACAAAACTTGGGAGTTTGTGCTCCAAATAACACTTTTAAAAAAAGACAAAGGAAATACCAACACAAGCTTTCCTATAATTTTCACCACTGTTTTTTTTTTCCTAACTGCAGATATGAATCCAAAAGCTACCAGCAGTTCTTAGCCTTGATGTTTGTAGTCGCAGAAGTCAACAAGGATCTGGTTCTCCTCCCAAATATCACCTTTGGCTTCCACATTTATAGCAATTTCCAGGTTGAGAGGAAGATTTCTTTGATCAGTCTCTTCTTACTCTCCTCACAAGATCAAATGATTCCAGATTATAAATGTGACCGGCAAGACATTCTGCTTTCTGTTATTGGAGGTCTCAAGTCCAAATCCTCAAGGCAGATGGCTTCCATCTTCAGCATCTTCAAGGTCCCACAGGTAAGGAAATGCCGCAGGAGAAAATATGGAATAGCCAAACATCAGAAGCATACACAGAAAACATAAAACTTTAGGAGCACATCAAAAGATATGTGCTATAATTGAATTCATTTTTATAGTTTATGTATCAAGGTGTTTTTATGTAACCCCAAATAGAAAGATAAGATCGTTCTGAAATGTTGTACTTACCAAGAGGGATTCCTTCCTACCTTATTCTTCTTTAAAAGAATAGCTATTCCTTCTGCACAGTTTATTCCATGTATCAGATTGATAGTTTGTTCCCTTTGCTTCTGACACAGTAATGCCAATAGTTACTCAATAGTAGTAACTGTGAGAGGGATCTTGGAGTCCTAGTGGACAACCATTTAAATTTGAGCCAGCAATGTGAAGCAGTTGCCAAAAAAGCCAACACAGTTCTAGGCTGCATCAACAGAGGGATAGAATCAAGATCATGTGAAGTGTTAATACCACTTTATAAGGTCTTGGTAAGGCCACACCTGGAATACTGCACCCAGTTTTGGTCACCACGATGTAAAAAAGATGTGGAGACTCTAGAAAGAGTGCAGAGAAGAGCAGCAAAGATGATTAGGGGACTGGAGGCTAAAACATATGAAGAACGGTTGCAGGAACTGGGTATGTCTAGTTTAATGAAAAGAAGGACTAGGGGAGACATGATAGCAGTGTTCCAATATCTCAAGAGTTGCCACAAAGAAGAGGGACTCAAGCTATTCTCTAAAGCACCTGAGGACAGGACAAGAAGCAATGGGTGAAAACTAATCAAGGAGAGAAGCAACTTAGAACTAAGGATAAATTTCCTGACAGTGAGAACAATTAATCAGTGGAACAATTTGCCTCCAGAAGGCGGTTTTTAAGAAGATGTTGGATAACCATTTGTCTGAAATGGTGCAGGGGGGTTGGAGGCAGGGGGTTGGAGTAGAAGACCTCCAAGATACCTTCCAACTCTGTTATTCTATGATTGTATGATTCTATGACATGTCCCAATTGGGCAATATATGTAACTGGTGTCTCTTCCTAAGAAGGGAAGAAGCTTAAGCCTGCCACTCAAAGTGAGCCACCCTGATTAATGGGGCAAGAAACTATACAATTGTGACCCCTAAAGTCACCATAAACCTTTACTTTGTCTTTGAAAGATGAATCTCTCTCTCTTTAGTTTGGTGCTGACTTTGATTTCACTCAGGCAGACAGAAAAATATATCCTTCCTTCTTCCGGATTAACCCCAATGAATTTTCTCAGTATGTGGGTTTAGTCCAGCTTCTCCTGCATTTCCAGTGGAACTGGGTTGGTCTGGTGGCCCCTGAAGATGACAGTGGAGAACGTTTCGTCTCATCTCTGATGCCAATTCTGAAACAGAAAGAGATATGCCTGTCTTTCACTGAAATGTTGAAATCAACTAATATTTATAGCACAATGACAAAATTAATTCACATTTTCCCAACTTGGTCTAAAACTGAAGTGATTATTCTCTTTGGTGACTCTAATAGCATTACTAGTGTACAGGGGGCTCTGTATACACATGAAAAAATAAGAAAGACACCATTTTGGAAAGTTTGGATCTTAACTTCTCATTGGAAACTTAGTGCAGTGCAATCTCAAGACATATTGCAAGTTGTAAAGCCATTCCAAGGGGCTTTGCATTTTAGGGTCCACACCATGGATGTCTCAGAATTCAGACATTTCATCCTGTCATTAGACCCTTTGACCCCACAAGGGGATGTCTTTCTCCAGCTATGGTGGGAAATAGTCTTTCGCTGCAAGATTCACAAACCAGGCAAGAGCCCTCCAAAGGGGGAAAAACAATGCACAGGAAAAGAGAATTTACGCAATCTGCCAAATTACATTTTTGAAACAAGGATGACAGGTGAAAGTTACAATATCTATAATGCCATTTATGCTTTGGCACACTCATTACATGCATTGTATGGATCAAGAACCCAACCAACTACGATGAGGCTTGGAAAGAGGATCTCAAATGTCCAGTCATGGCAGGTAATTTCTATGACTTTTTATCCAGTCCACAGATCCTTAGAAAGGAAGCTCCCCATATGCATTTCCTCAGTTACCAATTAAATGTCTACATGCTACCATATTATTTTATCTCAAAACATATTAACACAGCAATTATTAAAACAGAAAAACAATATGAACTAAGTATAATGTTTTGTTGAAAAAGGGTATAAGGGTAAACCAAACCACTTGTCCATAGGATCTATAGAGGAAAGACCTTCCTATAAAGTTCTGAAAGGTCTTCAATGGATTATTCAATCTGGAATGACCATGGAGTGGTCATTCTGGAGAGAAAATGTAAGCCCAGAGCAAGCTGACAATCTTGGTACATTTATGCAACGTACTTCAGCAGATCAATTGAAACCCTAGCAGGCATATTTGCAGAATCACCTTAGTTTATGTTTCTCTGACTTAGCATCCTACATCCTACATAAGAGCCGAGGTGGCACAGTGGTTAGAGTGCAGTACTGCAGCTACTTCAGCTGACTGCTAGTTCAGCAGATCAGCAGATCAAATCTCACCGGCTCAAGGTTGACTCAGCTTTCCATCCTTCTGAGGTGGGTAAAATGAGGACCCAGATTGTTGGGGGCAATATGCTATTTAGTATACTGTCTTTGGTGTAAGCCCCCCAGAGTCCTCGACGAGTGGGCAGCATAGAAATATGACTAATAAAATAAATAAATAAACCCCATCCCATTTGTTCATTTTTTCATTTATTGCATTGCTTAGCTTGTTATTTGAATGTAAGCTTTTGGGTTTGTTAAAAACAGATCATGCCAAACAAACCTTATTGCCTACTTTGATAAAGTGATTAAATTAATGGATCAGAGAAATGCTATGGATATAGTATATTGGGACTTCAGTAAGGCATTTGACGAAGTAGACCATAGCCTACTTCTTGGTAAGATAGAATAATGTAGAATAGACAGTACCACCACCAGATGGATTCACTCAACATATAGTCCTACATCTACATGAAGGGAAGCATGCCATGGGGTACCTTAAGGTTTTGCCTTGAGCCCAGTGCTCTTCAACATCTTCATAAATTATGAGGATGATAGGATACAAGGGGAACTCATCAAATTTGCAGATGGCACCAAGTAATGGGGGAATTGCCAATACTATGGAAGATAAACTAAAGATTTAGAAGGATCTTGATGGACTTGAGCGTTAGGCCCTATCTAACAAAAATGCAGTTCAGCGTTGGAAAAATAAGGTCCTACACTTTGTCAGGAAAAACCAAATGCATAGCTATAGAGTAGGAGATGCACGGCTTAACAGTAATAAATTTATTTATTTATTTATTTAATTTGTCAAACATGTACGAGATAACAGATATAAATATAAACATGATTATGAATACAGGAAATGGATACAAAACTATTTAATTTGATTTTATTCTACTTTTAAATTTTGTATGGATGTGTTTTTATTGTCTGGCTGTGTACCACCCTGAGTCCTTCGGGAGTAGGGCAGTATAGAAATAGAAATAATAAATAAATAAAATAATAAATATAAATGGAGACAGTAGGGCAGGGATGGTAGGCATGCTGGTGCGCTTATGCACGCCCCTTACAGACCTCTTAGAAATGGAATGAGGTTAACAGCAGACAGTCTAAGGTTAAAGTTATGGGAGTTTGGGGATGCAACCACTGTTGTGGTCCGCCAGCAGCCTGCGGAGCTGGCAGCGGAGTCGGACAGCGATGAGGTTGAGGAAGAACAGGGGGAAGGCCTGGATGAGGGCTCTGCGTCAGAGGCAGAGATGGGGACAGGGCCATTGGGGAGTGAGGTGTGTACTCCAAAGCCTCCAGAGACTGATAGGAGTGAGGCAGAGGAGCAGGAGGAGCCTGTTCCTAGTGCATGCATGAGAAGAGCTGCCAGAAGGCAAGCGCAGCTCAAGCAAAGAGGACAACTCAGGAGTAGGGCCAAGAGATGATTGGCCCCTCCCATAAGGCTTAAAACAGACCAGCAACGGCATTTGGGCTTTGCCAGAAAACAACATTGATAGCTTTGTCTTCTTCTTCATCTACGTCTTGTATTTATTTTTGTATCTGTGACTTCTGAACGTTTGCCAAGAAAGGCCTTTGTCAGTTTGCCTAATTGTACCAAGGTTTGCGATAGGACTGAGGAATTTGTGTTGGGAGGAATTTGCTTTAATTTAGTTGAACGACGCTGGGAATGAAGTAATTCTCAGCTGTTTGAATAAAGTTTGTTTGTTTTTTCATTGACTGATTTTCCTACTACTTACTTGGGCCTGGGTCACAACAACCACGGTGTCAAGTAGTGTATTCCAGGCATTGACCACTCTGTTGCTAAAGTTGTATTTTCTGCAATCGAATTTGGAGCAGTTTACCTTAAGTTTGTATCTATTGTGTGCTCATGTATTATTGCGGTTGAAGCTGAAGTGGTCATTAACAGGTAGGACATTGTAGCAGATAATTTTGTGTTCTATGCTTAGGTCAGACCATAGGCAGCATAATTCTAAATTGTCTAAGCCCAAAATTTCAAGCCTGGTAGAATGAGGTATTCTGTTGTGAGCAGAGGAGTGGAGGAGTCTTCTCATGAAATATCTCTGGACTCGCTCAATTGTATTAATGTCTGATATATAGTGCGGGTTCCAGGCAGATGAGATGTATTCGAGAATTGGTCTAGCAAAGGTTTTGTATGCCCTAGTTTGCAGTACAATATTACCGGAGAAGAAGCTTCGCAAGAGTAAGTTAACAACTCTTAATGCCTTTTTAGCAATGCTGTTACAGTGAGCTCTGGCAATTAAATCATTAGAGATGAGTACACCAAGGTCCTTGACAGAGTGAGGGTCATCTACAAGATCGTGTCCACTCAGCTTGTATGAATAAATGTATGAGGGTTCTACGTATCCTGTTGGATCACTACTTAAATGTGAATATCAACAGTGTGTTACAGCTGCCAGAAAAGCTAATGCAGTTCTAGGCTACGTCAACCGAGGAATAGCATCAAGATCATTAGTAGTGATGGTACCTCTCTGTACTGCACTAGTGAGGCCACATTTGGAATACTGCATCCAGTTCTGGTCATCACAGTACAAAAAGATGCTGAAGACCTTGAAAGAATGCAGAGAAGAGGAACAATGATGATAAGGAGCCTGGAGGCTAAGTCATATGACAAACAACTAAGGAAACTAGTTTAGGCCCATGAAGAAAAAGCTCAGGGGAGATATGATAGCAGTCTACCAAAACTTGAAGGGCTGTCACAATGAAAGGAGGATTAATTTATTCTCCATAGCAAATGAGGCAGGACAAGAAGCTTGTCAGGGGGAAATTCAACCTTCAAATCAAGAGAAATTTCTGGACAGTGAGAACAATTAATCAATGGAACAGGTTGCCTCCAGGAGTTGTGAATGCTCCATCATTGGAGGGTTTCAGGAAAAGTTTGGAAAGCATTTTGTCCAGAATTGTGTAAGGACTCCTGTTTTGGCAAATGGTTGGACTATAAGACCTCCAAGATCTGGCCCTATGATACTATCATTGATTTGTCAACTTTGGATCCACAGCAGGATCCAAAGTTTCTTTGTCTGAAATCTGTCAGACTTTTTTCATCAATAGCTAAATGTTGGACCTCTTTGGACAGTAAAGTGATAAAGCAGGGCAGGCACTTCCTTCCACATGGCCCCACTTCATCATTCCTGCATTCTGCTCTGTTTGATTATCAGCAAGGGTAAATCAGTGGAATTGTATATGGTTGTGACCCAAAATATTTCATCATTCCCAAAATGCAGTTGTCATTTACAAAACCATTGGGCCAAAGTAAATATTTAAAAATGCATCACAGGAACAAAACTATATAATGAAATTTGGAATGTGGCAGTACATTCTTTGAATTTAGGTATCATTCTGGTAAAACTAGGGTCGAAGAAACAATGATACAAATGCCCAGTAAAAAGAGAACATTTTGTAGCATTGAGGAAGGAGTCACATATTTGGTGTTATTATGTTTGCTTAGATCTCCACCAAGGGACCTCTACTAGCTTCTCAAATATACACAATTCTCTTAAGATGATGGCCATCATAGAACAAAATAAGCCGTAATGCCTTATCTGTGACTGTCAGCCAAGTACTCCAGTTTCTGAAGGTCTCCTTTCTTTCAGATTCTTCCCTATTTCAGGAAAGTCCAGTTCAACAACAGTGCTGGAGTTGAAGTCTCCTTCTCAGAAAATGGACTGAGATCTGCTCGTTATGATCTTTTCAATTGGCTATTCCTCCCCAATCGATCTTTTGTCCCTGTGAAAGTTGGAGAGATAGATCCCAGGGCTCCACCAGGTCAGGATTTCAGCATTAACTCTAAACAAATCATCTTGGCTACAAAGGTGAGTTGTAAAATCCAGGAAAGATGAATTCTCTCCTGGGATGAAGAACAACTTTCTAACTGGAAATCGGGTTACTGAATAGCAATAGCACTTAGACTTATATTTATTTTATTTATTTATTATTTATTTGACTTTTATACCACCCTTCTCCAACAGGACTGAGGGCGGTGAACAGCCAAGATAAAACATAACATATATTTTTTTTTTTTAAAAAAAAAAAACAGTTTAAAAGACATTAAATAATTTTGGCCTTAAAACAACCCAGTTAAAACCAATTTCAAATTAAAACTGAAAGGATGGGATCAGGCCAGCCCGGCTAGATGAAATAGATGAGTTTTCAAGGCCTGACGAAAAGTCCAGAGGTCTGGTATCGTGCGTATCTCTGGGGGTAGGTTGTTCCAGAGGGCAGGTGCCGCCACAGAGAAGTCTCTCCCCTGAGGGTTGCCAGCTGACATTGTCTGGCCGATGGCACCCTGAGGAGGCCCTCTCTGTGCGAGCGTACTGGCCGGTGGGAGGCTATAACTTTCTCCCTCTTTTTAAACATTTTTAATATTTTTAAATATTTTTTAGTATTTTTAATATTCAAAGTTTAAATTTGTTTTAAATTGATTGGAGTTTTAAATCTGTCTGGGCCAAACTATTTAATTTGATTTTATCTCTGCTTTTTAAATTTTGTTTGTATGTATTTTATTGTTGGCTGTTCACCACCCTGAGTCCTTCGGGAGAAGGGCGGTATACAAATTAAATAAAAGTAAAAAGTAAAAGTAAAGTAGTCAGGTCAACCTGAGCTGTTCCTGCTTTCTCCCCACTCTCCATGTTCGAGGATCAGGAGGGGGTGGTCCTTGCTCATTGTCTGAGCTCCATCTCTCATGTTTACTCTTTAACCTCTCTTGGTCATCCTGCCCCCATTCCTCCCTGCCTACAAGCCGTCCCAATCCTGAAAGGCCCTGGCCTGACTGGGCCTGCCCCTCCCCATTTTCCTCCCAAGCCAACGAAGCCACCCCCTTGATGTCTCCAGTTCCAGCTTGTCTTCCTCTACAGAGTCAGGCTTTGACAGCGGCATGACACCCATGTGATTTTGTACCTCAATGTCACAAGCCTTCCTTTGAGGCTGAGATCCCAGGTCCAATCTCCACCATCCATTGTTAGGTCAGAGTGCCACTGGCCTGAATGTCCTATTTGCTGTTCCTGGTAGACTCTGGCAAATACTGAACATGGAAATAGGAATGTGGAAAAGAATAAATGAAACATGCTCATTGCTTATGCCATCACAAGCATTTCTCTCTTCTCTTTCAGAAGGTGCCCTTTGCCAGGTGTGGCATGAAGAGGTGCCAGGCAGGAGAGAGGAGAAGAGTTCCACAAGGCGAGCAAGTTTGCTGCTACCAATGTGATACTTGTCCAGAAGGGACCATTTCTAATCAGACAGGTAGAGCAGACTTCAATGTAGATCTTCTTTATAAAGAAGATCTCCTTTATAAAGAAGTCCTACAACTAAAATCTATGGAACAATTAAGAGAAGAAGGAATAATTAGAACTTGGTTTCAGTATGGACAGCTGCAGGCCAGATGGGGAGAAGATCAGAAAATTGGTATTTTGCAACAGGATGAGAACTTGATAAAACAAATAAGAGACAAAAGTCAAAGGCATATAAAAAGGTTGTATAATGTATTAGTGGAAATAGATTCAGAAACAGAGCTAGTCAAGGATTGTATGATAAAATGGGCACAAAATATAGGAGAACCAATAATGATGGAAACATGGGAAAAGATACGGGTTAGAAATGTAAGATTTACACAAGCCCAAAATTTAAGAGAGAACTTTTATAAAATGTTTTATAGATGGCATTTAGATCCAAAAAAACTAGCCTGTATGTATCCAAATGTACAACCTAAATGTTGGCGATGTGAGTGTGAAGATGCTACGTATTTTCATATATGGTGGACATGTAAAAAAATTAAGGCTTTTTGGATAAAAATATGGTGGATTATTCAAAATATTTTAAAGAAAAAGATCAAATTTACACCACAGTTTTTTTTGTTGGGAATAGTTACGGACTGTACTGTGCCAGAGACTAAATTGGTTTTAAACTTAATAACAGCAGCCAGATTACTGGTGGCACAGTACTGGAAGAAGGAAGATCCACCTACTATTGAAGAATGGACACTAAAAGTCGCGCATTTGGCAGAGATGGCAAAAAATTCATCATATCTTAAAGATCACTCAAACAAAAAATATATATCGGAATGGAGAAGATGGATTGACTATATTCAAAACAAGTATCAGACTAAGAAGTTTCATATATCTTATGAATGAAATACTTTTAATCTTTAGTTTATGTTTATAGTGTTTTGAGTTATAAGGAGAATATGAAGCCAACAAATTGTTAGCATATTTTAGTTTTATGTTTGTGAATGCTATACCCTGTGCTTGTTCTGGGAAGTCTAGGGAGGGGGGAGGGGGGAAGGGGGAGGGCGAGGGGGAAAGGGTGGGTGGGTGGGCAAGTGGGCTGGGATGGGGTGAGGGTGGAGGGGTGGGAGGGGGGGAGAAAATGTTTGTATCTTCTATAAAACTTTTCAATAAAAAAAATGTAGATCTTCCAGGATCTAGGAAGCCATTCAGTAGATCAAAATATTTTTTTGTTATTGTTATCATTTTTCGTAGACTGTTTGAAGTGCTTCGAACAGTCATAATTTTTCAGCAGAACCTTTCTATATTTATTGTCATAGCTGGTTGGGCCTTTTCATTCCTACTGTAGTTCAGAGAACCGGCAAATACCACCTCTAGCTGGCCCCAGAGTGGGGTGGGAATGGAGATTTTTCAATATCCTTTCCCCAGGAATGGGGAGGGAATGGGGATTTTGCAGTATCCTTCCCCTGCCATGCCCACCAAGCCACGCCCACCAAGCCACACCCATAAACCCACACCACACCCACAGAATCGGTAGTACAAAAAATTGGATTTCACCACTGCAGTAATGCATTGTAAAGTGGTATATAAGTCTAAGTACTATTACTATTGCTATATTGAAATCCACAGTAGTTATAGAAGTGCCTTTTTCTCCTTAGGAAACTGACCAGGTCAGTGTCAGCCCTGAAGCCATTTTCCCCTGGCACCTTCAGGGCTGCCACAGCAGAGATGAGTGGAGCTGTGAGAACAGGAGGAGGAAGGTAGAGATAGCTGGGAGATTGTAGCCAAAATAAAATTCTTTGCTCTGAGAACTAAGGACATTCCCACCAGGTGCAAGGAGGTGGGATCTGAGACCAACTGACCTTTGGACTGTGACCTGATTGGACTATGTGGTGGATTGCATCGGTGGGGGAAAGAAAATGATACTTTTAACTAGGGGGAAACCTAAGGGGGGGGGGTTAGAGTCGGATTTCACCAGATGTGCCAATATGACATACCTAATAAATCTATACTTTGAAGAATGCGCCTGCCTTGGAGTTTTGATTCCTTTGGGTATGTTAACTGGAACCCTGACACTCAGCTGGAACTGAATAGATCCTTATCTCTTCCTAGCCTGTTCCCAGGGTCATCCTGAATGAAGGTTGATTTGCCCTTTTTATGACACTATAAGTTGCCCAGGGGGTCCTTCCATCATTTTCTTTTTAAACTGATAATTGCAGAAAAGGAACATCCATGCCACCCCAAAGAAACTTGGAAGGGAGGGGAAGAGACCTTCTTAACTGCAGATCTATGTAGAATGCTTATAGAATGACTCTTGGTTTCAGATGCAGCCCACTGTGATCCTTGCCCAGAAGACCAATATCCCAACAAGGACAAGGACCAGTGCAAAGTCAAGAAAGTCCACTTCCTGGCCTATCAAGAGACTTTGGGATACACTTTAGTTGCTTTTGCTCTCTGTCTCTCTGTGACCACATTTGCAGTCCTGGTGGTTTTCTTTAAACATCACAACACACCAATCGTCAAGGCCAACAACAGAGATCTCACCTACATCCTCCTGGTCTCCCTCCTGTTCTGCTTCCTCTGCTCCTTCCTCTTCATTGGTCGACCTGGGAAGCTCACCTGTCTCTTCCGACAAACTGCCTTTGCCATTCTCTTCTCCCTTGCAGTTTCCACTATCCTGGCAAAAACTGTCATGGTAGTTCTGGCCTTCATGGCCACTAAGCCAGGAAACAAGACAAGGAAATTCTTAGGGAAACCATTGACCAACTCCATTGTCTTAGTCTGTCCTTTGATTCAAGCAATTCTTTGTGTCCTGTGGCTGACAATTTCTCCCCCATTTCCTAACTTGGATTTTCACTCCTTGTTTAAAGAGGCTATCTTAGAATGCAAGGAAGGATCAGCTTTCATGTTTTATGCTGTCCTCGCCTATCTGGGTTTCCTGGCCCTTGTCAGTTTCACAGTGGCCTTTATGGCTAGGAAATTGCCCGACAGCTTTAATGAAGCCAAGTTCATTACTTTCAGCATGCTGGTCTTTTGCAGTGTTTGGATCTCCTTCCTCCCTACTTACCTGAGCACCAAAGGGAAGTCCATGGTGGCTGTGGAGATCTTCTCCATTTTGGCCTCTGGGGCTGGTCTCTTGGCTTGTATCTTTTTCCCCAAATGCTACATTATCCTGCTGAGGCCCGATCTGAATTGCAGAGAGAATATAATGAGGCATAAGAATTGCTGATTTATGCCGTGACTGGGAACTGTTATTTTGATTTTTGTATTTAATCTGATTTCTTAAAAATGACAAAATAAGAAAGATGGGTTTGGAAATCAAGTGATGTGACTAATCAGAAGGTATCTGTTAATCAGTAACAAACTCCTACCCTTTTATTGTACATTAATGTGTTGCTTTGGTTTTACTGTTTGCGTTTTTATGCATGTTTGTTTTCATAGATCCCTGAGGCTCTGTTGAGTTCCTCACTAGGATTTTAATTCAATCAACTATTAGCATTTTTCCCTACAACTTAAATGACCCAGATTTTTACTCTCAATTAAACAGATTAATGTACCTTATTAATAAATAAATGATATGAAATTGTTATTAATAAATATTTTATTTGTGGTTCCAATCTTACAATTTTTTATCGTTTCCAAGTTTTATGAACAAGGAAGATGGATGTAAAAAAGAAAGGAAGGATGGGTTAGAATAAACAGAATATACTGTGACTCATTCACTATGGAATAGAGAGGAAGACAGGGTGGTATGATGGTCTCTTACTCTAACCATAACCCTAACCCTTCATCACACCTGCTCTGGATTTAACTTCCTGTTCTCCTTCCTGTTCTCCCCACATCAGTGCAGGTCACATTGTCCAATTAGGTGTCAAAGTGTTGTTGTGAGAAAATGTTCATGGCTCTGCCAAGCACCTGTTTAAATGACCTTGGTTCCCACAGGATGATTTCTCGTTGTTGTCTAGAATTGGCATTCCAATCTTACCCTAACCTCCCCCCCCCACTTGATTATTGGCAAGTTGAGAAGCAATAATGGCTGGAACAGCATAAGCACGTTCAAACCTAACAAGTTTGAAATGTGTAATACATTGTCAACTTGTAAAGCATTCCTGGCCTGCTCTTGAGTTGCCATAGGCAGGAGGGGCAGTGGGGAAACTGACAGAGCACCATGTCAGCCACAACCAGAAGCACATTTCATGCATGCCTTTCTCAAGGCTGTATCCCAGGGTACCGGAACCAGCTGGAGAGGCGTGATCTCTACAGCCTGCGAAAGTGCTCCGTTGGAGAATGTGATTTATGACACATCCTGGGAGGAGGTGGGAAACAGGGTCATAGTTGGGCTATAAATGGGGCAGAGCTGACTTCACTTGGGTATGTCCAACATGTTGCTCCTAATAAATAACTGGATTTCTTTTGAAATCTGGCTCGAGGCTGATGGTTTAATTAGGGCATCCATCAGAACCCTGACATATGTCTTGTAATACATATAGTTCTGGTGATTTGAACTTGCCTAGGGCGGACATAGTACCATGAGTTTACCATGAGATTATCCTTGTAAGAAAACTGATCCTGTATCAGGCTGGGCGCCACTCTCAAATACTGCAAAAAAAGCAAAAGCAAAAATAAACAAACAAATAAACAAAAAACCCAGACAGTTAAGTTGGATGCTATTGGGCCCAAAGGTTGAATCCTACGAAGTCTGAGTGGCTGGGTGGGTAGAAACTAAAGGCCAGCATTGCATATGTTGCACCTAGCCTGAGCAGGCTGTAGGTGGATAAATGGCTACAGAAACCCAGGGAGATATGTCTGGTGGAGTGTTCCTGCACTTGGTCATAAGGGCAAAATACCACAAGGGTGCTGCAATAGCCACAACTTTGAAACAAGGTAATAGGTAGTTATTTTATTTTATTTTTTGGGGGGGGGGGGACAATTTAGTTTGAGATTATGTTACAGTTGAAAATACCTAACCTGATATCTGTAAATATGTGTGCTTGTGTATATGTCATGGTGTGATGTCATTGTGTCACTTATCATTGGTCACTACTTACCATTAGCCCCGCCTCCTCTGTATATAAGCTCTCGCTCCTCTCAGATTGACTGCTGTCTAAATGTGTTCCTGAAAAGAAAATAAATATTATTATTACAAGAAAGTCTACAGTCTCTTATATTGGGCCTAACCAGGATAACCAACTAACAACAAATTGGTAGCAGAGGATGGTTTGGTAGGCCCAACCGAACATAAAGATGCAAGACTCACATAACGACAAAAGAAGACCTGCCACCAGATACATAACAAAAAGAATGGCAGCTCAACTAACTCCTGACAAATATACACCACTTGAAAATATTAAGAAACAAACGCAATTACAAGAAAATGAACTGCTAACACAAAACAAACAACCACTAGCTGGAGCAGAACAAACTTTCTCAACACCAAACAAAGAAGATGAGGTAAAAAGAAAAATACTAGAATTAATAGAAACAACTACAGTTGAATCAAATCTGCTTGTGAAAATCCGCAGCATGATAAACGAAAATAACAAACAAGAAAACTGCAAGGTAAGAAACTCAACCCCTGACTTCAAAAATGACACCGAAGATGGCGACAGCTTCCCGCCTTTTTCATGGCAGCCATCTTACCCACCTAATACCTCTAAAATGCCTGACCAATTACTAAAAGAATTCTAAACCTCAAACTACGAAATAAAAAACAAACCCTACCAAGAAGATGACTACCCGAGTCCAAAAACAAATAAAAAACAATTATTTAAACAAAACAAAGCTCAACCTACTGAAGTAGAAATAGACAATGCTATACAGGTGCTGACTGCACCACTTGGGACTAAACTAACAATACCAAACAAACAACCAGAAAATGAAATAGAAAATTCTAAACTACCATCTACCAAAAGCCAAAAAGAAATAGACTGTCTAAAGAAAGGCCTAGCCACCCGAAGAAAGACAAGCTGGCAATCATACTTACCTACCGAAGAGCAACTCCCTGAACAACCCGGCTCCATTGGCAATGGCGGCCTGCCTCAAGCTCCACTTACTGACGACCTCAGAGAAGACTCCCCGACGAGCAGAGCAGCACCCCAGGCATTCTTCAGTCACCAGAGGCCCTCCGGAAACAAAGCAGAGCAACAGAAGGCCGTCTGGGACTTCACCCCAGGAGCTGCAGACACAGGAACCTCCCTCGCCGGCTGCTGGAGAAAAATGAGGACTGAGCATGCCCAGAACGAGCCTGCAAAGAAAGAAGAAGAAAATATAAATACAAGTCAGCGCAACATAGAGATAAGTAAATACAGACATGCATCTACCATACCCAGGCCTTATTGTGAGTATGCTAAGGTCTTAAATCATGGACAGCTACTAAACATGAATAACACTTCACAACACTCAGGGACAATACCTTCAGACTTTATAAAGTTAAGATTAGATGGAAGCAACTTAATGGAATGGAACCAGTGTTTACAGATTACATATTTGAAAGAGAATGTTTTATTTTTTATTGATAACCCACCAGATAAGCCTTGGACCTATGAAATAGACTGCCTCCATCACAAAGCATATTATATATTAATTGCCTCTATTTCCCCAAGTATACTTCCCAGTATAGAGCATAATTTAACTGTATTTGAAACATACCCAAAATTATTCAATTTGTTCTATAGTAAAAGTGTAGCCACCACCACAAAAATTTCTAGGGAATTCTATTCTGCCAAACTAAAACATGATACCTCCATGAGTGAACATATCTTGAATCTAAACGCTGTAAGAGCAGACCTTATTCAAAGGGGGGAAACCATTTCTGACAACACCATGAAAAGCATTATAATTAACTCATTAGATCACAGCTGGGATAACTATATTACCTTAATAGATAACCTAAGTATAGAACAAATTACTTTAGAAAACCTCACCAATAAGCTTATTACTGAAGATAGACTTAGAAGAGAGCGACATACACAACAAAGGGAAGGTAGAAATCAAAGAAGAACTGATTTTAGGGTCAGAGATAGGTACCCACATGAATGTCTCATATGTGGATCTGAAAGACATCAGAGTAGAGATTGCCCCAAGAATGCAGGATACAGTGACTCATATCAACACAAGGATAGGAGAATACACTTCTTAGACAGAACTTCCCCAGATTACAGGTATAAGCGAAGAGAATCACCACACCCTAGAGAAAGACAAATGTACAGAAATAACCCTAGAGAAAATAAGAAAGGATCACTATATGGAATAAGAAACAATGACATTTTGATGTCTGATTCACTCAACACTTGGCTCATAAATTCTGGAGCCACATGTCATACAACTCATAATAGAGAAATATTAAGCAACTTCACTGAAAAGAAATATTACATTAAAGTAGCAAACCAAAATAAGGTCCTAGTGAGAGGAATAGGAGACACGCATATAAAGGGTATAGGGAAAATAGAGGGGGTACTATTTGTGCCCGAAATTCCAAATAACATATTGGCAACCCTAAAATTAAGTATAGAGAATGAAATAGAAACCACTTTCAGAGGTGGAAAGGTATTTATGACTAAGAACAACAGAAACATAGGTAAACTATTTACAAATGATGGACTAACATACCTACTGCCACAAGATAACGAACTAGTCTATGCAAACTATCAATTAAGAAACAAAAAGCCAAATTCAGATAGCCATGATGAAAGTAATGATAATGCATCAAACACTGATACTAATATGTCTGAAAATTTAAACAATGGAAGACCTATTCACGATAATTGTAGTCACTTACTCCACAGAAAGCTAGGACACGCAAGCTTTCCCGTCATACGAAAAATGTTAGAATGTTCCGAAGATTTAAAAATAAAGAACTGTAAAAATTACTTAGAATGCTCTGTGTGCAATTCATCCAAAATTAAAAACAAACCAAAACCCAAAAAAGCCACTCGCACCACACAATCAATTTTTCAACTAATTCACATGGATGTAGTAGGCCCATTAAAACCCTCAATTAAATATAAAAAAAGATACTTTCTAACCATAGTCGATGACTACAGTAGATTCGGTTTTGTATACACCCTTAATCACAAAAATGAGGTTTTCAAAAAATTTAAGGAGTTCTTTAAAATGGTAGAGACGCAACACAATACTAAAATTAAACAAATAATGACTGACAGGGGGTCGGAATTCCTATCCAACGAATTTTCAAATTGGCTAAAATCACAAGGAATATTGCACTTTAAATCTTGTCCGTTTTCCCCATTTCAAAATGGAGTCTCTGAAAGAAAAAACAGTTTGCTGCAAACCATGGTTAAATGTGTGTTAGATGATGCTGGCTTAAACCAATCATTCTGGGCTGAAGCCCTTACTTATTCCAATTACACTATAAATCGCTTATGGTCCAGTACAATCAACAAGACCCCATACGAACTCATGTATGGAAGGAAACCAAAAATTGGGCATTTACACGTATTTGGTGTATCTGCTGATGTATATGTCCCCTCACAATTAAGGCACAAAGAAGAGAAAGTATCCAAAAGACTGATATTTATGGGGTACGAATCAGGAACCAAGGGATATCGCTTCATTGATAAAAAAAACCACTTCATTGTATCCAGATCTGCCGTGTTTCATGAACACATGAACTGGTCAAAATTACATCTCAATGAAATTTACCCAGAATCAAAAAATATTACACACACGCATGCAGAACATCATATATCAGATACAAACCCCAAATCCACATCCACAAACAGAATCAAATGCCC
Source organism: Arizona elegans (assembly GCA_022577455.1). Classification (NCBI taxonomy): domain Eukaryota; kingdom Metazoa; phylum Chordata; class Lepidosauria; order Squamata; family Colubridae; genus Arizona; species Arizona elegans. Next base: position 15,985,646 of record JAKOOJ010000018.1, read on the forward strand.
AAAAATAGTTAATGATGAATGGAAAAAAGGACACCCCACTTTGAAGGTAGATCAATTAACCGAAAAAGAAGCTAAGTATATGCATAGCGATGAACATCCCCAGAATAGGCCCATTAGATCCAATAGGGGCACAATCCCTAAAAGATTAGATGATTACGTACTGTCTATTCAAGCTAAACACCTGACTCCCAACACATATGATGACATACTTAAGTTACCTCTAGAAGAAAAAAGTAAGTGGGAGGAACCAATGAAAAAAGAGATGGACAGTTTGAGAGAACTAAATGTATATACACCAACAGACCTACCCACTGAGAAATCCCCCATTGGCACTAGATGGATCTATAAAATCAAAGAGCTAGAGGATGGTAAATTCCTATACAAGGCCAGGTTAGTGGCTCAAGGCTTTGCCCAAAGATTTCCAGATGACTATGAAGACACGTACTCCCCAACCGTTAGATCAGAAAGTGTGAAAACAGCATTAGTGTTAGCTTCCATTTTAAATCTGGAAGTATATCAGTTTGACGTGCAGACAGCCTATCTGCATGCTGATCTAGATAAAGAAATTTATGTGAAAGCACCCCCAGGAAAAGATACAAAAAAGGGAGAAATTTGGCTATTGAATAAGAGCCTTTATGGACTAAAACAGTCTGGTAAGCGGTGGTATGAGTGTTTATCAAAGATACTTAAAGATATAGGCTTTGTAGCTACTTCATCTGATTTTTGCTTTTTCACGAAAAGAAATGATGATTCTATTGAATATGTTTTGATTTATGTTGATGATATATTATATTTTGGACGTGACAAGATTAAATGTGATAATTTCGCTGAACAACTAGGCAAAAATTTCAATTTAAAAATATTAGGAAAGGTAAATAAGTATTTAGGAGTCCAAATTGACAAAACAGATAAGGGGTTCAAATTATCTCAGAAAGACAAGATTATGGAACTCATACAAAAATGTAACATGATTAAAACATGATCAAAAATTTGTGATACTCCTATGTCAACTGATTTTTATAGGAATGTGTACAATGAGTACGAACCATTCAAGGATAACACTTTATATCGATCAATTATTGGGTCCTTATTATATATATATCTAATTGGACCAGGCCTGATATCACCCTTGCCGTAAATTTGTTGTCAAGACATGTAAGCAATCCTAACTTATACCATTGGGAGGGAATTAAGAGGATTTTAAAGTATCTGAAATCTAGCATTAATGTGTGTCTATTCTTAGAACCATTCATTTCTGAAAAACCAACTTTGACCTGCTACGCCGATGCTGATTTGGCTACTGATTCAAAAAGCAGGAAAAGCACTTCTGGATATGTTTTTCTTATAAATGGTTGTGCGGTGCACTGGTACACTGGCAAACAGAACTTAATTGCCACCTCTACGGTGGAAGCCGAATATGTTTGCTTATCCAAAGCAGTCAATAATCTAATTTGGTTCGATGATTTGTTATCTAATGTGTGGGATGAACCTGTTTATCCAATTATTATCAATGAGGACAATAAGGCAGCAATAGATATATCAGCTTCCGAAGCAATAGGTCAACGATCTCGACATATTGATATCAAATATAAACATGTGAGGCAACTGTCAAGTATAGGATTCATTAAAGCTGTTCATTGCGATACTAGTGAACAAATTGCTGATATCCTCACTAAGCCATTACCAACCAAACAACATGTGTATTTGACTTCCAAACTCAATGTACATATATAATCTTAATAACTCACCATTAGTTAGGTATTTTAGAGGGAGATTTGTTACAGTTGAAAATACCTAACCTGATATCTGTAAATATGTGTGCTTGTGTATATGTCATGGTGTGATGTCATTGTGTCATTTATCATTGGTCACTACTTACCATTAGCCCCGCCTCCTCTGTATATAAGCTTTCGCTCCTCTCAGATTGACTGCTGTCTAAATGTGTTCCTGAGGAAGAAAATAAATATTATTATTACAAGAAAGTCTACAGTCTCTTATATTGGGCCTAACCAGGATAACCAACTAGCAACAGATTATGATAAGTGACCACTTCTTAAGTAGAGTACTACCTGTATAAATAAATCAGCCATTCTATCCAAGCATTGGCATGATTGCTCATACTTACCAAGCTATAGCTAATTGCCATGTGCCACCATGGCCCATTAGCTCTCATACTATCTGAGCAAATTATGGCACAGGCCAAAATCCACTTTGTGTGCGGGAGCTTGAGTTTCATGCAGGCCAAACACACAATTACACCATGACTCTCAAGTCCATCTGCCCTGTGCATTACAGCAAGAGACACAAACATGTTTTCCATGCTACTGTATGAAGAGAAGCTGTTGCTAAGTGGGTAAGACAATGGCTGTTCCTTGCAATTATCAGAAGAACAGTCATTCTCAATGTATTCCCCTGTAGATTTCTACCCACAAAAATCTTCTGAGATACAACCTGCTCTAAAAAATATATCTGAGCCCTCCAGGTGGGGGCTGGACATGAAATCTTAATTGGTCTTGCAAAGAATAACTCCTGGGTTTGAAGAGACTCACGTGTTTTCATTGCCTCTTTGGTTAGAGTCCAAATATAAGTAAGAGGAAGCATTGTCAATATAAATTTGCCCTGGGGCTGTTCAGGTGTCATAGTTTCTCTTGTGCTTAAACTCTGCTGAGCTTTCAAGTGTTACCTGCAATTCAGCTTCTGCACAAACCATGATTTCTGATCTAGGTGGGAAGATGACAGGAATAACCAGGTTGCCTCTCCTGCTGCTGCTGCTCTTCTGGCTCCTGCCTCCAATCTCTGTGAAGAGGATGCAAACCAGATGTGTCATGAAATGGCCTTTGTTTATTGAGGAGAAGTATTACAAGCCTGGTGATCTCGTTATTAGTGGGAATTTGGCTCTGGGAATCACAATTTTTCTCAACGAAGGCCCAGTCTTTCGTAAAAACCCATACCATCGTGTTTTACCAAGGTGGTACATTTCACCTGGATGGGATAGATGTAGATTATTGTTTGCTTTCTTTGGGGTTTAAGGGATTCCTATCAGAAATTCTGGTCCTTATAATATTGGTTTCTTCCCCCATGCCATTGCTCTGCTAAACAACTAATTCCCACAACAGTGTCAAACTATTTACTAAGACTGTATTACTATTATTCTTCTCATCCTTCCTATTACCTATCTCCTTTCTAGTTATGACTATAACCTTCTTGCTTGTATCTTTATGATTTATATTGTTTTATTTAGTTTCCTAGTATGATTTATGTTGGTTGCTTATTTAGCATCCTATGATACTAAGTGTTTATCTTATGATTCTTGATGAATGTATTTTTTTATGTAACAGAGAGTAAATGAACCGAAAGCAAATTCCTTGTGTGTCCAAAAACACTTGGCCAATAAAGAATTCTATTCTTTTTTATTCTATATTGGCATTGTCCTTGTGCAATTCAAATTTTTGTGCTTTTTTCAATAAAGAGCCAAACTACCTTACTTTATACTCTACTCTAGAATTCTCAATTTTTTTCAGAATTCCTCATCAGGAAAATGAGTGAGGAGAAAAAAGTGAGGAGAGACAACACATAAGAAACTGTGCTGGTCTAGTGAAGAAATTGACGTAATGTATGGAACAGAACAGAACAGAACAGAAAACAAAGTTGGAAGGGACCTTGGAATTCTTCTAGCTCAATCCCCTGGTCAGGCAGGAAACCCTATACCATTTTAGACAAATGGTCTAATCTCTTCTTCAAAACTCTTCTTTAAAACTTCCAATGTTGGAGCATTTACAACTTCTGGAGGCAACTTGTTCCACTGATTCATTGTTCTACCTGTCAGGAAATTTCTCCCAGGTTGCTTCTCTCCTTGATTAATTTCCATCCATTGCTTCTTGTCCTACCTTCAGGTGCCTTGGAGAATAGCTTGACTTCCTCTTGTTCATGGCAACCCCTAAGATATTGGAAGATGGCTATCATGTCACCCCTAGTCCTTCTTTTCATTAAGCTAGACATACACAATTCCAGCAACTGTTCTTTTTACATTTTAGTCTCCAGTTTCCTAATCATCTTTGTTTTTCTTCTCTGCACTCTTTCTAGAGTCTCAACATCTCTCTCTCTCTCTCTTTTTTTTTTTTACCTTGTGGTGACCAAAACTGGATGCAGAATTCCAAATGTGGTCTTACCATACTTTAATATTAATTTGGGCAGAAGGTTTTCAGCGTAGGATACTGAAAACAGAAAATAAAACTGAGTTTTGTAGTCAGCATTAATCATCAATAATGTGGTCATTTGGTCAGCAATGGTTACCAGACCTGAAGAAGGTTCTCCAAAACAGCTCCAAATTGATTTGTGTTTTGAGGAACAGGTGGGAAGAATTACAGTCACTGGAGGAAACTGAAGATGGGAGCAATGATAGAGGGGTATAAAACAGTCCATGATTTGGACAAAAAGTCTTTTGTCTTTTCTCGCAAGACCATCCCAGTTTAATCAAGAACATTCTTTTAAAAAAACACAAACCCAATGAAATCTGGGACATGCTCCAAACAACAACACAAAAGGCAAGACAAACTTCAACAGCGTATACAATCTTTCCTATAACTATTTTTTTTTTTCACTGCAGAAGCACGACTGAAAAATACCAGCCACTCCTAGCTTTCGTGTTTGCAGTCAGAGAGGTCAACAAAGATTTGGCTCTCCTGCCCAACGTCACACTCGGCTTCACCATCTATGACAATCGACAACTTGAGATGAAGATTTCCTTAATCAGCCTCTCCCTTCTCTCCACACAAGGCTATGTGATTCCAGGTTATACCTGTGACAGGAAGCACCCTCTGCTCTCTGTCATCGGAGGTCTCAACTCCCAATCCTCGAGGCAGATGGCCTCCATCTTCAGCATCTTCCAGGTCCCACAGGTAAGGGGGCTCCATGGGATGCAGTATGGAGTAGACAAACCACAGACACCAAAGGTGGGGGTTTTTTTGGTGGGTGGGCTATCAGTAGAATGTGATTTAGAGAGGCGTGCTGCATTATATGTATCAAGATAAGCCCAAAGAGATAGATAATGAGATAATTCTGAAATGCTCTGCTTGTTAAGAGAAATAACTTCCTAATTTATTCTTCAAAAAAGTGCGTCCACCGTTTTGATGAAGTTTATTCTCTGTATAAAGGTTTTTTTTAAAATTATTTTATTTTATTGAATTTCTGTTAAATACATCCTTAGTGCTTAATAAACACCATGTTATCTGGGTATTTAATTTGCTTAACAATACAAATTGCATTCTTAACCTCCACCCCTCTTTTCCAACCATTGGTAAAATAAATTCCATGTTTGATAATATTCTACGTCCTCTTTCTGTTTCATTTTCAATGTCAATCTATCCATTTCTGCACAATCTAGTATCATCTTGATTATTTCTTCATCTCACAGTATATCTTCATTTTTCCGAAAATAATTATGTGAAAATAATCCTCGCTGCTGTTAAGACCTGTAATATTAAATATGTACTTTTCTTATCTTCTGATATTATACCTAATAAAAACAACTCAGGTTTAAAATCTACATGTTTTCCTATCATCTTTTCTAATCACCTGTGTATTTTTGCCCAAGTATTTTTTGCTTTGACACAAGTCCACCACAAATGATAAAATGTGCCAGTTTTTTTATTACATTTCCAACATTTGCTAGACATATTTTTAAACATTTTAGCTAATCTAGGGGTGGTAGATGCCATCTATAAAACATTTTGTATAGATTTTCTTTATAAGAAATCACCATTGTTAATTTATAATTCTCTTCCCATAAGTTTTATCATCTCTCTAGTTCTATATTATAGCCAAATTTTTCCCCCCATTATAGCATTGTGTCTTTTATTTGTTCATTTTCCATTTTCAAACTCAGTAAGAAATTATAAAAAGGTAAAGGTACAGGTTCCCCTCGCACATATGTGCTAGTCGTTCCCGACTCTAGGGGGCGGTGCTCATCTCCGTTTCAAAACCGAAGAGCCAGCGCTGTCCGAAGACAATTCCATGGTCATGTGGCTGGCATGACTAAACGCCAAAGGCGCACGGAATAGTGTTAGCTTCCCAGCAAAGGTAGTCCCTATTTTTCTACTTGCATTTTTTAAGTGCTTTTGAACTGCTAGGTTGGCAGAAGCTGGGACAAGGAACAGGAGCTCATCCTGTTATGTGGCACTAGGGATTCGAACCTCTGAACTGTCGACCTTTCGATCGACAAGCTCGGCGTCTTAGCCACTGCGCCACCATGTCCCCATAAGAAATTATATACTTCTTAATTAGCTTTCAGAGTTCAACAGTGTCTGATCAAAAGATGCTTGTCCTTTATAGAAGCTATACCTTTTCATGTCTGAATCATATCTAGATTGTATTTGCAATTTTGACCACCATGATAATGTAATGTCCTGGTCTTCAAACTCTTCCTTCGATTTTAATTTCCCTTCAATGTCCAAAATGTCTTTATAAGTGACAATTTTTTTCAAACTTCACCAGGTTTGGGTATGTAAAAGCTTCCATCATTGAGAGCCATTCTGGGATTTTAAAATATATTTTAGGTTTTATTTTTTTCTCATAGAGATATTAGTGAATTTCTTACCTAGTGATTTTGGAAGTATCTGTGGCTTTTTTTCTTTTCTTCTCATACCATAGGAAGGCATGCCATCCCATTTGTAAGTCATGTCCTTCTAAATACAACAATCTCTTGTACCTAAGGGTTATCCGTTCTTTTAGCCATGTTACACAAGAGCCAATCTGATAGTCCAAATCCTTTATTTTCTTTGGATTCTTGTAGCATTTTCAATTTTATTCTTGCTTTTTTTCCCGTGCCATATAAATTTCAAAGTTAATTTATTCAAGTCGTCAAAAATTTCTTTTCAATTTTTATAGGTACGGTTTGGAACAGTTAAAGCAGTTTTGATAGGATATTCATTTTTATCTTGGCAATCCTTCCCAACATTGATAAGTGTAGGTTTTTCCATTTTTCTAAATCTAATCTTATTTGCTTAAGTAGTTTTATATAGTTGTCTTCTTTTATCGTTGCACATCTTGCTGTTAAGTATATTCCCAAGTATTAAACTTTCTTAACTATTTGAAAGGCCACTTTTTCTGCCAGTTTTTCTTTTTGTTTTTGTGTAAGATTTTTAACTATCACTTTAGTTTTCTCTCTGTTTATTTTCAACCCTGCTACTTCTCCAAACTCCTCTAACACTTTTAATAATTTTGGAATTGTCTCTAATGGATCTTCTACAATAAATGTCAAATCATCTGCAAATGCTTGTAGTTTATATCTTTCCTCTCTTATCTCCATTCCTTTAATTTCTATATTTTGTCTAATATTCGTGTTTAAGACTTCCAAAGTCAATATAAATAGTAAAGATGATAAGGGGCATCCTTGTCTTATTCCTTTCTTTATATTGAAATTCACTATGTAATTCCCATTTATGATTACTTTAGTTGTTTGTTTGTGATATATCGTCTTAATTATATTTATGAATTCTTTTCTAAAACCCATGCAGTTTAATTGATGTATCATAAATTGCCAATTTATATTATCAAAAGCTTTCTGAGTATCTAAAAAGATTAGCGTCATTTGTTTTCCTGGATGTGCTTCATAGTATTCTAATATGTCCAGAATAATTCTTAAATTGTGCTTTATTTGTCTTTTTGGTAAGAAGCCATTTTGATCTGGGTGAATGAATTCAGTCAAAAATTTCTTCAGTGTCTCTGGTATTATTGAGACAAAGATTTTGTAATCTACACTTAATAAGGCTATTGCTCTATAATTTTTTATCTGTGTTAAATCTACATCCTCTTTTGGTATTAGCATAATATTCGCTTCTATCCATGTATTTGGTAGTTTGGCTTCTAATAGTAGTTCGTTACGGACTTCCTTCAGTGGTATGCTTAATGTATCTAAGAAACATTTATAGAATTCTGCCAGTAGCCCATCTGGGCCTGGAGTTTTGTAATTTTTCTGTCTTTTGATTGCTTTACCTTGTTTCCCTGAAAATAAGACATCCCCTGATAATAACTCAATTAGGCTTTTGAGCACATGGGCTAAAATAAGTGTCCCCCTGAAAATAAGCCCTCCCCAAAAATATTTAAGCGCAGAGCTGGAAATCAGGTAAGACAGCAAGAGGAGCCCCATCTTACTCCACATGGCCCAAAATAATAAGACCTTCCCGAAAATAAGGCTAAGTGCTTATTTCGGGGTTCAAAAAAATATAAGACAGGGTTTTATTTTTGGGAAAACATGGTATTAGCTCACACATTGTTACTTTTCCATTGAATATATTTTAAAGTTTTCAGGGACTTTAGGTAAGTTGGCTTCTTCCATATATTGTGGGTTTCTTTCCCCCCATAGATTTACTTTCTGTGTCATATAGCGTTTCATAATATTCTTTATCTATTTTTTTTATATTATCTTGTTTTGGGACTGTATCCGTCCCTGATCATCTTGCAATTTATTTATCATCTTTTTCTCTTTTTCTTTTTTCAATTTGTACGCCAGCCATCTTCCTGGTTTATTTGCATTCTCAAAAAAGTTTTGTTTTGCCCTTTTGATTTGCTGAGCTATTTCTTTTGAGATTATTAAATTCAATTTATGTTTGATCATCTCCATTTGTCTTTTAAGCTTTTTATTTTGTGGATCTCTTTGGAGCTCTAACTCCAATTTCTTGTACACTTCTTTTAACATCATACTCTGCTGCTTTTTCTCTTTAATCTTTTTAGCCATGTAAATTATAGCTAGTCCTCTGAAGTATGCTTTGGCTATATCCCATGTATTCTGAAGTAAGGTATCTTCTCTTTTATTTTCTTTAAAGAAAACTTCCATTTCTTTTGTTGCAGGTTCTGTAAATTCTTTCTCTCTTAATATAGCTTAGTTTAATGTCCATCTAAGATTCTTTTTTTATTCTTCTCCGAGAAATGTTTTACTGGATTGTGGTCAGCCCAAATGCTAGGTTCTGTTTCCGTCTCAAGTATATCAGTTCTTAACTCAGGAGGCATCCATATCATATCAATTCTAGACCATGATTTATGTCTATTTGAATAAAATGTGCGTTGAGTCTTTTTCAGGCTTATCTTTCTCCAGACATCTTATATACATATTTCTTTTATCATAAAAAAAAAAAAATCTTAGGTAATCTTTTCTTCCTTTCTTCCCTACTTTAACACTTTTGTAATCTAATGTTTCATCTACAATTGCATTAAATTCTCCTAGGAGGCAAATATTTTAATATTCCATTTCTAATATTTTATTTAGTGCTTTGTAAAAATTTTCTTGCTTATCGTTTGGTGCATATATTGTTATTATCAAAGTCTTTTTTATTATTAATTGTTGTTCCCATCATCAAAATTCTTCCTTCCTCATTGGAGTAAATAAGTTTAGAATCCATTGACTCTTTAATATATAAGGCTACTCCTCTTTTTGTTGTTGTTGTTTTGCTGATGTAAAATATAGTTTCCCAATTTTTGGACATTCTAAAAATTTATAGTGTTGTTTCTTTATGTGTGTTTCTTGCAGCCAGATTATTTCTGTATCCAATGAATATAAATCCATTTATATTCATCAAGAGAATTCCATTCCCTTTCTCCATCTTGTTTAATTATATTTAGTGTTTGGTTTTCTAGAGATTCTTTTCTGTCTTTGTTCTTTCATTAGTTCCTCTTCTTCTTGGTCTATTTTTTCTTCTTTATCTTCTTCTTCTTCATTTTGTGTCACTGTGTCTTCTGTCATTATTTCTCCATGTTTTCTTTTGATCTCTTTATATTCTTGTGTATAAGGTTGATAGTATGTTCCAGAGGTGGGTTTCAGAAGGTTCTGACCAGTTCTGGAGAACCGGTAGTAGAAATTTTGAGTAGTTCAGAGAACCGGTAAGTACCACCTCTGGCTGGCCCCACCCCTATCTATTCTCTGCCTTCTGAGTCCCAGCTGATCGGGAGAAAATTGGGATTTTGCAGTATCCTTCCCCTGGAGTTGGGTGGGAATGGAGATTTTCCCCTGCCATGCCCACCAAGCCACACCCACCAAGCCACACCCACAGAACCAGTAGTAAAAAAAATTGAAACCCACCACTGGTGTCTTCCCTTATCTTTTGGCCTGTCACTACCAGACAAAATATGTTTAATGGCGGCTCTTCATATGAAGAGAAAATGTTTAAGCTTGCCACTCAGAGTGAGTCAGCCTGACTGGTGGGACAAGAAAACACACAATTAAAGTCACTATAATAGCTTACTTTGTCTTTATAAGATCCATGTCACTTTCTCCAGCTCGGTTTTGCCTTTGATTTCACTGGAGGAGAGAGAACAATTCATCCTTCCTTCTTCCGGATTAATTCCAATGAATCTCCTCAGTATGTGGCTTTAATCCAGCTGCTCCTGTATTTCCAGTGGAACTGGGTTGGGCTTCTGGCCCATGAAGATGACAACGGAGAACGTTTCATCTCATCTCTAACACCAATCCTCAAGGAGAAGGAGATCTGCCTGGCCTTCGCTGAAGTGTTGAAACCAGACTTTTTTGCTATTACATGGTTGGAATCAATCAATATGTACAAATCCTGGTCTGAAGCTGAGGTGATTATTCTGTTTGGAAACACCATTAATTTTGGATATATGCTGCTGGCAGCGAATGCTGATGCAGTAAAGTGCAAAGCATCATCTTCCAAAGTTTGGATCTTAACTTGCCATTGGAAAGTTACCATGTTAAGTCCCAAAGCCATGTTGAAAATGATAATGCCCTTCCATGGGGCTTTGCATTTTAGGGACACTGAGGACATCCCAGAATTCAGCCATTTCCTCCTGTCTTTAGATCCTTTCAACTCACAAGTGGACATCTCTCTCCTGCAATGGTGGGAAGGAGTCTTCGAATGCACCGACTACAAACCAGGTAAAATTTCTCCAAAGTGGAAAGCAAAATGTACCGGGAAGGAGAATTTACACCATCTGACAATGTATACTTTTGAAAGAACTATGACAGGTGAAAGTTACAATATCTACAATGCTGTTTATGCTCTGGCGCATGCATTACATGCAATGGATGGATCAGGAAACCGACCAGCCAAGATAAGCCTTGGAAAGAGGATCTCAACTGTCCAGTCATGGCAGGTATTTTTTTAACAGATTAACAGAGTTGGAAGGGACCCTGTAGGTTATCTACAACTCCCCACACAAGCAGGAGACCCTCCACGATTTCTGACAAATGGTAGTCTAGTCTCTTCTTGAAAGATTCCAGTGATTAAGCTTCCACAACTTCCGAAGGCAACTTCTGTTCTATTGGTTGATGGCTCTCTCTCCTTATTTCTAGGTTGAATTTTTCCTCGATTATTCCTTGTCTGGCTTTTGGATGCCTTGGAAAATAGCTTGACCCCTTCCTCTCTGGCAGCTGCTCAAATTCTGGGAAACTGCTATCATGTCTCCCCTGGTCCTTGTCTTCACTAGAGTAGCCATATCCAGTTCCTATAACTATTCTTCATATGTTTTAGTCTCCAGTCCCCTATTCATCCTTGTTGCTCTTCTCTGCACTTTTTCTAGAGTCTCAACATCTTTGTTATAGTGTGGTGATGAAAACTGAATGCTGTATGCTAGGTGTGGTCTTACTAAGGCTTTATAGAGTGGTTTTAGTACCTCCATTAATCTTGATGGTATCCCTCTGTTGATGCAATTTAGGATTGCATTGGCTTTTTTGGCTGCTGCCACACACTGCTGGCTCATATTTAGCTGGTTGTCCACTAAGAGTCCAAGATCCCTCTCACAGTTACTGCTATTAAGCCTGGTTTCACCCAGTCTATACATGTACTTTTGGTTTTCTTGCTTAAGTGTAAGAATTTACTTTTTTCTACAATGAATTTCATTTTGTTAGATAGGGCCCACTGTTCAAATCTGTCAAGATCCAGCTGGATTTTGAGCCCATCTTCTAGGGTGTTAGCTATTCCTGTCATCTTAGTATCATCTGCAAATTTGGAAAGTTCCCCTTCTATTCCATCATCTAAGTCATTTATGAAGATATTGAAGAGTACTGGGCCTAGGACGGAACCTTGTGATACTCCACTGCTTACTTCTGTCACTTTTTATCCCCTCCACAGATCCTTAGAGAGGAAGTTTCCCATATAATGAAATATCTAATGCTACCTTAAAAGTGCACCTTGGTGCAGATTGAAACATCAATTATTTTTAAAACTAAAATATGAATAAAGAATAATATTTTGTGGGAAAGTGATAGACCCTGCAGTTATGAATTGACTTCAGCTACCTACCCCATTTGTTTAGTTTGTGATCTGTTGCACGATATGTCTTGTTGTGTGAAAGGAACCTTTGTCAACATCAGAGACACAGCAAGACTCAAAGTGGACCTGATTGGCTCCTTCTGTCAGGATTCAGTGTTATCTCAAATAAACTTCATTCTCAAACGCAAAGTCTTTGATGAAACTTTTCTTTATTTAAGAATTAACTACGTCATTCCTGAACTCTTGTGCAGCCAGAACTGGCATCTCCTTCCAAACCCCTCCTTTTCCGCTCTTTATTCCTCAATGTCTCATTGGCCATCGTGCAGATCCATCTCTCCCTCCCAAGCCTTTCCAGTCACAGGAATTCCCCCCTCCCTCTATCACCTAAGTAACGTTATCTACCAAGGAGCAGGAAACTAAGTGAAAGTTCATCTCAGCATTAAAGCAAGGCTTCTCTTTCTCTCATTCATGTCAGCGCTGGGGAAAATCATAAATTGGAACGCTGACACCTGCTCTGATATTCATCAAATTTTCCAGCGTCAAAGACTAAACATTGGACTTCTCTGGACAGGACAAACCAGGACAGGTGCTTCCTTCCACATGGCCTCACCTGGTCATACCTGGTTCTTACATTCTGCTGTCTGACTATGAACAAGAGAAAGTCACTGGAATTTTCCATCGTTGTGATATAAATTATAAAATCATTCCTAAAATGCATTTGTTATTTACTAGATCTGGAGCCAAAGGAAATATTTAAAAATGCATGTAGCCCATTATCACAAGAGCAACAGCATACAATGAAATTTGGAGTATGGCATTAAAATCCTGACCAGATCTCCACCTGTGGAACTCCTCTTCTTTATCACGTGCACACCCAAGCCCTAAGATGATGACTAACAAAGAACCATCTTAGCCGTGATAACTCATCTCATCTTTCAATCAATTTCTCCAGTTACTTGAGGTGGTTTTTTTCTTCTTCTTTCAGATTCTTCGCTATTTGAGGAATGTCCAATTTAACAACAGTGCCGGAGCTGAAATCTCATTCTCAGAAAATAGATTGGGTTCTCCTCGCTTTGATCTTTTCAGCTGGGTTTTCCTCCCCAATGAAACTTTTCTCCCCATGAAAGTTGGGCAAATAGATCCCATGGCTTCCCAAGGACAGGATTTCACCATTAATTCTGATGCAATTGTCGGGCCAACTAAGGTGAGCCACAAGGGGACACTGTAAATTCAGGGAAAGATTTGGAATGCAGAATCATGGGATTATAGAATAATAGAGATGGACAGGAACTTGGAGGTCTTCTAGTCCAACCCCTGGCTCAAGCAGGTGACTCTATAAATTTCAAACAAATGGCTGCCCAGTCTCTTTTTGAAAGCCTCCATTGATGGAGCACTCACTACTTTGGAAGGCAAGCTATTCCATTGGTTCATTGCTTTCACCATCAGCAAATCTCTCCTTAGTTCTAGGTTGCTTCTCTCCATGGTTGGTTTCAATCACTTGTTTCTTGTTTAGCCTTTTGGTGCTTTGGAAAATAGTGTGAACCTCTCAACTTTGTGGCAGCCCCTCAAATATTAAAACAATGCTATCATGTCTCCCTTAGTCCTTTTTTTTCTCTCTAGACAAGAACGTCCTTCTAACTTCTAAAATGGTAAGTTAAGTCAGAAAATATGGCAGTCATATGGTGAAAAACTTGATTTGCATATAAAAAAATATGAGGTTTGATTTGTATCCATCCACAAAGGTCAAGGAATGGGAAGGGAACTTCTGCTTCTGAAACCCAGGGTGCAAATAGTTTAGTTTAGTTTACTTTATTGTCATTGCACCTTGTACAACGAAATTAAATGCCATCTTCAGTGTACATCATACATAAGAAAAGTATATTAAAAACACACGCATCCTTCACATTCTGTACAGTTGAATTGAAAGTCCCCGCTACTGCATTAATATTTCACTATACAGTGGAATTCAATATAGTTACTGCTCTGGAATAGAAGCTGTTTTTCAGCCTATTTGTCCTTGTTTTTATTGTCCTGTACCGTCTGCCAGAGGGTAATAGTTCAAAAAAAGGATGCTCAGGATGAGATGGATCTTTAAGAATGTTTTGAACTTTCTTAAGGCAGCAGGAGCTATCTCTGATTACCCAAAATTTTCATTTGAATGAAGAATTACTTGGATAAATAATGAAAATGTCTCAGGTTTAATCAACTTTGGTTCATTTGCCACTTTTAGATACAATGATACTAAGCTTTGATGGAATAACTGGTTTGTTTATAGCATTATGGCAGGAGATGGAATTCAAAATTAATTTCTCCCACAGATCTTAAAAATAGACAAGAGGATCCCTGACAATGTTAGGTAGATTTAAAACTCTACGGGGATAATGATGAAGATGATAATGATGATGACAATCATGATGATGATGATGATGTTATCCATTCAGTTGTATCTGATTCTTGAGGATTCTATGGGTCATGTCTCTCCACTCTATGGAAATATTATCTAACAACTAGTTGAAGCCAGAAAACCTTGTTTGCTTTGGAAAGTATATTTTGTGTTTGTGTTGTGAAGTATGGTATCCCTCTGGCCTGGCTGGAATAATAAGAATTAGTTCACAGTGTTATGTGGTTATCTCCTTTCTCTGAAGCAAATTCCAGTCAGTGTTGGTTGGAGGGTACTTCTGAGAGGCCTTCCCTTTTTGAGGTCAGTAGTCATGATGACATTGATCAAATGTAATCAATCTACCAAAGCACATTTTGGAAAGCTTTGCCTGTAGTTTGCACCTAGAATAGCCCTCTTAGGTCCTTCCTCACATAAAGAATAAAAGCAAAGGTTCCCCTCGCACATATGTGCTAGTCGTTCCCAACTCTAGGGGCGGTGCTCATCCCCATTTCAAAGCCAAAGAGCCAGCGCTGTCCGAAGACATCTCTATTGTCATGTGGCTGGCATGACTAAACGCCAAAGGCACACGGAACGCTGTTCCCTTCCCACCAAAGGGGATTCCTATTTTTCTACTTGCATTTTTTACGTGCTTTCGAACTGCTAGGTTGGCAGAAGCTGGGACAAGTAACGGGAGCTCACTCTGTTACGCGGCACTTGGGATTTGAATCACTGAACTGCTGACCTTTCGATCGACAAGCTCAGCGTCTTAGTCACTGAGCCACCACATAAAGAATAGTTGCCTCCAAAAATGGCACTCCTGACACAACTGTAGTAGTATCAAAGGTTTATACCAGTGGTGGGCTGCTGCCAGTTTGGAGCAGTTCGGGCGAACTAGTAGTTGCAAACTGTACTCCTCGCCCACCCTCACCCACCTGTCCGGGCACAATCCTGTGCTATACTGCTGTGTTGTTTGATGCCAGACATGTGCAAATGGCGCACGCAAGCAAATTCCTGTATTTTGTGATGCTGCATGTATGCGTGGACTGCACACTCGTATTTTCGTTGCTGGGTGAACTGGTTGTTACAGTATGTGATGCCCAACTCTGGTTTAGACCTCATTTTGCTATGGTGCCTCAACCCTTCTCAGATCCATTAAGAAAAGCACAATCCTCCAGGTAGACCTCAACTTACAACAGTTCATTTAGTGACTGTTCAAATTTACAACAGCACTGAAAAAAAGGTGACTTTTGATCATTTTTCACACTTTTGACTATTGCTGCATTCCCATGGCCACATGATCAAAATTCAGATGCTTGTTAACTGGTTCACTAGTTTCAGTGTCCCAGGGATCCAACTGGAACAGTTATGTCAGGTCTATTCATATGTGCGAAGTACTGTATAGTAGTTTTCCCACAACTGTCTTACAGTGCTTGCCAGCTTGCTTTGCTTTCCTCCTCTGTTTGGGTATCCAAGTTACCCGGAGGTCATTGACTGCTTGGTCTCACTGAGACGTAGAAACTTTATTAGGCCTATTATCTTTTGTTTCTGATTCGGCAAGTAGATTCCACTTTGTCTTTTTGAAGATTTCAGTTCCTAGATAGTGACTAATATCCTTAAGATGTTTTACTTCTACTGCTTTATTGGAATTGTTCACTGTCTCCAAGCTGTCTCTTTTGTCCTTGACACAAACAGCGAGATCACCAATGGAACAGAGAATGCACAAGCATCTTCCATTGTTAACTCTTGTATACAAGTACGGATTTGCCTTTTCCTGTTTGAAGGACTTGATTCAGTTGAGTACAATGATTATCTGTAAATTATCTGAACAAGCAAGACCACATCCTTGTCTTCCTCCTTACTCAATAATAAATGAGTCATGATATATTCATATACTTCCTTCCTTCCTTCCTTCCATCCTTCCTTCCTTCCTTCCTTCCTTCCATCCTTCCTTCCTTCCTTCCATCCATCCTTCCTTCCTTCCTTCCATCCATCCATCCATCCATCCATCTGCCCATCCTTCCTTCTTCATAATATTTCAGAATAGGAAAAAAAAATAGAATAGCAGGGATAGGAAAATACCCATTAATGCCTATTTCAGATGATATATATTAATAAAGTATTTATAAATAGAGTAAAATTACTCATTTAAATGCTAGATTTTTTTAAAAAAAAACTAATAGTCAACTGAATGAAAATGTTAGTAGGGTACTTAACAATACCTTGTAGATCTATGGAAAGAAACATGAATAGTGAATCCAACCAATTTTTAAAACTGATTTGATAAAAAAATAAATGAAGAAATTGTACTGCTGGAAATTCTTAGCCACAAATTTAATCTCAATGTTGATTTCCATGTTATCATTAAGTCTTCTCTGGGGGCAACCATCAAAATGTACCCAAGTCAATAGACCCAAGTCAATAAAAATTCCCAAATCCTATATACATCAGAGATTTTTATGTCTCATTATATTCTCTCTACAATTGAGATTTGGTTTAAATAGGATAATATAGCATTTGGGGGAAAAGATCCAAGCCAGGAGACCAGCCCCAGAGGCCAAGATGGAGAAGATCTCCACAGCCACCATGGACTTCCCTTTGGTGCTCAGGTAGGTGGGGAGGAAGGAGATCCAAACACTGCAAAAGACAAGCATGCTAAAAGTAATGAATTTGGCTTCGTTAAAGCTGTCAGGCAATTTCCTAGCCAGAAAGGCCACTGTGAAACTGACAAGGGCCAGGAAACCCAAATAGGCAAGGACAGCATAAAACATTAAACATGAGCCTTCATTACATTCCAAGATGGCCTCTCCTACCAAAGAGTGGAAGTCAAAATTGGGAAATGGGGGAGAGGTGACCAGCCAGGAAGCACAAAGAAGTGCTTGGATCAGGGGACCAGCTAAGATAATGCAGTTGGTCAGTGGTTTTCCTAAGAATTTCCTTGCCCTGTTCCCTGGTTTGGTGGCCATGAAGGCCAGAACCACCATGACAGTTTTTGCCAACACAGAGGAAACTGCTAGAGAAAAGAGAATGGCAAAGGCAGCTTGTCTGAAGAGACAGGTGATCCTCCCAGGTCGACCAATGAAGAGGAAGGAGCAGAGGAAGCAGAGCGTTAGGGAAACCAGGAGGATGTAGGTGAGATCTCGGTTGTTGGCCTTGACAATCGGTGTTTCGTGATGTTTAAGGAAAATCACCAGCACTGCCAATGTGACCATAGAGAGGAAAAGAGCGAGACATAATAAAGTGTATCCCAGGGTCTCCTGATAGGCAAGGAAGTGGATCCTCTTGGCAATGCAGTGATCCTTGTACTCATTGGGGTATCGGTCTTCTGGGCAGAGGTCACAGTGGGCAGCATCTGAAATTAAGAGTCTTTGTTTAAGGATTTCAGGGGCATCTGCCATAAGCATTATCCCTTCTGTCAGGGTGACATGACTGCCTCCTTTCTCCTGTGGGCAACCGACAGACTTAGTGATGGAATGAACTATGTGTATTACATAGTAGATCAAAAAGAGCACATAATCCTTCATGATGACATTGAGGGTAGGTTAAAGATAAGAATCAGTTCATCCTCAGCTGTTTGATCAGTTTACCCTTGAATAAAGACAGTGGTGGGATTCAAATAATTTAACAACCAATTCTCTGTCCTAATGAGCTGGTGGGTGAGCGTGGCCATGGTGGACATGGCCAGGGGGGGTGACAGATAGCACTCAGCTTCCTACACACACACCCCGGGAGCAAAGATACTCCTGGAGGGGGCAGGGCCGGGAGGGTCCAGCCAGCAATTTAACTACTGGTTTGCCTAAATCTGCCCAAACCAGCTGAATCCCACCACTGAATAAAGGGTCTCTCCAATCACTGGGCACATTAACGCCTATTGTACATTTCAGAATGAGAGAAACTATGAGATGTGGGTTTTTTTCAAATTAATGTTAAAACCATCAGAATTCTGATAGATCTGTAAGGCAGGAATCTTGCTATTTTTTAAAAAAAAATTATTTATATGCCACCCTTCTCCGGAGACTCAAGGCGGCTTACAATTCATTAAGCAATAGCCTTCATACTTTTGTATATTTATACAAAGTCAGCTTATTGCCCCCACAATCTGGGTTCTCAATTTACCCACCTTAGAAAGGATGGAAGGCTGAGTCAACCTTGAGCCTGGTGAAAATTGAACTCACAGTAATTGCAGGCAGCTGGATGTTAAATGCTGCCTTAGGAGGCATTAGCCTCCTACGCCACTCAGGCTCCTATTTTGTTTATGCGTACCTTGTTCATTCTTCTGGGCTGAAAGAGTCACAAAATGAGAACAGGACATGCAACTGTACATTGAGTATTGTAAGGGAGAAAGATCTCTTTTCTCGTTCAAAAGTGATTTACCAGGAAATTGATTGTAGGAGGCAGAAAGGAAACAAAGATGCAGAGACAATACAACATTGAGAGCTTCTTGGATCAGCATCTCTGTTTGTATTTCAAATCTGCCCATTCAGATTGTTTTTCCCTCCAGGAGAAGGTTAGTAGAGAGGTATAAATCAATCTACTATTTTTCCTATAGATGTATCAATTTCCCGGGAGATTAGTAGTGCTGAAAAAAGAAGCACCACCTAAATAATAAAAAATAAATCTTGAATCTCACATTCCCATCCAGTGGTAAAATCAGAAATTTTTACCACCAGTTCTGTGGGCGTGGCTTTGTGGGCATGGTGTGGCTTGGTGGGCGTGGCTTGGTGGGCATGGCAGGGGCAGTATACTGCAAAATCTCCATTCCCACCCTTCTCTGGGGCCAGCCACAGGTGGTATTTGCCAGTTCTCCCAACTGCTCAAAATTTCTGCTACCAGTTCTCCAGATCCTGTCAGAACCTTCTGGATTTCACCCCTGCTCCCATCCTTTATGAAAAGATTACTAGCTATTCTTCCAAAGGAAGGTGAAAGTACGAGAAGACAGGCTAGTAGGGTTCCCATAAGTTGTTTCCTGAAATTACCCTGCATTAAATTGGTTAGGAGCAGGAAGTTGGCCTGTGGGCTGAGTTTAGTTCCATAAACTAAGATGAGAACTATGAATACTTTGAAGCACATCAATCCTAACAAAAATTAATTAATATGAAAACATATAAATGTTTGCTGAACGGTGTCCTTGAGCATGGGAGACCTCAATTTGAAGTGTGATCTACCTGTTTGATCAGAAATGGTCCCTTCTGGACAAGGGTCACATTGGTAGCAGCAAACCTGCTCGCCCTCTGGAACTCTTCTCCTCTCTCCTGCATGGCACCTCTTCATGCCACACCTGGCAAAGGGCACCTTCTAAAAGGCAAAAGATAAATGCTTGAGATGGTCTAAGCAATGAACATGCTTCATTATTGATTTCCACATTTCTTTTTCCATGTTCAAAATAAATGGTTCACCATTGTCTACAAGATATCAGGAACATCTCCTGAGGGATTAAGGCCAGTAGCATTCCTGACCAAACAATGGATACTGGAGATTGGAACTGGGAGCTCAATCTTGAGAGAAAGGGTGGGGGGAGCATTGAGCTTTGTTTAAGAAAGATTCATGAAGATCCTACTGAACAGGAATGGTCCATGGAAATTTTGTTTTTGTGTCCTCCAATTGCATCCTGGGTTTCAAGAAGAAGTCCTTTCCAATCCCAAACCTTTGTAGACCAGCCACATATCTACCTCAATTGTGTTACATGCAAAGGTTTTCCCCAAATGTCCGCATGAATTGTAATTCAATAGTTCTGTTTCCAGTTAGAAGGATATTCTGCCTCCACAGGAAAGAATGAATCTTTCGCTAAATTTACAGCATTTCCTTCCGTCTCACCTTTGTAGCCCAGACGATTCCACCAGAGTTAATGATGAAATCTTGGCCTGGGAGATCCCCAGCATCTATTTGCCCAACTTTCACAGGGACAAAAGATTGATTGGGGAGGAAAATCCAGTTGAGAAGATCGTATCGAGCAGATCCGAGTCCATTTTCTGAGAAGGAGACTTCATCTCCAGCACTGTTGTTGAAGTGGACATTTCTCAAATAGGCAAGGATCTGAAAGGAAAGAAATATTCAGAAATTAAAGTAATTAATCAGAAATTCACAAATGAGACATCATGGCTTCTATCAGTCTGTGTCAGGTCCCATTGATCTCTATGGGGACCTTGGCATTCTGGTGGGATTGGTTCACACCTTGGGATTGGTTCAAAGATGAACTTGACATTGGGAGGCACCTCAAAAGAAGCAGTTTAACCTAACACTCCAGCATGCAAATTTCACATTATGCCTACACTTTCTCTGCAATCACTGTCTTCCAATAAAAATTCCTTTTGAAATGCCGCTTGTTTCAAGGGTGCTGGTTTCTTGAGAGGGCCAATGAGGCAGGATCTTACATTCTGTGACAGTCAGCATCTTAGGTGTATGTCTGAAAAGCTAGACACGTTCCCTTGATGGAGATCCGAGTAATCAGGAGTAAAATCAAATATTTGGCTCCTTTCCCAGCATTCCAAAGTTTTTCTTTGGACATTTGTATTATGGCTTCTTCTATTTCGTCTATACTGGAATGATACCTACAGATGAAGATTTTAATTCTGTATTTCAAATTTTGTTGTATGGTTTTGCTCTTGTGATACTTGGGTATAGATAGATAGATAGATAGATAGATAGATAGATAGATAGATATAGATATAGATATAGATATAGATATAGATATAGATATAGATATAGATATAGATATAGATATAGATATAGATATAGATATAGATATTTCAATGTTTATTTTGACTCAAGGCCTTGTGAATGACAAATATCATCTATATCACTTCATTATCTAGAATGGTCCAACATTTAGTCTTTGATGACGAAATATCCCATAAATTTCAGACTAGGACCCATTGAAACCTACTCTGTGTGCCGAGATTGACAAAAACTGTTTCCACACAATAAGTTTAGCGGTACAACGAATGACTAAGAAAACAAATAATGTGCAGTCATAAAGGATTCTAAGCCACATAAAACATAAACCACGGTTAAGAGAGATTGAGTTGAGGGTGTTTTTAGAGCTTGGATTCAGGCTACATAGTGAGGGAAACTGAGATGATTCTGCAAATATGCCCACTAGGGCTTTAACTAACCTGTTGAAATTCTTGCACAAAAGCATCCATATTGTCATCTTGCTCTCCATTGACACATCCTTCTTGGAATGGCAACCTCCTGAAACTCAGAGAACTGCTGAAAAGTTTTTAGGACCTGATAGGTAGTTCTTTCCTCTTTTGATCTTATGGATAACTGCTGTGGTTTACTTCTCTTTTCACCCTTCTAGCCCATTTCAAGCAAACAGTGTACAGAATAAGAGAGTTAGAAGGGACCTCAGAGAGCTTCTAATCTAGCCCTCTGCTCAAGCAGCAATTCTTATACCATTTAAGGCACATGGTTGTCCCATCTCTTCTTGAAAACCTCCAGTGATAGAGCACCCACAACTTCTGAAGACAAGTGTCAGCGTTCCAGAAAACTCCCACTCCGAGTAAAGACGCGGAAGCAAGCATTTTCCAAAGCTCTCTTTACTAGAATAGGTAAACTGGCACATCTGGGAAAACCCGAATCTGAGAAGTCTGGGTTTTCCCTCAGTAAATCAAAACCCCCAAAACCATCCCCTCACTCCTCAGTTGATCACATGCTCCAATCAACGTCCGTCCCATCTTGCCTCAGCACTCCGACCACTCCTTCTCCAGATGCCGGATCGCCCTGACCTTGACTGACAGGAAGAATGCTACTACGTCTACAAACAACCCCTCTACTAAATCCCCCCTCCTACTTTCCCACCCATGAGAAGGTGGCAGCATGGAAGCTTCTGGCCTAATATGGCTTCCAACGCTGACAAGTCCAGGGGTGAAATGTTCCTGGTTTGGACCGGATCACCCAATCCGGTAGCGATAGAGGCGGGTGGTTCAGACAACAGGTAGCAAGAATACCTGCCTGCCACATTGCCCAGCTGAGACATGTGATCATCAGGGGCTTTTTTAATTTTTTGTACAACCTCTTTGGCTGAAAAAATGCTTTTAAAAGTAAAAAAAAAGGCTCTGATGATTGTGCGGCTCAGCTGGGATCGTCAGAGGCTTTTAAAAGCATTTTTTCTACAATCTCTTCGGCCGAAGAGACAAAAGATCATCAGAGACTTTTAAAATAAAAAAAGCCTCTGCCGATCAGGCAACTCATCTGGGATCGTCAGAGCCTATTAAAAACATTTTTTACAACCTCTTCACCGAAGTGGTTGTAGAAAACAATGGTTTTAAAAGTTAAAAAAAAAAAAGAAAGAAAGTTGGCCACGCCCACCCAGTCACATTACCCCACCACCACCAAGCCACGCCCACAGAACAGGGAGTAACAAATTTTAGATTTCACCACTGCCCTAGTCCTTCTTGACTCAATGGTACTTATTTCATATTGTTATCCTGTTTTAAAATAATTCTTTAAACTGTTCCGAGATGTACTGATATGGTAGCATACAGAGATTGAATCAGTGAGTTCAAGAAATACATACAGGAAACTTTCTTTCTGGGGCTCTGTGGATTAAATAAAAAATTACAAAGATTACCTGCCATGAATGGACATTTGAGATCCTCTTTCCAAGCCTCATCATGGATGGTTGGGCTCTGGATCCAAACATCACATGTAATGCATGTGCCAGAGCAAAAATGGCATTGTAGATATTGTAACTTTCACCTGTCATGCTTGTTTCAAAAATGTGAGTGGGCACATTATGTACATTCTCCTTTCCTGTGCATTTCTTCTCCTTCTTCGGAGTGATCATTCCTGGTTTGTGAAATCTGCAGTCAAAGACCTTTTCCCACCACTGTGGGAGGAAGATGTCCCCTTTTGGGTGCAAAGGGTCTAAAGATGTGAGAAAATGGCTGAATTCTGAGATATCTCCTGTGTGGTCCCTTAACTGCAAAGCTCCATGGAAGGGCCTTATAAGTGGCAATGCATCTTTAACTGCCGCCACATTATGTTTCCATTGAGAAGTTAGGATCCAAACTTTCTGAGGCGGTGACTTTGTTGACGTTATGTGAAAATGAAAAGCTAACTGTATATTTGCATTAGTATGAGGGTCTCCAAAGAGAATAATCACTTCAGCTTTACAACAGTTTTTTAAAAAAAGAAGAAATGTTTTCCATGTATTGAAAAAATCATCCGATTTCAATATTTCAGTGAAGGCCACACAGATCTCCTTCTCCTTGAGCATTGGCATCAGAGATGAGAGGAAACGTTCTCCACTGTCAGCTTTGTTGGCCACCAGCCCAACCCAGTTCCATTGGAAATACAGGAGCAGCTGGACTAAACCCACATACTGAGGAAATTCCTTGGAATTAATCCTGAAGAAGGAAGGATAAACTGTCCTCTCTTCCTGAGAGAACTCAAAGCCAACACCGAGCTGCGGAAAGTGAGAGTCTTCTTTTAAAGACAAACTGAGTTTTATAGTAAGTTTTAAGGGTCACCATTTTATGGTTGATGGCCCCATTAGTCAGCCTAATTCACTCTGACTGGCAAGCTTAAGGTTCTTCCTTCTTAGGAAGAAGGAAAAGTTACATATTTTGCCTGGTTGGGACAGGTCAGAAAACAAAGATACAAACCATTCACCTGATAAAGGGAATACATTGCACTGAAAGGGTGGCTAAAGTATTAGTTAATTAGGAAGTAACTTCTACATAAAAAAATCATCTTGGCACAGTATTTAGGAAACATCTCATTATCTACTTCTATCATAGAATAACAGAGTTTGAAGAGACCTTGAAGATCTTCTAGTCCAACCCTCTGCTTAGGCAGAAAACTCTAGGTCATTTCAGAAAAATGGTTATCCAATCTCTTCTTAAAAACTTCCAGTGTTGGAGCATTTACAACTTCTGGAGGGAAGTTGTTCCACTGATTAATTGTTCAGTAAATTTCTCCTTAGTTCTAAGTTGCTTCTCTCCTTGATTAGGATCCACCTATTGCTTCTTGTCCTGCCCTCAGATGCTTTGGAGATTAGCTTGGTTCCCTCTTCTTTTTGGCACTACCTGAGATATTGGAAGATTGCTTTCATGTCACCCCTAGTCCTTCTTTTCATCAAACTAGACATACCCAGTTCCTGCAACTATTCTTCATATGCCAATTGACAAAGGTGGGGCGGGAGGCAGGAAGCTGCATGTTTCTCCATTTCTCATCCAGGGAAATACAATATGCTGCCTTTTTTTAATATTTTCTAAAATATTTCATTCTTCTAGGAGAGGGGTGGGTGTTAACTTCCTACAGAACTGTGTTGGCTTTTTCGCAGTTGCAGCACACTGCTCACTCATATTTAAATGATTGTCATGTTATATAAAAAATTCTCTTGACACATGAACATATATAAATTGTATATATATAAATTGGAAATTAAATTAAAATTAAATTAAATGAACATAAAAATAAATCCAACTGTCATGTGGATTCTCTAAGTCACATATTGGTGATGTGTCCCAGTAAGCATCTTTGGTTTCTCTCTGTTTCTCCTTCTTTTGTTTGTCCATGTCCGTATCCAACATTGGATGCCCCTTACCTGTGGGACCTTGAAGATGCTGAAGATGGAGGCCATCTGCTTTGAAGATTTGGGGATGAAGCCTCCAATGACAGAGAGCAGAGGGTCCTGCCTGTCACATTTATAACCTGGAATCATTCGGCCTCGTGTGGAGAGCAGGGAAAGGCTGATTATTGAAATACTTCTCTCAATCTTTTGATTGTCAGAAATATGGAACCCCAGTGTGATATTGGGGAGGAGAACCAGATCCTTGTTGACCTCTCCGACTGCAAATACCACGGCCAGGAACTGCTGGTAGCTCTTGGCTATGAGTCTATTGTGAGAAAAATCATGGGGGAAATTTTCAGAAAAGGTCATGCTGTTGGATTTGCCTTTCCTTGCCCCCCCTTTTTTTGGTGTTGGTTGGAGTCAGAAGTCCCAAGTTTCATTGGTTTGAGCCCGTAGACATTTCTTGATGAAACTTGTATGACTTTGTGAGAAAGGAGAAAAGTGTCTCTTTTCACATCACAGAACATTTTATACCTTCTAAAGAACTTTCCCTCTTCACTTTGCTGCAGTGGTTGTAATCCTTCCCCGTTCTTTTACTGGCACCCCAATTAATTGGGTTCTCTCTTGGAGCAGTTTCTTCAGTGGGTGTCCTAGCATCTACAGTAGTGGCCAAAATTGTGGAAACCTTTTTGGGAAAGTGTATTTTCTAAAACTAGCTAATAAATCCACTTTTTTTGGAGTAGTACCAGAAAATTATATATCAATGGGAAATTAATTTAATCAAGAATGTAATGGAATAACTTTTATGAAGGATTTCTTATTAGAATAGCAGTTAATGTATAAAGAAGAAAAGGGAAACTTGTAGAAAAAACAAGGTACACAAATATTATCACCATGTCAGTTAATCCTTAGTTGGGTAACCTTTAGCATGGATTAATGCAGGGGTGGGTTCTACTTACCTTTAATACCTGTTCGTAACAGGATTGCACACATGCAGAGATCGCTGATGACAACATACAGGGCTGTTGCTGGGGCCTCCTGCCGGTTTTACTACCGGTTCTTGTGAACCGGTCTGAATCGGGGTCCACCTACCACTGAATTAAGGTTTTACAACATCTTCCCATGGAGTAAGCCAAGTCTTTTAGTTCTGCAGCTGTTATAATGTGAAACCAAGATTGAATGGTTGCTTCTAGTAACTTCGTTTTATTGTTGGGTCGCTTTTGAGTAACAAGATTCTTTAGTCAGCTCCATAGATTTTCCATTGAGTGAAGGTTTAGGCTATTCCCAGGACATTCCAGCAATGGAATATTGTTTCCTTGAAACTCCCCCTCCCCCAAAAAAGTGGTGTTATTAGCCATCAAAATTCACAAATACAATTTTCCCAAAAGGCTTCCACAGTTTTGGCCACTACTGTATTTGTTAAAGATTGTCAGCCCTGCTGATTCAAAAACTGAGCAGTTTTTATGCAACTCCTGGACACTGGAAAAGAGTTGAGTTTCTCTTTAAGCTTATCCAGGACCTTCTCTCCGAATTAATTTTATAACTCAACTTCTTCACTAGGCCAGTACAATTTCTAAGCTCTTGTCCTGCCTCACTTTTGTTGTTTAGTGATGAAAACTTCTCCATAGATAATTTTACCTATTTTAAGAGTTTGGCTCTTTACGGAGGAAAGAATAAAGATTTGAACTAGATGCCACAACAGGCATTTTTCAAAAGAGTCCCTGAATTTAAAACAAAGCAAATAATTATCTACATCATACCCCTCCAGGTGAGACTTACACACTTTGCAGCTGTGTAAAAAGCAAGAATGGGTCTTTTTGGAAGTCTGGAATGATGGAAAGACCAATGGTTCCCAGGTGCACATTCCCACCAATAATGAGATCACCAGGCCTATAGTAGCTTTCCTGTGACTGGAAATAATTCCTCAACACACATACACTTTGCATCTTCTTAGCAGCAGTTGGAGACAGGAGCCAGAAGATCAGCAGGAGGAGGAGTAGAGGCAGCCCAGTCATTCTTGTCACCTTCCCTCCTAGATCCTAAGTCAAGGTTTTTGGAGAAGCCAACTTGCAGGTACCACTTGAAATCTCACCAAAGCTTTAGCAAAATAGACACCACCCATTCTACCTGGATGGCCTTAGGGAAAATTTATATCAACCATGTTTCCTTTCATCTGTGTTCAGGCTGTTGCCAAGGAAAAAACTATGATCAAGCCCAGAGGTTTGCTATTTGGAAGACAAGAGAAACTACAGACATGTCCTGCCTCCACTGGCAGAACTAGGAGCATATTTTTTTATAACAGGTTTTAACTTGAAAGATTTGTGAGGGTAGAAATCTACAGGGGATACATTAACAATTACTGTTCTGACATTTTGTCCTGGCACTAGAAGGGGAAAAAACATGTTTATATCTCTAGTTGCTAATTCACACAGCAAATCGTCTTGAGAGTCAAGGAGCACTTGTGTCATAATTTGATATGACTTAGAGTTAGAATAACTTTATTGTCACTTTGAATGTACACTAATCGCCAAACATTAAAATGATTTTTTTTTTGCATACAGCTCTCAAAGAGTCACCACCTCCAATATACACTACATAAACATGATGGAATAAATAAATAAATACAAAATTCTGCATATACCCACATATATTATATATTATATGACACAGAGAAATTACACAGTCTAGTTTGGATGTGTCCATGTACATGGAAAGAAAAATGAATCTTGCGAGTTTACCAGAATCTGGTATTGCTGCCTTAAATACTTCTATTTCTATTTTATTTTATGAAATTTATATACCGCCCTACTCCCGAAGGACTCAGGGTGGTGAACAGCCAAAAATAAAACACATAAATTACAAAATTTAAAAGACAGTATAAAACCACATTAGATAATTAGGCCCGGGACAAATTAAAACACCCCCAATATTTAAGACAAATTTAAAATTTACAATTTAAAAAGTTAAAAAGGGAAAAGTTAGGCCAGGCCGGCCTGTTGAAATAAAAAAGTCTTGAGGGTGCGGCAGAAGGTGCATAGATCCGGGATCCTCCGTATCTCCGGGGGGAGCTCATTCCAAATAACAGGTGCCCCCACAGAGAAGGCTCTCTCCCTGAGGGCCAACTGTCAACACATTTCGGCCGACGGCACCCGGAGGAGCCCCACTCTATGAGAGCGTACTGGCCGGTGAGAGGCTACTGGTGGCAGCAGGCGGTCCCATAAATATCCAGGTCCTAAGCCATCCAGGTCCTAAGCTTCAAAACCTCTTCCCAGAGGGGTGCAAAAGAAACAGACCTTGGAGTGGTTGTGTGGGGTCTCTAACAATGCTTTGAGCTCTAAGTATGTAGTGCTTATAAGCAGTATCCTGTATAATAGGAAGAGAGCTTCCTATAATCTTCTCGGCTGTCCTTACCACTCTCTGTAGGAACTTTCTATCACTGCTGCCACTAAACCAAAAATTTGCTAAAATGCTCTCAATCATACCTTTGTAAAAAGTGGCCAGGACAGAAGTAACTAAGTTAAGAAACTGTACAGGTGGAAATTATTACCCACTTATTGAATCTCAGTGTTGATTTCTATGTCCATTACCAAGTCTTCTCTGGGGACAACTGTCAAAATGCACCCAAGCTGAAATAAAAATTCCCAAATCCCATACAAATCAGAGATTTCTGTGCTTCATTATACTTTCTTTACAATTAAGATGGGGCCTCAGTAGGATAATGTAGCATTTGGGGGAAAAGATACAAACCAAAAGACCAGCTCCAGAGGCCAAAATGGAGAAGATCTCCACAGCCACCATGGACTTTCCCTTGGTGCTCAGATAGGTGGGTAGGAAAGTGATCCAAACACTGCAAAAGACTAGCATGCTAAAAGTGATGAATTTGGCTTCATTAAAGCTGTCAGGCAATTTCCTAGCCAGGAAAGCCACTGTGAAACTGACAAGGGCCAAAAAACCCAGATAGGCAAGGACAGCATAAAATATTGAAGCTGAGCCTTCATTACATTCTAAGATTATCTCTCCTACCAAGGAGTGGAAGTCAAAATTGGGAAATGGGGGAGAGGTGACCAGCCAGGAAGCACAAAGAAGGGCTTGGATCAGGGGACCAGCTAAGACAATGGAGTTGGTCAGTGGTTTTCCTAAGAATTTCCTTGCCCTGTTTCCTGGTTTGGTGGCCATGAAGGCAAGAACTACCATGACAGTCTTTGCCAAAACAGAGGAAACTGCCAGGGCAAAAAGAATGGCAAAGGCAGATTGTTGTAAGAGACAGGTGATCCTCCCAGGTTTACCAATGAAGAGGAAGGAGCAGAGAAAGCAGAGCATTAGGGAGACCAGGAGGATGTAGGTGAGATTTCGGTTGTTGGCCTTGACAATTGGTGTTTCGTGATGTTTAAGGAAAATCACCAGCACTGCCAATGTGACCATAGAGAGGAAAAGAGCGAGACATAATAAAGTGTATCCCAGGGTCTCTTGATAGGCAAGGAAGTGGATCCTCTTGGCAATGCAGTGGTCCTTGTGCTCATTGGGGTATCGGTCTTCTGGGCAGAGGTCACAGTGGGCAGCATCTGAAATCAAGAGTCTTTGTTTAAGGATTTCAGGGGCATCTGCCATAAACGTTATCCCTCCCATCAGGGTGACATGACTGCCTCCTTTCTCCTGTGGGCAACCGACAGACTTAGTGATGGAATGAACTATGTGTATTACATAGTAGATCAAAAAGAGCACATAATCCTTCATGATGACATTGAGGGTAGGTTAAAGATAAGAATCAGTTCATCCTCAGCTGTTTGATCAGTTTACCCTTGAATAAAGACAGTGGTGGGATTCAAATAATTTAACAACCAATTCTCTGTCTAATGAGCTGGTGGGTGAGCGTGGCCATGGTGGGCATGGCCAGGGGGGGTGACAGGTAGCACTCAGCTTCCTACACACACACCCCGGGAGCAAAGATACTCCTGGAGGGGGCAGGGCTGGGAGGGTCCAGCCAGCAATTTAACTACTGGTTTGCCTAAATCTGCCCAAACCAGCTGAATCCCACCACTGAATAAAGGGTCTCTCCAATCACTGGGCACATTAACGCCTATTGTACATTTCAGAATGAGAGAAACTATGAGATGTGGGTTTTTTTCAAATTAATGTTGAAACCATCAGAATTCTGATAGATCTGTAAGGCAGGAATCTTGCTATTTTGTTTATGCGTACCTTGTTCATTCTTCTGGGCTGAAAGAGTCACACAACGAGAAAAGAAAAGGATGTGCAACTGTATATTGAATATTGTAAGGGAGAAAGGTCTCTTTTCTCGTTCAAAAGTGATTTACCAGGAAATTGATTGTAGGAGAGAGAAAGGAAAGAAAGATGCAGAGACAATACAGCCTTGAGAGCTTCCTGGATCAGCATCTCTGTTTGTATTTCAAATCTGCCCATTCAGATTGTTTTTCCCTCCAGGGGAAGGTTAGTAGATAAGTATAGATCAATCTAGTATTTTTCCTATAGATCTATCAATTTCCAGGGAGATTAGTAGTGCTGAAAAAAGAACCACCTAAATAATAGAAAATAAAGCTTGAATCTCACAGTCCCATCCAGTGGTGAAATCCAAATTTTTTTTACTACCGGTTCTGTTGGTGTGGCTTGGTGGGCATGGCAGGGGAAGGATACTGCAAAATCTCCATTCCCACCCTTCTCTGGGGCCAGCCACAGGTGGTATTTGCCAGTTCTCCCAACTGCTCAAAATTTCTGCTACTGGTTCTCCAGATCCTATCAGAACCTGCTGGAATCACCCCTGCTCCCATCCTTTATGAAAAGATTACTAGCTATTCTTCCAAAGGTATGTGAAAGTACGGGAAAACAGGCTAGTAGGGTTCCCATATGTTGTTTCCTGAAATTACCCTGCATTAAATTGGTTAGGAGCAGGAAGTTGGCCTGTGGGCTGAGTTTAGTTCCATAAACTAAGATGAGAACTATGAATACTTTGAAGCACGTCAATCCTACAAAAAATTAATTAATATGAAAACATATTAATATCTGCTGAACGGTGTCCTTGAGCATGGGAGACCTCAATTTGAAGTGTGATCTACCTGTTTGATCAGAAATGGTCCCTTCTGGACAAGGGTCACATTGGTAGCAGCAAACCTGCTCGCCCTCTGGAACTCTTCTCCTCTCTCCTGCATGGCACCTCTTCATGCCACACCTGGCAAAGGGCACCTTCTAAAAGACAAAAGAGAAATGCTTGAGATGGCCTAAACAGTGAACATTTCCATGTTCAGAAGGTCTTCAAAATAAGTGATACACCATGTTCTACAAGAAACCAGGAACATCTCCTGAGGGATTAACACCATGGAAATTGTTCTTGTCTCCTCCAAATTGTATCCTGGGTTTCATGCAGAAGTCCCTTCCAATCCCAAACCTTTGTAGACCTGCCACATATCTACCTCAATTGTCTTACACACAAAGCTTTCTCACCAAATGTCCACATGTTTTTTAATTCAATAGTTCTGTTTCCAGTTAGTAGGATATTCTGCCTCCCCAGGAAAGAATGAATCTTTCCCTTAATTTACAGCATTTCCTTCCATCTCACCTTTGTAGCCCAGACAATTCCAGCAGAGTCAATGATGAAATCTTGGCCTGGGAGAGCCCCAGCATCTACTTGCCCAACTTTCACAGGGACAAAAGATTGATTGGGGAGGAAAACCCAGTTGAGAAGATCGTATCGAGCAGATCCGAGTCCATTTTCTGAGAAGGAGACTTCATCTCCAGCACTGTTGTTGAACTGGACATTTCTCACATAGGCAAGGATCTGAAAGGAAAGAAACATTCAGAAATTAAAGTAATTAATCAGAAAGTCACAAATGAGACATCATGGCTTCTATCAGTCTGTGTCAGGTCCCATTGATCTCTATGGGGACCTTGGCATTCTGGTGGGATTGGTTCACACCTTGGGATTGGTTCAAAGATGAACTTGACATTGGGAGGCACCTCAAAAGAAGCAGTTTAACCTAACACTCCAGCATGCAAATTTCACATTATGCCTACACTTTCTCTGCAATCACTGTCTTCCAATAAAACTTCCTTTTGAAATGCCGATTGTTTCCAGAGTGCTGGTTTCTTGAGAGGGCCAATGAGGCAGGATCTTACATTCTGTGACAGTCAGCATCTTAGGTGTATGTCTGAAAAGCTAGACACGTTCCCTTGATGGAGATCCGAGTAATCAGGAGTAAAATCAAATATTTGGCTCCTTTCCCAGCATTACAAAAGTTTTTCTTTGGACATTTGTATCATGGCTTCTTCTATTTCGGCTATACTGGAATGATACCTACAGATGAAGATTTTAATTCTGTATTTCAAATTTTGTTGTATGGTTTTGCTCTTGTGATACTTGGGTATAGATAGATAGATAGATAGATAGATAGATAGATAGATAGATAGATAGATAGATATAGATATAGATATAGATATAGATATAGATATAGATATAGATATAGATATAGATATAGATATAGATATAGATATAGATATTTCAATGTTTATTTTGACTCAAGGCCTTGTGAATGACAAATATCATCTATATCACTTCATTATCTAGAATGGTCCAACATTTAGTCTTTGATGACGAAATATCCCATAAATTTCAGACTAGGACCCATTGAAACCTACTCTGTGTGCCGAGATTGACAAAAACTGTTTCCACACAATAAGTTTAGCGGTACAACGAATGACTAAGAAAACAAATAATGTGCAGTCATAAAGGATTCTAAGCCACATAAAACATAAACAACGGTTAAGAGAGATTGAGTTGAGGGTGTTTTTAGAGCTTGGATTCAAGCTACATAGTGAGGGAAACTGAGATGGTTCTGCAAATATGCCCACTAGGGCTATAACTAACCTGTTGAAATTCTTGCACAAAAGCATCCATCTTGTCATCTTGCTCTCCACTGACACATCCTTCTTGGAATGGCCACCTCCTGAAACTCAGGGAACTGCTGAAAAGTTTTTAGGACCTGAGAGGAAGTTCTCTCCTCTTTTGATCTTATGGATAACTGCTGTGGTTTACTTCTCTTTTCACCCTTCTAGCCCATTTCAAGCAAACAGTGTACAGAATAAGAGAGTTAGAAGGGACCTCAGAGAGCTTCTAATCTAGCCCTCTGCTCAAGCAGGAATTCTTATACCATTTAAGGCACATGGTTGTCCCATCTCTTCTTGAAAACCTCCAGTGATAGAGCACCCACAACTTCTGAAGACAAGTGTCAGCGTTCCAGAAAACTCCCACTCCGAGTAAAGACGCGGAAGCAAGCATTTTCCAAAGCTCTCTTTACTAGAATAGGTAAACTGGCACATCTGGGAAAACCCGAATCTGAGAAGTCTGGGTTTTCCCTCAGTAAATCAAAACCCCCAAAACCATCCCCTCACTCCTCAGTTGATCACATGCTCCAATCAACGTCCGTCCCATCTTGCCTCAGCACTCCGACCACTCCTTCTCCAGATGCCGGATCGCCCTGACCTTGACTGACAGGAAGAATGCTACTACGTCTACAAACAACCCCTCTACTAAATCCCCCCTCCTACTTTCCCACCCATGAGAAGGTGGCAGCATGGAAGCTTCTGGCCTAATATGGCTTCCAACGCTGACAAGTCCAGGGGTGAAATGTTCCTGGTTTGGACCGGATCACCCAATCCGGTAGCGATAGAGGCGGGTGGTTCAGACAACAGGTAGCAAGAATACCTGCCTGCCACATTGCCCAGCTGAGACATGTGATCATCAGGGGCTTTTTTAATTTTTTGTACAACCTCTTTGGCTGAAAAAATGCTTTTAAAAGTAAAAAAAAAGGCTCTGATGATTGTGCGGCTCAGCTGGGATCGTCAGAGGCTTTTAAAAGCATTTTTTCTACAATCTCTTCGGCCGAAGAGACAAAAGATCATCAGAGACTTTTAAAATAAAAAAAGCCTCTGCCGATCAGGCAACTCATCTGGGATCGTCAGAGCCTATTAAAAACATTTTTTACAACCTCTTCACCGAAGTGGTTGTAGAAAACAATGGTTTTAAAAGTTAAAAAAAAAAAAGAAAGAAAGTTGGCCACGCCCACCCAGTCACATTACCCCACCACCACCAAGCCACGCCCACAGAACAGGGAGTAACAAATTTTAGATTTCACCACTGCCCTAGTCCTTCTTGACTCAATGGTACTTATTTCATATTGTTATCCTGTTTTAAAATAATTCTTTAAACTGTTCCGAGATGTACTGATATGGTAGCATACAGAGATTGAATCAGTGAGTTCAAGAAATACATACAGGAAACTTTCTTTCTGGGGCTCTGTGGATTAAATAAAAAATTACAAAGATTACCTGCCATGAATGGACATTTGAGATCCTCTTTCCAAGCCTCATCATGGATGGTTGGGCTCTGGATCCAAACATCACATGTAATGCATGTGCCAGAGCAAAAATGGCATTGTAGATATTGTAACTTTCACCTGTCATGCTTGTTTCAAAAATGTGAGTGGGCACATTATGTACATTCTCCTTTCCTGTGCATTTCTTCTCCTTCT
Source organism: Arizona elegans (assembly GCA_022577455.1). Classification (NCBI taxonomy): domain Eukaryota; kingdom Metazoa; phylum Chordata; class Lepidosauria; order Squamata; family Colubridae; genus Arizona; species Arizona elegans. The sequence goes on from JAKOOJ010000018.1 coordinate 16,020,302, forward strand.
TCGGAGTGATCATTCCTGGTTTGTGAAATCTGCAGTCAAAGACCTTTTCCCACCACTGTGGGAGGAAGATGTCCCCTTTTGGGTGCAAAGGGTCTAAAGATGTGAGAAAATGGCTGAATTCTGAGATATCTCCTGTGTGGTCCCTTAACTGCAAAGCTCCATGGAAGGGCCTTATAAGTGGCAATGCATCTTTAACTGCCGCCACATTATGTTTCCATTGAGAAGTTAGGATCCAAACTTTCTGAGGCGGTGACTTTGTTGACGTTATGTGAAAATGAAAAGCTAACTGTATATTTGCATTAGTATGAGGGTCTCCAAAGAGAATAATCACTTCAGCTTTACAACAGTTTTTTAAAAAAAGAAGAAATGTTTTCCATGTATTGAAAAAATCATCCGATTTCAATATTTCAGTGAAGGCCACACAGATCTCCTTCTCCTTGAGCATTGGCATCAGAGATGAGAGGAAACGTTCTCCACTGTCAGCTTTGTTGGCCACCAGCCCAACCCAGTTCCATTGGAAATACAGGAGCAGCTGGACTAAACCCACATACTGAGGAAATTCCTTGGAATTAATCCTGAAGAAGGAAGGATAAACTGTCCTCTCTTCCTGAGAGAACTCAAAGCCAACACCGAGCTGCGGAAAGTGAGAGTCTTCTTTTAAAGACAAACTGAGTTTTATAGTAAGTTTTAAGGGTCACCATTTTATGGTTGATGGCCCCATTAGTCAGCCTAATTCACTCTGACTGGCAAGCTTAAGGTTCTTCCTTCTTAGGAAGAAGGAAAAGTTACATATTTTGCCTGGTTGGGACAGGTCAGAAAACAAAGATACAAACCATTCACCTGATAAAGGGAATACATTGCACTGAAAGGGTGGCTAAAGTATTAGTTAATTAGGAAGTAACTTCTACATAAAAAAATCATCTTGGCACAGTATTTAGGAAACATCTCATTATCTACTTCTATCATAGAATAACAGAGTTTGAAGAGACCTTGAAGATCTTCTAGTCCAACCCTCTGCTTAGGCAGAAAACTCTATGTCATTTCAGAAAAATGGTTATCCAATCTCTTCTTAAAAACTTCCAGTGTTGGAGCATTTACAACTTCTGGAGGGAAGTTGTTCCACTGATTAATTGTTCAGTAAATTTCTCCTTAGTTCTAAGTTGCTTCTCTCCTTGATTAGGATCCACCTATTGCTTCTTGTCCTGCCCTCAGATGCTTTGGAGATTAGCTTGGTTCCCTCTTCTTTTTGGCACTACCTGAGATATTGGAAGATTGCTTTCATGTCACCCCTAGTCCTTCTTTTCATCAAACTAGACATACCCAGTTCCTGCAACTATTCTTCATATGCCAATTGACAAAGGTGGGGCGGGAGGCAGGAAGCTGCATGTTTCTCCATTTCTCATCCAGGGAAATACAATATGCTGCCTTTTTTTAATATTTTCTAAAATATTTCATTCTTCTAGGAGAGGGGTGGGTGTTAACTTCCTACAGAACTGTGTTGGCTTTTTCGCAGTTGCAGCACACTGCTCACTCATATTTAAATGATTGTCATGTTATATAAAAAATTCTCTTGACACATGAACATATATAAATTGTATATATATAAATTGGAAATTAAATTAAAATTAAATTAAATGAACATAAAAATAAATCCAACTGTCATGTGGATTCTCTAAGTCACATATTGGTGATGTGTCCCAGTAAGCATCTTTGGTTTCTCTCTGTTTCTCCTTCTTTTGTTTGTCCATGTCCGGATCCAACATTGGATGCCCCTTACCTGTGGGACCTTGAAGATGCTGAAGATGGAGGCCATCTGCTTTGAAGATTTGGGGATGAAGCCTCCAATGACAGAGAGCAGAGGGTCCTGCCTGTCACATTTATAACCTGGAATCATTCGGCCTCGTGTGGAGAGCAGGGAAAGGCTGATTATTGAAATACTTCTCTCAATCTTTTGATTGTCAGAAATATGGAACCCCAGTGTGATATTGGGGAGGAGAACCAGATCCTTGTTGACCTCTCCGACTGCAAATACCACGGCCAGGAACTGCTGGTAGCTCTTGGCTATGAGTCTATTGTGAGAAAAATCATGGGGGAAATTTTCAGAAAAGGTCATGCTGTTGGATTTGCCTTTCCTTGCCCCCCCCTTTTTTTGGTGTTGGTTGGAGTCAGAAGTCCCAAGTTTCATTGGTTTGAGCCCGTAGACATTTCTTGATGAAACTTGTATGACTTTGTGAGAAAGGAGAAAAGTGTCTCTTTTCACATCACAGAACATTTTATACCTTCTAAAGAACTTTCCCTCTTCACTTTGCTGCAGTGGTTGTAATCCTTCCCCGTTCTTTTACTGGCACCCCAATTAATTGGGTTCTCTCTTGGAGCAGTTTCTTCAGTGGGTGTCCTAGCATCTACAGTAGTGGCCAAAATTGTGGAAACCTTTTTGGGAAAGTGTATTTTCTAAAACTAGCTAATAAATCCACTTTTTTTGGAGTAGTACCAGAAAATTATATATCAATGGGAAGTTAATTTAATCAAGAATGTAATGGAATAACTTTTATGAAGGATTTCTTATTAGAATAGCAGTTAATGTATAAAGAAGAAAAGGGAAACTTGTAGAAAAAACAAGGTACACAAATATTATCACCATGTCAGTTAATCCTTAGTTGGGTAACCTTTAGCATGGATTAATGCAGGGGTGGGTTCTACTTACCTTTAATACCTGTTCGTAACAGGATTGCACACATGCAGAGATCGCTGATGACAACATACAGGGCTGTTGCTGGGGCCTCCCGCCGGTTTTACTACCGGTTCTTGTGAACCGGTCTGAATCGGGGTCCACCTACCACTGAATTAAGGTTTTACAACATCTTCCCATGGAGTAAGCCAAGTCTTTTAGTTCTGCAGCTGTTATAATGTGAAACCAAGATTGAATGGTTGCTTCTAGTAACTTCGTTTTATTGTTGGGTCGCTTTTGAGTAACAAGATTCTTTAGTCAGCTCCATAGATTTTCCATTGAGTGAAGGTTTAGGCTATTCCCAGGACATTCCAGCAATGGAATATTGTTTCCTTGAAACTCCCCCTCCCCCAAAAAAGTGGTGTTATTAGCCATCAAAATTCACAAATACAATTTTCCCAAAAGGCTTCCACAGTTTTGGCCACTACTGTATTTGTTAAAGATTGTCAGCCCTGCTGATTCAAAAACTGAGCAGTTTTTATGCAACTCCTGGACACTGGAAAAGAGTTGAGTTTCTCTTTAAGCTTATCCAGGACCTTCTCTCCGAATTAATTTTATAACTCAACTTCTTCACTAGGCCAGTACAATTTCTAAGCTCTTGTCCTGCCTCACTTTTGTTGTTTACTGATGAAAACTTCTCCATAGATAATTTTACCTATTTTAAGAGTTTGGCTCTTTACGGAGGAAAGAATAAAGATTTGAACTAGATGCCAGAACAGGCATTTTTCAAAAGAGTCCCTGAATTTAAAACAAAGAAATAATTACCCACATCATACCCTTCCAGGTGAGACTTACACACTTTTCAGCTGTGTAAAAAGCAAGAATGGGTCTTTTTGGAAATCTGGAATGACGGAATGACCAATGGTTCCCAGGTGCACCGTTCCACCAATAATGAGATCACCAGGCCTATAGTAGCTTTCCTGTGACTGGAAATAATTCCTCAACACACATACACTTTGCATCTTCTTAGCAGCAGTTGGAGGCAGGAGCCAGAAGATCAGCAGGAGGAGGAGGAGAGGCAGCCCAGTCATTCTTGTCACCTTCCCTCCTAGATCATAAGTCAAGGTTTTTGGAGAAGCCAACTTGCAGGTAGCACTTGAAATCTCACGAAAGCTTTAGCACAATAGACACCACCTATTCTACCTGGATGGCCTCAGGGAAAATTTATATCAACCATGTTTCCTCTTATCTGGGTTCAGGCTGTTGCCAAAGAAAAAGCAATGGCCAGCTGAATCTCAGCAAACCCAGAGGTTTGCTATTTGGAAGACAAGAGAAGGTACAGACATGTCCTGCCTCCACTAGGAGAACTAGGGGAATATTTTTTTTATAACAGGTTTTATCATGAAAGATTTGTGAAGATAGAAATCTACAAGGGATACATTAACAATTACTGTTCTGACGTATTGTCCTGGCACTAGAGGGGGAAAAACATGTTTATATCTCTAGTTGCTAATTCACAGAGCAAATCGTCTTGAGAGTCAAGTTGAAGCTGGGTGTTTGAGTTACATGAAAATGAGCACTTGTGTCATAATTTGATATGACTTAGAGTTAGAATAACTTTATTGTCACTTTGAATGTACACTAATCGCCAAACCTTAAAATGATTTTTTTTTTTTTGCATACAGCTCTCAAAGAGTCACCACCTCCAATATACACTACATAAACATGATGGAATAAATAAATAAATACAAAATTCTGCATATACCCACATATATTATATGACACAGAGAAATTATACAGTCTAGTTTGGATGTATCCACGTACATGGCAAGAAAAATGAATCTTGCGAGTCAGCAGCAGGCGGTCCCATAAATATCCAGGTCCTAAGCTTCGAAACCTCTTCCCAGAGGGGAGCAAAAGAAACAAACCTTGGAGTGGTTGTGTGGGGTCTCTAACAATGCTTTGAGCTCTAAGTATGTAGTGCTTATAAGCAATATCCTGAATAATAGGAAAAGAGCTTCCTATAATCTTCTCGGCTGTCCTTACCACTCTCTCTAGGAACTTTCTATCTGAGGCACTGCTGCCACTAAACCAAAAATTTGCTAAAATTCTCTCAATCGTACCTTTGTAAAAAGTGGCCAGGACAGAAGTAACTAAATTAAGAAACTGTACAGGTGGAAATTATTACCCACTTATTGAATCTCAGTGTTGATTTCTATGTCCATTACCAAGTCTTCTCTGGGGACAACTGTCAAAATGCACCCAAGCTGAAATAAAAAATTCCCAAATCCCATACAAATCAGAGATTTCTGTGCTTCATTATACTTTCTTTACAATTAAGATGGGGCCTCAGTAGGATAATGTAGCATTTGGGGGAAAAGATACAAACCAAAAGACCAGCTCCAGAGGCCAAAATGGAGAAGATCTCCACAGCCACCATGGACTTTCCCTTGGTGCTCAGATAGGTGGGTAGGAAAGTGATCCAAACACTGCAAAAGACTAGCATGCTAAAAGTGATGAATTTGGCTTCATTAAAGCTGTCAGGCAATTTCCTAGCCAGGAAAGCCACTGTGAAACTGACAAGGGCCAAAAAACCCAGATAGGCAAGGACAGCATAAAATATTGAAGCTGAGCCTTCATTACATTCCAAGATTATCTCTCCTACCAAGGAGTGGAAGTCAAAATTGGGAAATGGGGGAGAGGTGACCAGCCAGGAAGCACAAAGAAGTGCTTGGATCAGGGGACCAGCTAAGACAATGGAGTTGGTCAGTGGTTTTCCTAAGAATTTCCTTGCCCTGTTTCCTGGTTTGGTGGCCATGAAGGCAAGAACTACCATGACAGTCTTTGCCAAAACAGAGGAAACTGCCAGGGCAAAAAGAATGGCAAAGGCAGATTGTTGTAAGAGACAGGTGATCCTCCCAGGTTGACCAATGAAGAGGAAGGAGCAGAGAAAGCAGAGCATTAGGGAGACCAGGAGGATGTAGGTGAGATTTCGGTTGTTGGCCTTGACAATTGGTGTTTCGTGATGTTTAAGGAAAATCACCAGCACTGCCAATGTGACCATAGAGAGGAAAAGAGCGAGACATAATAAAGTGTATCCCAGGGTCTCCTGATAGGCAAGAAAGTGGATCCTCTTGGCAATGCAGTGGTCCTTGTGCTCATTGGGGTATCGGTCTTCTGGGCAGAGGTCACAGTGGGCAGCATCTGAAATCAAGAGTCTTTGTTTAAGGATTTCAGGGGCATCTGCCATAAACGTTATCCCTCCCATCAGGGTGACATGACTGCCTCCTTTCTCCTGTGGGCAACCGACAGACTTAGTGATGGAATGAACTATGTGTATTACATAGTAGATCAAAAAGAGCACATAATCCTTCATGATGACATTGAGGGTAGGTTAAAGATAAGAATCAGTTCATCCTCAGCTGTTTGATCAGTTTACCCTTGAATAAAGACAGTGGTGGGATTCAAATAATTTAACAACCAATTCTCTGTCTAATGAGCTGGTGGGTGAGCGTGGCCATGGTGGGCATGGCCAGGGGGGGTGACAGGTAGCACTCATCTTCCTACACACACACCCCGGGAGCAAAGATACTCCTGGAGGGGGCAGGGCCGGGAGGGTCCAGCCCGCAATTTAACTACTGGTTTGCCTAAATCTGCCCAAACCAGCTGAATCCCACCACTGAATAAAGGGTCTCTCCAATCACTGGGCACATTAACACCTATTGTACATTTCAGAATGAGAGAAACTATGAGATGTGGGTTTTTTTCAAATTAATGTTGAAACCATCAGAATTCTGATAGATCTGTAAGGCAGGAATCCTGCTATTTTCTTTATGCGTACCTTGTTCATTCTTCTGGGCTGAAAGAGTCACACAACGAGAAAAGAAAAGGATGTGCAACTGTATATTGAATATTGTAAGGGAGAAAGGTCTCTTTTCTCGTTCAAAAGTGATTTACCAGGAAATTGATTGTAGGAGAGAGAAAGGAAAGAAAGATGCAGAGACAATACAGCCTTGAGAGCTTCCTGGATCAGCATCTCTGTTTGTATTTCAAATCTGCCCATTCAGATTGTTTTTCCCTCCAGGGGAAGGTTAGTAGATAAGTATAGATCAATCTAGTATTTTTCCTATAGATCTATCAATTTCCAGGGAGATTAGTAGTGCTGAAAAAAGAACCACCTAAATAATAGAAAATAAAGCTTGAATCTCACAGTCCCATCCAGTGGTGAAATCCAAATTTTTTTTACTACCGGTTCTGTTGGTGTGGCTTGGTGGGCATGGCAGGGGAAGGATACTGCAAAATCTCCATTCCCACCCTTCTCTGGGGCCAGCCACAGGTGGTATTTGCCAGTTCTCCCAACTGCTCAAAATTTCTGCTACCGGTTCTCCAGATCCTATCAGAACCTGCTGGAATCACCCCTGCTCCCATCCTTTATGAAAAGATTACTAGCTATTCTTCCAAAGGTATGTGAAAGTACGGGAAAACAGGCTAGTAGGGTTCCCATATGTTGTTTCCTGAAATTACCCTGCATTAAATTGGTTAGGAGCAGGAAGTTGGCCTGTGGGCTGAGTTTAGTTCCATAAACTAAGATGAGAACTATGAATACTTTGAAGCACGTCAATCCTAACAAAAATTAATTAATATGAAAACATCTTAATATCTGCTGAACGGTGTCCTTGAGCATGGGAGACCTCAATTTGAAGTGTGATCTACCTGTTTGATCAGAAATGGTCCCTTCTGGACAAGGGTCACATTGGTAGCAGCAAACCTGCTCGCCCTCTGGAACTCTTCTCCTCTCTCCTGCATGGCACCTCTTCATGCCACACCTGGCAAAGGGCACCTTCTAAAAGACAAAAGAGAAATGCTTGAGATGGCCTAAACAGTGAACATTTCCATGTTCAGAAGGTCTTCAAAATAAGTGATACACCATGTTCTACAAGAAACCAGGAACATCTCCTGAGGGATTAACACCATGGAAATTGTTCTTGTCTCCTCCAAATTGTATCCTGGGTTTCATGCAGAAGTCCCTTCCAATCCCAAACCTTTGTAGACCTGCCACATATCTACCTCAATTGTCTTACACACAAAGCTTTCTCACCAAATCTCCACATGTTTTTTAATTCAATAGTTCTGTTTCCAGTTAGTAGGATATTCTGCCTCCCCAGGAAAGAATGAATCTTTCCCTTAATTTACAGCATTTCCTTCCGTCTCACCTTTGTAGCCCAGACAATTCCAGCAGAGTCAATGATGAAATCTTGGCCTGGGAGAGCCCCAGCATCTACTTGCCCAACTTTCACAGGGACAAAAGATTGATTGGGGAGGAAAATCCAGTTGAGAAGATCGTATCGAGCAGATCCGAGTCCATTTTCTGAGAAGGAGACTTCATCTCCAGCACTGTTGTTGAAGTGGACATTTCTCAAATAGGCAAGGATCTGAAAGGAAAGAAACATTCAGAAATTAAAGTAATTAATCAGAAATTCACAAATGAGACATCATGGCTTCTATCAGTCTGTGTCAGGTCCCATTGATCTCTATGGGGACCTTGGCATTCTGGTGGGATTGGTTCACACCTTGGGATTGGTTCAAAGATGAACTTGACATTGGGAGGCACCTCAAAAGAAGCAGTTTAACCTAACACTCCAGCATGCAAATTTCACATTATGCCTACACTTTCTCTGCAATCACTGTCTTCCAATAAAAATTCCTTTTGAAATGCCGCTTGTTTCAAGAGTGCTGGTTTCTTGAGAGGGCCAATGAGGCAGGATCTTACATTCTGTGACAGTCAGCATCTTAGGTGTATGTCTGAAAAGCTAGACACGTTCCCTTGATGGAGATCCGAGTAATCAGGAGTAAAATCAAATATTTGGCTCCTTTCCCAGCATTCCAAAGTTTTTCTTTGGACATTTGTATTATGGCTTCTTCTATTTCGTCTATACTGGAATGATACCTACAGATGAAGATTTTAATTCTGTATTTCAAATTTTGTTGTATGGTTTTGCTCTTGTGATACTTGGGTATAGATAGATAGATAGATAGATATAGATATAGATATAGATATAGATATAGATATAGATATAGATATAGATATAGATATAGATATAGATATAGATATAGATATAGATATAGATATTTCAATGTTTATTTTGACTCAAGGCCTTTTGAATGACAAATATCATCTATATCACTTCATTATCTAGAATGGTCCAAAATTTAGTCTTTGATGAAGAAATATCTCATAAATTTCAGACTAGGATCCATTGAAACCTATTCTGTATGCCGAGATTGACAAAAACTGTTTCCACACAATAAGTTTAGCGGTACAACGAATGACTAAGAAAACAAATAATGTGCAGTCATAAAGGATTCTAAGCCACATAAAACATAAACCACGGTTAAGAGAGATTGAGTTGAGGGTGTTTTTAGAGCTTGGATTCAGGCTACATAGTGAGGGAAACTGAGATGATTCTGCAAATATGCCCACTAGGGCTTTAACTAACCTGTTGAAATTCTTGCACAAAAGCATCCATATTGTCATCTTGCTCTCCATTGACACATCCTTCTTGGAATGGCAACCTCCTGAAACTCAGAGAACTGCTGAAAAGTTTTTAGGACCTGATAGGTAGTTCTTTCCTCTTTTGATCTTATGGATAACTGCTGTGGTTTACTTCTCTTTTCACCCTTCTAGCCCATTTCAAGCAAACAGTGTACAGAATAAGAGAGTTAGAAGGGACCTCAGAGAGCTTCTAATCTAGCCCTCTGCTCAAGCAGGAATTCTTATACCATTTAAGGCACATGGTTGTCCCATCTCTTCTTGAAAACCTCCAGTGATAGAGCACCCACAACTTCTGAAGACAAGTGTCAGCGTTCCAGAAAACTCCCACTCCGAGTAAAGACGCGGAAGCAAGCATTTTCCAAAGCTCTCTTTACTAGAATAGGTAAACTGGCACATCTGGGAAAACCCGAATCTGAGAAGTCTGGGTTTTCCCTCAGTAAATCAAAGCCCCCAAAACCCATCCTCTCACTCCTCAGTTGATCACATGCTCCAATCAACGTCCGTCCCATCTTGCCTCAGCACTCCGACCACTCCTTCTCCAGATGCCGGATCGCCCTGACCTTGACTGACAGGAAGAATGCTACTACGTCTACAAACAACCCCTCTACTAAATCCCCCCTCCTACTTTCCCACCCATGAGAAGGTGGCAGCATGGAAGCTTCTGGCCTAATATGGCTTCCAACGCTGACAAGTCCAGGGGTGAAATGTTCCTGGTTTGGACCGGATCACCCAATCCGGTAGCGATAGAGGCGGGTGGTTCAGACAACAGGTAGCAAGAATACCTGCCTGCCACATTGCCCAGCTGAGACATGTGATCATCAGGGGCTTTTTTAATTTTTTGTACAACCTCTTTGGCTGAAAAAATGCTTTTAAAAGTAAAAAAAAAAAGGCTCTGATGATTGTGCGGCTCAGCTGGGATCGTCAGAGGCTTTTAAAAGCATTTTTTCTACAATCTCTTCGGCCGAAGAGACAAAAGATCATCAGAGACTTTTAAAATAAAAAAAGCCTCTGCCGATCAGGCAACTCATCTGGGATCGTCAGAGCCTATTAAAAACATTTTTTACAACCTCTTCACCGAAGTAGTTGTAGAAAACAATGGTTTTAAAAGTTAAAAAAAAAAAAGAAAGAAAGTTGGCCACGCCCACCCAGTCACATTACCCCACCACCACCAAGCCACGCCCACAGAACAGGGAGTAACAAATTTTAGATTTCACCACTGCCCTAGTCCTTCTTGACTCAATGGTACTTATTTCATATTGTTATCCTGTTTTAAAATAATTCTTTAAACTGTTCCGAGATGTACTGATATGGTAGCATACAGAGATTGAATCAGTGAGTTCAAGAAATACATACAGGAAACTTTCTTTCTGGGGCTCTGTGGATTAAATAAAAAATTACAAAGATTACCTGCCATGAATGGACATTTGAGATCCTCTTTCCAAGCCTCATCATGGATGGTTGGGCTCTGGATCCAAACATCACATGTAATGCATGTGCCAGAGCAAAAATGGCATTGTAGATATTGTAACTTTCACCTGTCATGCTTGTTTCAAAAATGTGAGTGGGCACATTTTGTACATTCTCCTTTCCTGTGCATTTCTTCTCCTTCTTCGGAGTGATCATTCCTGGTTTGTGAAATCTGCAGTCAAAGACCTTTTCCCACCACTGTGGGAGGAAGATGTCCCCTTTTGGGTGCAAAGGGTCTAAAGATGTGAGAAAATGGCTGAATTCTGAGATATCTCCTGTGTGGTCCCTTAACTGCAAAGCTCCATGGAAGGGCCTTATAAGTGGCAATGCATCTTTAACTGCCGCCACATTATGTTTCCATTGAGAAGTTAGGATCCAAACTTTCTGAGGCGGTGACTTTGTTGACGTTATGTGAAAATGAAAAGCTAACTGTATATTTGCATTAGTATGAGGGTCTCCAAAGAGAATAATCACTTCAGCTTTACAACAGTTTTTTAAAAAAAGAAGAAATGTTTTCCATGTATTGAAAAAATCATCCGATTTCAATATTTCAGTGAAGGCCACACAGATCTCCTTCTCCTTGAGCATTGGCATCAGAGATGAGAGGAAACGTTCTCCACTGTCAGCTTTGTTGGCCACCAGCCCAACCCAGTTCCATTGGAAATACAGGAGCAGCTGGACTAAACCCACATACTGAGGAAATTCCTTGGAATTAATCCTGAAGAAGGAAGGATAAACTCTTCTCTCTCCCTGAGAGAACTCAAAGCCAACACCGAGCTGGGGAAAGTGAGAGTCTTCTTTTAAAGACAAACTGAGTTTTATAGTAAGTTTTAAGGGTCACCATTTTATGGTTGATGGCCCCATTAGTCAGCCTAATTCACTCTGACTGGCAAGCTTAAGGTTCTTCCTTCTTAGGAAGAAGGAAAAGTTACATATTTTGCCTGGTTGGGACAGGTCAGAAAACAAAGATACAAACCATTCACCTGATAAAGGGAATACATTGCACTAAAAGGGTGGCTAAAGTATTAGTTAATTAGGAAGTAACTTCTACATAAAAAAATCCTCTTGGCACAGTATTTAGGAAACATCTCATTATCTACTTCTATCATAGAATAACAGAGTTTGAAGAGACCTTGAAGATCTTCTAGTCCAACCCTCTGCTTAGGCAGAAAACTCTATGTCATTTCAAAAATGGTTATCCAATCTCTTCTTAAAAACTTCCAGTGTTGGAGCATTTACAACTTCTGGAGGGAAGTTGTTCCACTGATTAATTGTTCAGGAAATTTCTCCTTACTTCTAAGTTGCTTCTCTCCTTGATTAGGATCCACCCATTGCTTCTTGTCCTGCCCTCAGATGCTTTGGAGATTAGCTTGGTTCCCTCTTCTTTTTGGCACTACCTGAGATATTGGAAGATTGCTTTCATGTCACCCCCTAGTCCTTCTTTTCATCAAACTAGACATACCCAGTTCCTGCAACTATTCTTCATATGCCCATTGACAAAGGTGGGGTGGGAGGCAGGAAGCTGCTTTGTGTTTAAAACATGTTTCTCCATTTCTCATCCAGGGAAATATAATATTCTGCCTTTTTTTAATATTTTCCAAAATATTTCATTCTTCTAGAAGAGGGGTGGGTGTTAACTTCCTACAGAACTGTGTTGGCTTTTTCGCAGTTGCAGCACACTGCTCGCTCATATTTAAATGATTGTCATGTTATATAAAAAATTCTCTCGACACATGAACATATATAAATTGTATATATATAAATTGGAAATTAAATTAAAATTAAATTAAATGAACATAAAAATAAATCCAACTGTCATGTGGATTCTCTAAGTCACATATTGGTGATGTGTCCCAGTAAGCATCTTTGGTTTCTCTGTGTTTCTCCTTCTTTTGTTTGTCCATGTCCGTATCCAACATTGGATGCCCCTTACCTGTGGGACCTTGAAGATGCTGAAGATGGAGGCCATCTGCTTTGAAGATTTGGGGATGAAGCCTCCAATGACAGAGAGCAGAGGGTTCTGCCTGTCACATTTATAACCTGGAATCATTCGGCCTCGTGTGGAGAGCAGGGAGAGGCTGATTATTGAAATACTTCTCTCAATCTTTTGATTGTCAGAAATATGGAACCCCAGTGTGATATTGGGGAGGAGAACCAGATCCTTGTTGACCTCTCCGACTGCAAATACCATGGCCAGGAACTGCTGGTAGCTCTTGGCTATGAGTCTATTGTGAGAAAAATCATGGGGGGAATTTTCAGAAAAAGTCATGCTGTTGGATTTGCCTTTCCTTGCCCCCCCCTTTTTTTTTTTGGTGTTGGTTGCAGTCAGAAGTCCCAAGTTTCATTGGTTTGAGCCCGTAGACATTTCTTGATGAAACTTTTATGACTTAGTGAGAAAGGAGAAAAGTGTCTCTTTTCACATCACAGAACGTTTTATACCTTCTAAAGAACTTTCCCTCTTCACTTTGCTGCAGTGGTTGTAATCCTTCCCCGTTCTTTTATTGGCACCCCAATTAATTGGGTTCTCTCTTGGAGCAGTTTCTTCAGTGGGAGTCCCAGCATCTACAGTAGTGGCCAAAATTGTGGATACCTTTTGGGGAAAGTGTATTTTCTAAAACTAGCTAATAAGTCCACTTTTTTTGGAGTAGTACCAGAAAATTATATATCAATGGGAAGTTAATTTAATCAAGAATGTAATGGAATAACTTTTATGAAGGATTTCTTATTAGAATAGCAGTTAATGTATAAAGAAGAAAAGGGAAACTGATAGAAAAAATGAGATATACAAAAATTATCTCCATATCAGTTAATCCTTAGTTGGGTAACCTTTAGCATGGATTAAGGCAGGGGTGGGGTTAATTTACCTTTACTACCAGTTCGTAACAGGATTGCTCACATGCACAGATCACTGATGACAACATACAGGGCAGTTGCCGGGGCCTCCCGCCGGTTTTACTACCGGTTCTTGTGAACCGGTCTGAATCGGGGTCCACCTACCACTGAATTAAGGCTTTACAACATCTTCCCATGGAGTAAGCCAAGTCTTTTAGTTCTGCAGCTGTTATAATGTGAAACCAAGATTGAATGGTTGCTTCTAGTAACTTCGTTTAATTGTTGGGTCGCTTTTGAGTAACAAGATTCTTTAGTCAGCTCCATAGATTTTCCATTGGGTGAAGGTTTAGGCTATTCCCAGGACATTCCAGCAATGGAATATTGTTTCCTTGAAACTCCCCCTCCCCCCAAAAAGTGGTGTTATTAGCCATCAAAATTCACAAATACACTTTTCCCAAAAGGCTTCCACAGTTTTGGCCACTACTGTATTTGTTAAAGATTGTCAGCCCTGCTGATTCAAAAACTGAGCAGTTTTTATGCAACTCCTGGACACTGGAAAAGAGTTGAGTTTCTCTTTAAGCTTATCCAGGACCTTCTCTCTGAATTAATTTTATAACTCAACTTCTTCACTAGGCCAGTACAATTTCTAAGCTCTTGTCCTGCCTCACTTTTGTTGTTTACTGATGAAAACTTCTCCATAGATAATTTTACCTATTTTAAGAGTTTGGCTCTTTACGGAGGAAAGAATAAAGATTTGAACTAGATGCCACAACAGGCATTTTTCAAAAGAGTCCCTGAATTTAAAACAAAGAAATAATTACCCACATCATACCCTTCCAGGTGAGACTTACACACTTTTCAGCTGTGTAAAAAGCAAGAATGGGTCTTTTTGGAAATCTGGAATGACGGAATGACCAATGGTTCCCAGGTGCACCGTTCCACCAATAATGAGATCACCAGGCCTATAGTAGCTTTCCTGTGACTGGAAATAATTCCTCAACACACATACACTTTGCATCTTCTTAGCAGCAGTTGGAGGCAGGAGCCAGAAGATCAGCAGGAGGAGGAGGAGAGGCAGCCCAGTCATTCTTGTCACCTTCCCTCCTAGATCATAAGTCAAGGTTTTTGGAGAAGCCAACTTGCAGGTAGCACTTGAAATCTCACGAAAGCTTTAGCACAATAGACACCACCTATTCTACCTGGATGGCCTCAGGGAAAATTTATATCAACCATGTTTCCTCTTATCTGGGTTCAGGCTGTTGCCAAAGAAAAAGCAATGGCCAGCTGAATCTCAGCAAACCCAGAGGTTTGCTATTTGGAAGACAAGAGAAGGTACAGACATGTCCTGCCTCCACTAGGAGAACTAGGGGAATATTTTTTTTATAACAGGTTTTATCATGAAAGATTTGTGAAGATAGAAATCTACAAGGGATACATTAACAATTACTGTTCTGACGTATTGTCCTGGCACTAGAGGGGGAAAAACATGTTTATATCTCTAGTTGCTAATTCACAGAGCAAATCGTCTTGAGAGTCAAGTTGAAGCTGGGTGTTTGAGTTACATGAAAATGAGCACTTGTGTCATAATTTGATATGACTTAGAGTTAGAATAACTTTATTGTCACTTTGAATGTACACTAATCGCCAAACCTTAAAATGATTTTTTTTTTTTTGCATACAGCTCTCAAAGAGTCACCACCTCCAATATACACTACATAAACATGATGGAATAAATAAATAAATACAAAATTCTGCATATACCCACATATATTATATGACACAGAGAAATTATACAGTCTAGTTTGGATGTATCCACGTACATGGCAAGAAAAATGAATCTTGCGAGTCAGCAGCAGGCGGTCCCATAAATATCCAGGTCCTAAGCTTCGAAACCTCTTCCCAGAGGGGTGCAAAAGAAACAAACCTTGGAGTGGTTGTGTGGGGTCTCTAACAATGCTTTGAGCTCTAAGTATGTAGTGCTTATAAGCAATATCCTGAATAATAGGAAAAGAGCTTCCTATAATCTTCTCGGCTGTCCTTACCACTCTCTGTAGGAACTTTCTATCTGAGGCACTGCTGCCACTAAACCAAAAATTTGCTAAAAAGCTCTCAATCGTACCTTTGTAAAAAGTGGCCAGGACAGAAGTAACTAAATTAAGAAACTGTACAGGTGGAAATTATTACCCACTTATTGAATCTCAGTGTTGATTTCTATGTCCATTACCAAGTCTTCTCTGGGGACAACTGTCAAAATGCACCCAAGCTGAAATAAAAATTCCCAAATCCCATACAAATCAGAGATTTCTGTGCTTCATTATACTTTCTTTACAATTAAGATGGGGCCTCAGTAGGATAATGTAGCATTTGGGGGAAAAGATACAAACCAAAAGACCAGCTCCAGAGGCCAAAATGGAGAAGATCTCCACAGCCACCATGGACTTTCCCTTGGTGCTCAGATAGGTGGGGAGGAAAGTGATCCAAACACTGCAAAAGACTAGCATGCTAAAAGTGATGAATTTGGCTTCATTAAAGCTGTCAGGCAATTTCCTAGCCAGGAAAGCCACTGTGAAACTGACAAGGGCCAAAAAACCCAGATAGGCAAGGACAGCATAAAATATTGAAGCTGAGCCTTCATTACATTCCAAGATTATCTCTCCTACCAAGGAGTGGAAGTCAAAATTGGGAAATGGGGGAGAGGTGACCAGCCTGGAAGCACAAAGAAGTGCTTGGATCAGGGGACCAGCTAAGACAATGGAGTTGGTCAGTGGTTTTCCTAAGAATTTCCTTGCCCTGTTTCCTGGTTTGGTGGCCATGAAGGCAAGAACTACCATGACAGTCTTTGCCAAAACAGAGGAAACTGCCAGGGCAAAAAGAATGGCAAAGGCAGATTGTTGTAAGAGACAGGTGATCCTCCCAGGTTGACCAATGAAGAGGAAGGAGCAGAGAAAGCAGAGCATTAGGGAGACCAGGAGGATGTAGGTGAGATTTCGGTTGTTGGCCTTGACAATTGGTGTTTCGTGATGTTTAAGGAAAATCACCAGCACTGCCAATGTGACCATAGAGAGGAAAAGAGCGAGACATAATAAAGTGTATCCCAGGGTCTCCTGATAGGCAAGAAAGTGGATCCTCTTGGCAATGCAGTGGTCCTTGTGCTCATTGGGGTATCGGTCTTCTGGGCAGAGGTCACAGTGGGCAGCATCTGAAATCAAGAGTCTTTGTTTAAGGATTTCAGGGGCATCTGCCATAAACGTTATCCCTCCCATCAGGGTGACATGACTGCCTCCTTTCTCCTGTGGGCAACCGACAGACTTAGTGATGGAATGAACTATGTGTATTACATAGTAGATCAAAAAGAGCACATAATCCTTCATGATGACATTGAGGGTAGGTTAAAGATAAGAATCAGTTCATCCTCAGCTGTTTGATCAGTTTACCCTTGAATAAAGACAGTGGTGGGATTCAAATAATTTAACAACCAATTCTCTGTCTAATGGGCTGGTGGGTGAGCGTGGCCATGGTGGGCATGGCCAGGGGGGGTGACAGGTAGCACTCAGCTTCCTACACACACACCCCGGGAGCAAAGATACTCCTGGAGGGGGCAGGGCCGGGAGGGTCCAGCCAGCAATTTAACTACTGGTTTGCCTAAATCTGCCCAAACCAGCTGAATCCCACCACTGAATAAAGGGTCTCTCCAATCACTGGGCACATTAACACCTATTGTACATTTCAGAATGAGAGAAACTATGAGATGTGGGTTTTTTTCAAATTAATGTTGAAACCATCAGAATTCTGATAGATCTGTAAGGCAGGAATCCTGCTATTTTCTTTATGCGTACCTTGTTCATTCTTCTGGGCTGAAAGAGTCACACAACGAGAAAAGAAAAGGATGTGCAACTGTATATTGAATATTGTAAGGGAGAAAGGTCTCTTTTCTCGTTCAAAAGTGATTTACCAGGAAATTGATTGTAGGAGAGAGAAAGGAAAGAAAGATGCAGAGACAATACAGCCTTGAGAGCTTCCTGGATCAGCATCTCTGTTTGTATTTCAAATCTGCCCATTCAGATTGTTTTTCCCTCCAGGGGAAGGTTAGTAGATAAGTATAGATCAATCTAGTATTTTTCCTATAGATCTATCAATTTCCAGGGAGATTAGTAGTGCTGAAAAAAGAACCACCTAAATAATAGAAAATAAAGCTTGAATCTCACAGTCCCATCCAGTGGTGAAATCCAAAATTTTTTTACTACCGGTTCTGTTGGTGTGGCTTGGTGGGCATGGCAGGGGAAGGATACTGCAAAATCTCCATTCCCACCCTTCTCTGGGGCCAGCCACAGGTGGTATTTGCCAGTTCTCCCAACTGCTCAAAATTTCTGCTACCGGTTCTCCAGATCCTATCAGAACCTGCTGGAATCACCCCTGCTCCCATCCTTTATGAAAAGATTACTAGCTATTCTTCCAAAGGTATGTGAAAGTACGGGAAAACAGGCTAGTAGGGTTCCCATATGTTGTTTCCTGAAATTACCCTGCATTAAATTGGTTAGGAGCAGGAAGTTGGCCTGTGGGCTGAGTTTAGTTCCATAAACTAAGATGAGAACTATGAATACTTCTCAGCACGTCAATCCTAACAAAAATTAATTAATATGAAAACATCTTAATATCTGCTGAACGGTGTCCTTGAGCATGGGAGACCTCAATTTGAAGTGTGATCTACCTGTTTGATCAGAAATGGTCCCTTCTGGACAAGGGTCACATTGGTAGCAGCAAACCTGCTCACCCTCTGGAACTCTTCTCCTCTCTCCTGCATGGCACCTCTTCATGCCACACCTGGCAAAGGGCACCTTCTAAAAGACAAAAGAGAAATGCTTGAGATGGCCTAAACAGTGAACATTTCCATGTTCAGAAGGTCTTCAAAATAAGTGATACACCATGTTCTACAAGAAACCAGGAACATCTCCTGAGGGATTAACACCATGGAAATTGTTCTTGTCTCCTCCAAATTGTATCCTGGGTTTCATGCTGAAGTCCCTTCCAATCCCAAACCTTTGTAGACCTGCCACATATCTACCTCAATTGTCTTACACACAAAGCTTTCTCACCAAATGTCCACATGTTTTTTAATTCAATAGTTCTGTTTCCAGTTAGTAGGATATTCTGCCTCCCCAGGAAAGAATGAATCTTTCCCTTAATTTACAGCATTTCCTTCCGTCTCACCTTTGTAGCCCAGACAATTCCAGCAGAGTCAATGATGAAATCTTGGCCTGGGAGAGCCCCAGCATCTACTTGCCCAACTTTCACAGGGACAAAAGATTGATTGGGGAGGAAAATCCAGTTGAGAAGATCGTATCGAGCAGATCCGAGTCCATTTTCTGAGAAGGAGACTTCATCTCCAGCACTGTTGTTGAACTGGACATTTCTCACATAGGCAAGGATCTGAAAGGAAAGAAACATTCAGAAATTAAAGTAATTAATCAGAAAGTCACAAATGAGACATTATGGCTTCTATCATTCTGTGTCAGGTCCCATTGATCTCTATGGGGACCTTGGCATTGCGGTGGGATTGGTTCGCACCTTGGGATTGGTTCAAAGATGAACTTGACATTGGGAGGCACCTCAAAAGAAGCAGTTTAACCTAACACTCCAGCATGCAAATTTCACATTATGCCTACACTTTCTCTGCAATCACTGTCTTCCAATAAAACTTCCTTTTGAAATGCCGATTGTTTCAAGAGTGCTGGTTTCTTGAGAGGGCCAATGAGGCAGGATCTTACATTCTGTGACAGTCAGCATCTTAGGTGTATGTCTGAAAAGCTAGACACGTTCCCTTGATGGAGATCGGAGTAATCAGGAGTAAAATCAAATATTTGGCTCCTTTCCCAGCATTACAAAAGTTTTTCTTTGGACATTTGTATCATGGCTTCTTCTATTTCGGCTATACTGGAATGATACCTACAGATGAAGATTTTAATTCTGTATTTCAAATTTTGTTGTATGGTTTTGCTCTTGTGATACTTGGGTATAGATAGATAGATAGATAGATAGATAGATAGATAGATAGATATAGATATAGATATAGATATAGATATAGATATAGATATAGATATAGATATAGATATAGATATAGATATAGATATTTCAATGTTTATTTTGACTCAAGGCCTTTTGAATGACAAATATCATCTATATCACTTCATTATCTAGAATGGTCCAAAATTTAGTCTTTGATGAAGAAATATCTCATAAATTTCAGACTAGGATCCATTGAAACCTACTCTGTATGCCGAGATTGACAAAAACTGTTTCCACACAATAAGCTTAGCGCTACAATGAATGACTAAGAAAACAAATAATGTGCAGTCATAAAGGATTCTAAGCCACATAAAACATAAACCACGGTTAAGAGAGATTGAGTTGAGGGTGTTTTTAGAGCTTGGATTCAGGCTACATAGTGAGGGAAACTGAGATGATTCTGCAAATATGCCCACTAGGGCTATAACTAACCTGTTGAAATTCTTGCACAAAAGCATCCATCTTGTCATCTTGCTCT
Source organism: Arizona elegans (assembly GCA_022577455.1). NCBI lineage: Eukaryota > Metazoa > Chordata > Lepidosauria > Squamata > Colubridae > Arizona > Arizona elegans. The sequence goes on from JAKOOJ010000018.1 coordinate 16,040,363, forward strand.
CCACTGACACATCCTTCTTGGAATGGCCACCTCCTGAAACTCAGGGAACTGCTGAAAAGTTTTTAGGACCTGAGAGGAAGTTCTCTCCTCTTTTGATCTTATGGATAACTGCTGTGGTTTACTTCTCTTTTCACCCTTCTAGCCCATTTCAACCAAACAGTGTACAGAATAAGAGAGTTAGAAGGGACCTCAGAGAGCTTCTAATCTAGCCCTCTGCTCAAGCAGGAATTCTTATACCATTTAAGGCACATGGTTGTCCCATCTCTTCTTGAAAACCTCCAGTGATAGAGCACCCACAACTTCTGAAGACAAGTGTCAGCGTTCCAGAAAACTCCCACTCCGAGTAAAGACGCAGAAGCAAGCATTTTCCAAAGTTCTCTTTACTAGAATAGGTAAACTGGCACATCTGGGAAAACCCGAATCTGAGAAGTCTGGGTTTTCCCTCAGTAAATCAAAACCCCCCAAACCATCCCCTCACCCCTCAGTTGATCACATGCTCCAATCAACGTCCGTCCCATCTTGCCTCAGCACTCCGACCACTCCTTCTCCAGATGCCGGATCGCCCTGACCTTGACTGACAGGAAGAATGCTACTACGTCTACAAACAACCCCTCTACTAAATCCCCCCTCCTACTTTCCCACCCATGAGAAGGTGGCAGCATGGAAGCTTCTGGCCTAATATGGCTTCCAACGCTGACAAGTCCAGGGGTGAAATGTTCCTGGTTTGGACCGGATCACCCAATCCGGTAGCGATAGAGGCAGGTGGTTCAGACAACAGGTAGCAAGAATACCTGCCTCCCACATTGCCCAGCTGAGACATGTGATCATCAGGGGCTTTTTTAATTTTTTGTACAACCTCTTTGGCTGAAAAAATGCTTTTAAAAGTAAAAAAAAAGGCTCTGATGATTGTGCGGCTCAGCTGGGATCGTCAGAGGCTTTTAAAAGCATTTTTTCTACAACCTCTTCGGCCGAAGAGAGAAAAGATCATCAGAGACTTTTAAAATAAAAAAAGCCTCTGCCGAAAAGGCAACTCATCTGGGATCATCAGAGCCTATTAAAAACATTTTTTTACAACCTCTTCACCGAAGTGGTTGTAGAAAACAATGGTTTTAAAAGTTAAAAAAAAAAAAGAAAGTTGGCCACGCCCACCCAGTCACATTACCCCACCACCACCAAGCCACGCCCACAGAACAGGGAGTAACAAATTTTAGATTTCACCACTGCCCTAGTCCTTCTTGACTCAATGGTACTTATTTCATATTGTTATCCTGTTTTAAAATAATTCTTTAAACTGTTCCGAGATGTACCAATATGGTAGCATACAGAGATTGAATCAGTGAGTTCAAGAAATACATACAGGAAACTTTCTTTCTGGGGCTCTGTGGATTAAATAAAAAATTACAAAGATTACCTGCCATGAATGGACATTTGAGATCCTCTTTCCAAGCCTCATCATAGATGGTTGGGCTCTGGATCCAAACATCACATGTAATGCATGTACCAGAGCAAAAATGGCATTGTAGATATTGTAACTTTCACCTGTCATGCTTGTTTCAAAAATGTGAGTGGGCACATTTTGTACATTCTCCTTTCCTGTACATTTCTTCTTCTTCTTCTTCGGAGTGATCATTCCTGGTTTGTGAAATCTGCAGTCAAAGATCTTTTCCCACCACTGTGGGAGGAAGATGTCCCCTTTTGGGTGCAAAGGGTCCAAAGATGTGAGAAAATGGATGAATTCTGAGATATCCCCTGTGTGGTCCCTTAACTGCAAAGACCCATGGAAGGGCCTTATAAGTGGCAATGCATTTTTAACTGCCCCCACATTATGTTTCCATTGAGAAGTTAGGATCCAAACTTTCTGAGGCGGTGACTTTGTTGATCTTATGTAAATATGCAAAGCTAACTGTATATTTGCATTAGTATGAGGGTCTCCAAAGAGAATAATCACTTCAGCTTTACAACAGTTTTTTAAAAAAAGAATAAATGTTTCCCATGTATTGAAAAAATCATCCGATTTCAATATTTCAGTGAAGGCCACACAGATCTCCTTCTCCTTGAGCATTGGCATCAGAGATGAGAGGAAACGTTCTCCACTGTCAGCTTTGTTGGCCACCAGCCCAACCCAGTTCCACTGGAAATACAGGAGCAGCTGGACTAAACCCACATACTGAGGAAATTCCTTGGAATTAATCCTGAAGAAGGAAGGATAAACTCTTCTCTCTCCCTCATACAACTCAAAGCCAACACCGAGCTAGAGAAAGTGAGAATCTTCTTTTAAAGAGAAACTAAGTTTTATGGTAAGTTTTAAGGGTCACCATTTTATGGTTGATGGCCCCATTAGTTAGCCTAATTCACTCTGACTGACAACCTTAAGATTCTTCCTTCTTAGGAAGAATGAAAAGTTACATATTTTGCCTGGTTGGGACAGGTCAGAAGACAATGATACAAACCATTCACCTGATACAGGGAATAGATTGCACTGAAAGGGTGGCTAAAGTATTAGTTAATTAGGAAGTAATGTCTACATAAAAAAATCCTCTTGGCACAGTATTTAGGAAATATCTCATTATCTACTTCTATCATAGAATAACAGAGTTTGAAGAGATCTTCATGTCCAACCTGCTCAGGCAGAAAACCCTATATCATTTCAGAGAAATGGTTATCCAATCTCTTCTTAAAAACTTCCAGTGTTGGAGCATTTACAAATTCTGGAGGGAAGTTGTTCCACTGATTAATTGTTCAGGAAATTTCTCCTTACTTCTAAGTTGCTTCTCTCCTTGATTAGTTTTCACCCATTAATTCTTGTCCTGTCCTCAGGGGCTTTGGAGATTAGCTTGGCTCTCTCTTCTTTTTGGCACTACCTGAGATATTGGAAGATTGCTTACGTGTCACCCCCTAGTCCTTCTTTTCATCAAACTAGACATACCCAGTTCCAGCAACTATTCTTCATATGCCCATTGATAAAGGTGGGACAGTAGGCAGGAAGCTGCTTTGTGTTTAAAACATGTTTCTCCATTTCTCATCCAGGGAAATATAATATTCTGCCTTTTTTAATATTTCCTAAAATATTTCATTCTTCTAGGAGAGGGGTGGGTGCTAACTTCCTACAGAACTGTGTTGGCTTTTTGGCAGTTGCAGCACACTGCTCGCTCACATTTAAATGATTGTCATGTTATATAAAAAATTATCTTGACACATGAACATAAAAATAAATCCAACTGTCATGTGGATTCTCTAAGTCACATATTGGTGATGTGTCCCAGTAAGCATCTTTGGTTTCTCTGTGTTTCTCCTTCTTTTGTTTGTCCATGTCCGTATCCAACATTGGATGCCCCTTACCTGTGGGACCTTGTAGATGCTGAAGATGGAGGCCATCTGCTTTGAAGATTTGGGGATGAAGCCTCCAATGACAGAGAGCAGAGGGTCCTGCCTGTCACATTTATAACCTGGAATCATTCGGCCTCGTGTGGAGAGCAGGGAGAGGCCGATTATTGAAATACTTCCCTCAATCTTTTGATTGTCAGAAATGTGGAACCCCAGTGTGATATTGGGGAGGAGAACCAGATTCTTGTTGACCTCTCCGACTGCAAATACCACGGCCAGGAACTGCTGGTAGCTCTTGACTATGAGTCTATTGTGAGAAAAATCATGGGGGAAATTTTCAGAAAAGGTCATGCTGTTGTATTTGCCTTTCCTTTTTTTTTGGGGGGGGGGGTGTTGGTTGGAGTCAGAAGTCCCAAGTTTCATTGGTTTGAGCCCGTAGACATTTCTTGATGAAACTTGTATGACTTTGTGAGAAAGGAGAAAAGTGTCTCTTTTCACATCACAGAACATTTTAAACCTTCCCTCTTCACTTTGCTGCAGTGGTTGTAATCCTTCCCCATTCTTTTACTGGCACCCCAATTAATTGGGTTCTCTCTTGGAGCAGTTTCTTTAGTGGGAGTCCCAGCATCTACAGTAGTGGCCAAAATTGTGGATACCTTTTGGGGAAAGTGTATTTTCTAAAACTAGCTAATAAATCCACTTTTTTTGGAGTAGTACCGTAAAATTATATATCAATGGGAAGTTAATGTAATCAAGAATGTAATGGAATAACTTTTATGAAGGATTTCTTATTAGAATAGCAGTTAATGTATAAAGAAGAAAAAGGAAACTTGTAGAAAAAACGAGATACAGAAAAATTATCACCATGTCAGTTAATCCTTAGTTGGGTAACTTTAGCATGGATTAAGGCAGGGGTGGGTTCTACTTACCTTTACTACCAGTTCGTAAGAGGATTGCATGCATGCACAAATCACTGATGACAACATACAGGGCAGGTGCTGGGGCCTCCAGCCGGGTTTACTACCGGTTCTTGTGAACTGGTCTGAACCGGGGCAACCCACCACTGAATTAAGGTCTTACAACATCCTCCCATGGAGTAAGCCAAGTCTATTAGTTCTGCAGCTGTTATAATGTGAAACCAAGATTGAATGGTTGCTTCTAGTAACTTCGTTTAATTGTTGGGTCGCTTTTGAGTAACAAGATTCTTTAGTCAGCTCAATAGATTTTCCATTGGGTGAAGGTTTAGGCTATTCCCAGGACATTCCAGCAATGGAATATTGTTTCCTTGAAACTCCCCGCCCCCCCCAAAAAAAGTGGCATTATTAGCCAGCAAAGTTCACAAATACACTTTTCCCAAAAGGTTTCCACAGTTTTGGCCACTACTGTATTTGTTAAATTTGTCAGCCCTGCTGATTCAAAAACTGAGCAGTTTTTATGCAACTCCTGGACACTGGAAAAGAGTTGAGTTTCTCTTTAAGCTTATCCAGGACCTTCTCTCCGAATTAATTTTATAACTCAACTTCTTCACTAGGCCAGTACAGTTTCTAAGCTCTTGTCCTGCCTCACTTTTGTTGTTAACTGATGAAAACTTCTCTATAGAGAATTTCACCTATTTTAAGAGTTTGGCTCTTTACGGAGGAAAGAACAAAGATTTGAACTAGATGCCACAACAGGCATTTTTCAAAAGAGTCCCTGAATTTAAAACAAAGCAAATAATTATCTACATCATACCCCTCCAGGTAAGACTTACACACTTTGCAGCTGTGTAAAAAGCAAGAATGGGTCTTTTTGGAAGTCTGGAATGATGGAAAGACCAATGGTTCCCAGGTGCACATTCCCACCAATAATGAGATCACCAGGCCTATAGTAGCTTTCCTGTGACTGGAAATAATTCCTCAACACACATACACTTTGCATCTTCTTAGCAGCAGTTGGAGACAGGAGCCAGAAGATCAGCAGGAGGAGGAGTAGAGGCAGCCCAGTCATTCTTGTCACCTTCCCTCCTAGATCCTAAGTCAAGGTTTTTGGAGAAGCCAACTTGCAGGTAGCACTTGAAATCTCACCAAAGCTTTAGCAAAATAGACACCACCCATTCTACCTGGATGGCCTCAGGGAAAATTTATATCAACCATGTTTCCTTTCATCTGTGTTCAGGCTGTTGCCAAGGAAAAAACTATGATCAAGCCCAGAGGTTTGCTATTTGGAAGACAAGAGAAACTACAGACATGTCCTGCCTCCACTGGCAGAACTAGGAGCATATTTTTTTATAACAGGTTTTAACTTGAAAGATTTGTGAGGGTAGAAATCTACAGGGGATACATTAACAATTACTGTTCTGACATTTTGTCCTGGCACTAGAAGGGGAAAAAACATGTTTATATCTCTAGTTGCTAATTCACAGAGCAAATCGTCTTGAGAGTCAAGGAGCACTTGTGTCATAATTTGATATGACTTAGAGTTAGAATAACTTTATTGTCACTTTGAATGTACACTAATCGCCAAACATTAAAATGATTTTTTTTTGCATACAGCTCTCAAAGAGTCACCACCTCCAATATACACTACATAAACATGATGAAATAAATAAATAAATACAAAATTCTGCATATACCCACATATATTATATATTATATGACACAGAGAAATTACACAGTCTAGTTTGGAGGTGTCCATGTACATGGAAAGAAAAATGAATCTTGCGAATTTACCAGAATCTGGTATTGCTGCCTTAAATACTTCTATTTCTATTTTATTTTATGAAACTTATATACCGCCCTACTCCCGAAGGACTCAGGGTGGTGAACAGCCAAAAATAAAACACATAAATTACAAAATTTAAAAGACAGTATAAAACCACATTAGATAATTAGGCCCAGGACAAATTAAAACACCCCCAATATTTAAGACAAATTTAAAATTTACAATTTAAAAAGTTAAAAAGGGAAAAGTTAGGCCAGGCCGGCCTGTTGAAATAAAAAAGTCTTGAGGGTGCGGCGGAAGGTGCATAGATCTGGGATCCTCCGTATCTCCGGGGGGAGCTCATTCCAAATAACAGGTGCCCCCACAGAGAAGACTCTCTCCCTGAGGGCCAACTGTCAACACATTTCGGCCGACGGCACCCGGAGGAGCCCCACTCTATGAGGGCGTACTGGCCGGTGAGAGGCTACTGGTGGCAGCAGGCGGTCCCATAAATATCCAGGTCCTAAGCCATCCAGGTCCTAAGCTTCAAAACCTCTTCCCAGAGGGGTGCAAAAGAAACAGACCTTGGAGTGGTTGTGTGGGGTCTCTAACAATGCTTTGAGCTCTAAGTATGTAGTGCTTATAAGCAGTATCCTGTATAATAGGAAGAGAGCTTCCTATAATCTTCTCGGCTGTCCTTACCACTCTCTGTAGGAACTTTCTATCACTGCTGCCACTAAACCAAAAATTTGCTAAAATGCTCTCAATCATACCTTTGTAAAAAGTGGCCAGGACAGAAGTAACTATGTTAAGAAACTGTATAGGTGGAAATTATTACCCACTTATTGAATCTGAGTGTTGATTTCTATGTCCATTACCAAGTCTTCTCTGGGGACAACTGTCAAAATGCACCCAAGCTGAAATAAAAATTCCCAAATCCCATACAAATCAGAGATTTCTGTGCTTCATTATACTTTCTTTACAATTAAGATGGGGCCTCAGTAGGATAATGTAGCATTTGGGGGAAAAGATACAAACCAAAAGACCAGCTCCAGAGGCCAAAACGGAGAAGATCTCCACAGCCACCATGGACTTTCCCTTGGTGCTCAGATAGGTGGGTAGGAAAGTGATCCAAACACTGCAAAAGACTAGCATGCTAAAAGTGATGAATTTGGCTTCATTAAAGCTGTCAGGCAATTTCCTAGCCAGGAAAGCCACTGTGAAACTGACAAGGGCCAAAAAACCCAGATAGGCAAGGACAGCATAAAATATTGAAGCTGAGCCTTCATTACATTCCAAGATTATCTCTCCTACCAAGGAGTGGAAGTCAAAATTGGGAAATGGGGGAGAGGTGACCAGCCAGGAAGCACAAAGAAGGGCTTGGATCAGGGGACCAGCTAAGACAATGGAGTTGGTCAGTGGTTTTCCTAAGAATTTCCTTGCCCTGTTTCCTGGTTTGGTGGCCATGAAGGCAAGAACTACCATGACAGTCTTTGCCAAAACAGAGGAAACTGCCAGGGCAAAAAGAATGGCAAAGGCAGATTGTTGTAAGAGACAGGTGATCCTCCCAGGTTGACCAATGAAGAGGAAGGAGCAGAGAAAGCAGAGCATTAGGGAGACCAGGAGGATGTAGGTGAGATTTCGGTTGTTGGCCTTGACAATTGGTGTTTCATGATGTTTAAGGAAAATCACCAGCACTGCCAATGTGACCATAGAGAGGAAAAGAGCGAGACATAATAAAGTATATCCCAGGGTCTCCTGATAGGCAATGCAGTGGTCCTTGTGCTCATTGGGGTATCGGTCTTCTGGGCAGAGGTCACAGTGGGCAGCATCTGAAATCAAGAGTCTTTGTTTAAGGATTTCAGGGGCATCTGCCATAAACGTTATCCCTCCCATCAAGGTGACATGACTGCCTCCTTTCTCCTGTGGGCAACCGGCAGACTTAGTGATGGAATGAACTATGTGTATTACATAGTAGATCAAAAAGAGCACATAATCCTTCATGATGACATTGAGGGTAGGTTAAAGATAAGAATCAGTTCATCCTCAGCTGTTTGATCAGTTTACCCTTGAATAAAGACAGTGGTGGGATTCAAATAATTTAACAACCAATTCTCTGTCTAATGGGCTGGTGGGTGAGCGTGGCCATGGTGGGCATGGCCAGGGGGGGTGACAGGTAGCACTCAGCTTCCTACACACACACCCCGGGAGCAAAGATACTCCTGGAGGGGGCAGGGCCGGGAGGGTCCAGCCAGCAATTTAACTACTGGTTTGCCTAAATCTGCCCAAACCAGCTGAATCCCACCACTGAATAAAGGGTCTCTCCAATCACTGGGCACATTAATGCCTATTGTACATTTCAGAATGAGAGAAACTATGAGATGTGGGTTTTTTTCAAATTAATGTTGAAACCATCAGAATTCTGATATATCTGTAAGGCAGGAATCTTGCTATTTTGTTTATGCGTACCTTGTTCATTCTTCTGGGCTGAAAGAGTCACACAACGAGAAAAGAAAAGGATGTGCAACTGTATATTGAATATTGTAAGGGAGAAAGGTCTCTTTTCTCGTTCAAAAGTGATTTACCAGGAAATTGATTGTAGGAGAGAGAAAGGAAAGAAAGATGCAGAGACAATACAGCCTTGAGAGCTTCCTGGATCAGCATCTCTGTTTGTATTTCAAATCTGCCCATTCAGATTGTTTTTCCCTCCAGGGGAAGGTTAGTAGATAAGTATAGATCAATCTAGTATTTTTCCTATAGATCTATCAATTTCCAGGGAGATTAGTAGTGCTGAAAAAAGAACCACCTAAATAATAGAAAATAAAGCTTGAATCTCACAGTCCCATCCAGTGGTGAAATCCAAATTTTTTTACTACCGGTTCTGTTGGTGTGGCTTGGTGGGCATGGCAGGGGAAGGATACTGCAAAATCTCCATTCCCACCCTACTCTGGGGCCAGCCACAGGTGGTATTTGCCAGTTCTCCGAACTGCTCAAGATTTCTGCTACCAGTTCTCCAGATCCTGTCAGAACCTGCTGGATTTCACCCCTGCTCCCATCCTTTATGAAAAGATTGCTAGCTATTCTTCCAATGGGATGGGAAAGTACGGGAAGACAGGCTAATAGGGAACCCATATGTTGCTTCCTGAAATTACCCTGCATTAAATTGGTTAGGAGCAGGAAGTTGGCCTGTGGGCTGAGTTTAGTTCCATAAACTAAGATGAGGACTATGAATACTTTGAAGCACGTCAATCCTACCAAAAATTAATTAATATGAAAACATCTTAATATCTGCTGAACGGTGTCCTTCAGCATGGAAGACCTAAATTGGAAGTGTGATCTACCTGTTTGATCAGAAATGGTCCCTTCTGGACAAGGGTCACATTGGTAGCAGCAAACCTGCTCGCCCTCTGGAACTCTCCTCCTCTCTCCTGCATGGCACCTCTTCATGCCACACCTGGCAAAGGGCACTTTCTAAAAGGCAAAAGAGAAATGCTTGAGATGGCCTAAACAGTGAACATTTCCATGTTCAGAAGGTCTTCAAAATAAGTGATACACCATGTTCTACAAGAACCTAGGGACATCTCCTGAGGGATTAACACCATGGAAATTGTTCTTGCCTCCTCCAATTGCATCCTGGGTTTCATGCAGAAGTCTCTTCCAATCCCAACCCTTTGTAGACCTGCCACATATCTACCTCAATTTCTCACCAAATGTCCACATGTCGTTTAATTCAATAGTTCTGTTTCCAGTTAGTAGAATATTCTGCATCCCCAGGAAAGAATGAATATTTCCCTAAATTTACAGCATTTCCTTCCGTCTCACCTTTGTAGCCCAGACAATTCCATCAGAGTCAATGATGAAATCTTGGCCTGGGAGAGCCCCAGCATCTACTTGCCCAACTTTCACAGGGACAAAAGATTGATTGGGGAGGAAAACCCAGTTGAGAAGATCGTATCGAGCAGATCCGAGTCCATTTTCTGAGAAGGAGACTTCATCTCCAGCACTGTTGTTGAACTGGACATTCCTCAAATAGGCAAGGATCTGAAAGGAAAGAAACATTCAGAAATTAAAGTAATTAATCAGAAATTCACAAATGAGACATCATGGATTCTATCAGTCTGTGTCAGGTCCCATTGATCTCTATGGGGACCTTGGCATTGCGGTGGGATTGGTTCGCACCTTGGGATTGGTTCAAAGATGAACTCGACATTGGGAGGCACCTCAAAAGAAGCAGTTTAACCTAACACTCCAGCATGCAAATTTCACATTATGCCTACACTTTCTCTGCAATCACTGTCTTCCAATAAAAATTCCTTTTGAAATGCCGCTTGTTTCAAGAGTGCTGGTTTCTTGAGAGGGCCAATGAGGCAGGATCTTACATTCTATGACAGTCAGCATCTTAGGTGTATGTCTGAAAAGCTAGACACGTTCCCTTGATGGAGATCGGAGTAATCAAGAGTAAAATCAAAGATTTGGCTCCTTTCCCAGCATTACAAAAGTTTTTCTTTGGACATTTGTATCATGGCTTCTTCTATTTCGTCTATACTGGAATGATACCTACAGATGAAGATTTTAACTCGGTATTCCAAATTTTGTTGTATGGTTTTGCTCTTGTGATACTTGGGTATAGATAGATAGATAGATAGATAGATAGATAGATAGATAGATAGATAGATATAGATATAGATATAGATATAGATATAGATATAGATATAGATATAGATATAGATATAGATATTTCAATGTTTATTTTGACTCAAGGCCTTGTGAATGACAAATATCATCTATATCACTTCATTATCTAGAATGGTCCAAAATTTAGTCTTTGATGAAGAAATATCTCATAAATTTCAGACTAGGACCCATTGAAACCTACTCTGTATGCCGAGATTGACAAAAACTGTTTCCACACAATAAGCTTAGCGCTACAATGAATGACTAAGAAAACAAATAATGTGCAGTCATAAAGGATTCTAAGCCACATAAAACATTAACCACGGTTAAGAGAGATTGAGTTGAGGGTGTTTTAGAGCTTGGATTCAGGCTACATAGTGAGGGAAACTGAGATGATTCTGCAAATATGCCCACTAGGGCTATAACTAACCTGTTGAAATTCTTGCACAAAAGCATCCATCTTGTCATCTTGCTCTCCACTGACACATCCTTCTTGGAATGGCCACCTCCTGAAACTCAGGGAACTGCTGAAAAGTTTTTAGGACCTGAGAGGAAGTTCTTTCCTCTTTTGATCTTATGGATAACTGCTGTGGTTTACTTCTCTTTTCACCCTTCTAGCCCATTTCAAGCAAACAGTGTACAGAATAAGAGAGTTAGAAGGGACCTCAGAGAGCTTCTAATCTAGCCCTCTGCTCAAGCAGGAATTCTTATACCATTTAAGGCACATGGTTGTCCCATCTCTTCTTGAAAACCTCCAGTGATAGAGCACCCACAACTTCTGAAGACAAGTGTCAGCGTTCCAGAAAACTCCCACTCCGAGTAAAGACGCGGAAGCAAGCATTTTCCAAAGTTCTCTTTACTAGAATAGGTAAACTGGCACATCTGGGAAAACCCGAATCTGAGAAGTCTGGGTTTTCCCTCAGTAAATCAAACCCCCCAAAACCATCCCCTCACTCCTCAGTTGATCACATGCTCCAATCAACGTCCGTCCCATCTTGCCTCAGCACTCCGACCACTCCTTCTCCAGATGCCGGATCGCCCTGACCTTGACTGACAGGAAGAATGCTACTACGTCTACAAACAACCCCTCTACTAAATCCCCCCTCCTACTTTCCCACCCATGAGAAGGTGGCAGCATGGAAGCTTCTGGCCTAATATGGCTTCCAACGCTGACAAGTCCAGGGGTGAAATGTTCCTGGTTTGGACCGGATCACCCAATCCGGTAGCGATAGAGGCGGGTGGTTCAGACAACAGGTAGCAAGAATACCTGCCTCCCACATTGCCCAGCTGAGACATGTGATCATCAGGGGCTTTTTTAATTTTTTGTACAACCTCTTTGGCTGAAAAAATGCTTTTAAAAGTAAAAAAAAAGGCTCTGATGATTGTGCGGCTCAGCTGGGATCGTCAGAGGCTTTTAAAAGCATTTTTTCTACAACCTCTTCGGCCGAAGAGAGAAAAGATCATCAGAGACTTTTAAAATAAAAAAAGCCTCTGCCGAAAAGGCAACTCATCTGGGATCATCAGAGCCTATTAAAAACATTTTTTTACAACCTCTTCACCGAAGTGGTTGTAGAAAACAATGGTTTTAAAAGTTAAAAAAAAAAAAGAAAGTTGGCCACGCCCACCCAGTCACATTACCCCACCACCACCAAGCCACGCCCACAGAACAGGGAGTAACAAATTTTAGATTTCACCACTGCCCTAGTCCTTCTTGACTCAATGGTACTTATTTCATATTGTTATCCTGTTTTAAAATAATTCTTTAAACTGTTCCGAGATGTACCAATATGGTAGCATACAGAGATTGAATCAGTGAGTTCAAGAAATACATACAGGAAACTTTCTTTCTGGGGCTCTGTGGATTAAATAAAAAATTACAAAGATTACCTGCCATGAATGGACATTTGAGATCCTCTTTCCAAGCCTCATCATGGATGGTTGGGCTCTGGATCCAAACATCACATGTAATGCATGTACCAGAGCAAAAATGGCATTGTAGATATTGTAACTTTCACCTGTCATGCTTGTTTCAAAAATGTGAGTGGGCACATTTTGTACATTCTCCTTTCCTGTACATTTCTTCTTCTTCTTCTTCGGAGTGATCATTCCTGGTTTGTGAAATCTGCAGTCAAAGATCTTTTCCCACCACTGTGGGAGGAAGATGTCCCCTTTTGGGTGCAAAGGGTCCAAAGATGTGAGAAAATGGATGAATTCTGAGATATCCCCTGTGTGGTCCCTTAACTGCAAAGACCCATGGAAGGGCCTTATAAGTGGCAATGCATTTTTAACTGCCCCCACATTATGTTTCCATTGAGAAGTTAGGATCCAAACTTTCTGAGGCGGTGACTTTGTTGATCTTATGTAAATATGGAAAGCTAACTGTATATTTGCATTAGTATGAGGGTCTCCAAAGAGAATAATCACTTCAGCCTTACAACAGTTTTTTTAAAAAAGAATAAATGTTTCCCATGTATTGAAAAAATCATCTGATCTCAATATTTCAGTGAAGGCCACACAGATCTCCTTCTCCTTCAGCATTGGCATCAGAGATGAGAGGAAACGTTCTCCACTGTCAGCTTTGTTGGCCACCAGCCCAACCCAGTTCCACTGGAAATACAGGAGCAGCTGGACTAAACCCACATACTGAGGAAATTCCTTGGAATTAATCCTGAAGAAGGAAGGATAAACTCTTCTCTCTCCCTCAGACAACTCAAAGCCAACACCGAGCTAGAGAAAGTGAGAATCTTCTTTTAAAGAGAAACTAAGTTTTATGGTAAGTTTTAAGGGTCACCATTTTATGGTTGATGGCCCCATTAGTCAGCCTAATTCACTCTGACTGACAACCTTAAGATTCTTCCTTCTTAGGAAGAAGGAAAAGTTACATATTTTGCCTGGTTGGGACAGGTCAGAAGACAAAGATACAAACCATTCACCTGATACAGGGAATACATTGCACTGATAGGGTGGCTAAAGTATTAGTTAATTAGGAAGTAATGTCTACATAAAAAAATCCTCTTGGCACAGTCAGTATTTAGGAAACATCTCATTATCTACTTCTATCATAGAATAACAGAGTTTGAAGAAATCTTCATGTCCAACCTGCTCAGGCAGAAAACCCTATATCATTTCAGAGAAATGGTTATCCAATCTCTTCTTAAAAACTTCCAGTGTTGGAGCATTACAAATTCTGGAGGGAAGTTGTTCCACTGATTAATTGTTCAGGAAATTTCTCCTTACTTCTAAGTTGCTTCTCTCCTTGATTAGTTTTCACCCATTAATTCTTGTCCTGTCCTCAGGGGCTTTGGAGATTAGCTTGGCTCCCTCTTCTTTTTGGCACTACCTGAGATATTGGAAGATTGCTTACGTGTCACCCCCTAGTCCTTCTTTTCATCAAACTAGACATACCCAGTTCCAGCAACTATTCTTCATATGCCCATTGATAAAGGTGGGACAGTAGGCAGGAAGCTGCTTTGTGTTTAAAACATGTTTCTCCATTTCTCATCCAGGGAAATATAATATTCTGCCTTTTTTAATATTTCCTAAAATATTTCATTCTTCTAGGAGAGGGGTGGGTGCTAACTTCCTACAGAACTGTGTTGGCTTTTTGGCAGTTGCAGCACACTGCTCGCTCACATTTAAATGATTGTCATGTTATATAAAAAATTATCTTGACACATGAACATAAAAATAAATCCAACTGTCATGTGGATTCTCTAAGTCATATATTGGTGATGTGTCCCAGTAAGCATCTTTGGTTTCTCTGTGTTTCTCCTTCTTTTGTTTGTCCATGTCCGTATCCAACATTGGATGCCCCTTACCTGTGGGACCTTGTAGATGCTGAAGATAGAGGCCATCTGCTTTGAAGATTTGGGGATAAAGCCTCCAATGACAGAGAGCAGAGGGTCCTGCCTGTCACATTTATAACCTGGAATCATTCGGCCTCGTGTGGAGAGCAAGGAGAGGCCGATTATTGAAATACTTCTCTCAATCTTTTGATTGTCAGAAATGTGGAACCCCAGTGTGATATTGGGGAGGAGAACCAGATTCTTGTTGACCTCTCCGACTGCAAATACCACGGCCAGGAACTGCTGGTAGCTCTTGACTATGAGTCTGTTGTGAGAAAAATCATGGGGGAAATTTTCAGAAAAGGTCATGCTGTTGTATTTGCCTTTCCTTTTTTTTTGGGGGGGGGGGTGTTGGTTGGAGTCAGAAGTCCCAAGTTTCATTGGTTTGAGCCCGTAGACATTTCTTGATGAAACTTGTATGACTTTGTGAGAAAGGAGAAAAGTGTCTCTTTTCACATCACAGAACATTTTAAACCTTCCCTCTTCACTTTGCTGCAGTGGTTGTAATCCTTCCCCATTCTTTTACTGGCACCCCAATTAATTGGGTTCTCTCTTGGAGCAGTTTCTTCAGTGGGAGTCCCAGCATCTACAGTAGTGGCCAAAATTGTGGAAACCTTTTGGGGAAAGTGTATTTTCTAAAACTAGCTAATAAATCCACTTTTTTTGGAGTAGTACCAGAAAATTATATATCAATGGGAAGTTAATTTAATCAAGAATGTAATGGAATAACTTTTATGAAGGATTTCTTATTAGAATAGCAGTTAATGTATAAAGAAGAAAAAGGAAACTTGTAGAAAAAACGAGATACACAAAAATTATCACCATGTCAGTTAATCCTTAGTTGGGTAACTTTAGCATGGATTAAAGCAGGGGTGGGTTCTACTTACCTTTACTACCAGTTCGTAAGAGGATTGCATGCATGCACAGATCACTGATGACAACATACAGGGCAGTTGCTGGGGCCTCCAGCCGGGTTTACTACCGGTTCTTGTGAACTGGTCTGAACCGGGGCAACCCACCACTGAATTAAGGCCTTACAACATCCTCCCATGGAGTAAGCCAAGTCTATTAGTTCTGCAGCTGTTATAATGTGAAACAAAGATTGAATGGTTGCTTCTAGTAACTTCGTTTAATTGTTGGGTCGCTTTTGAGTAACAAGATTCTTTAGTCAGCTCCATAGATTTTCCATTGGGTGAAGGTTTAGGCTATTCCCAGGACATTCCAGCAATGGAATATTGTTTCCTTGAAACTCCCCGCCCCCCCAAAAAAAGTGGCATTATTAGCCATCAAAGTTCACAAATACACTTTTACCAAAAGGTTTCCACAGTTTTGGCCACTACTGTATTTGTTAAAGATTGTCATCCCTGCTGATTCAAAAACTGAGCAGTTTTTATGCAACTCCTGGACACTGGAAAAGAGTTGAGTTTCTCTTTAAGCTTATCCAGGAGCTTCTCTCCGAATTAATTTTATAACTCAACTTCTTCACTAGGCCAGTACAGTTTCTAAGCTCTTGTCCTGCCTCACTTTTGTTGTTAACTGATGAAAACTTCTCTATAGAGAATTTCACCTATTTTAAGAGTTTGGCTCTTTACGGAGGAAAGAACAAAGATTTGAACTAGATGCCACAACAGGCATTTTTCAAAAGAGTCCCTGAATTTAAAACAAAGCAAATAATTATCTACATCATACCCCTCCAGGTGAGACTTACACACTTTGCAGCTGTGTAAAAAGCAAGAATGGGTCTTTTTGGAAGTCTGGAATGATGGAAAGACCAATGGTTCCCAGGTGCACATTCCCACCAATAATGAGATCACCAGGCCTATAGTAGCTTTCCTGTGACTGGAAATAATTCCTCAACACACATACACTTTGCATCTTCTTAGCAGCAGTTGGAGACAGGAGCCAGAAGATCAGCAGGAGGAGGAGTAGAGGCAGCCCAGTCATTCTTGTCACCTTCCCTCCTAGATCCTAAGTCAAGGTTTTTGGAGAAGCCAACTTGCAGGTACCACTTGAAATCTCACCAAAGCTTTAGCAAAATAGACACCACCCATTCTACCTGGATGGCCTTAGGGAAAATTTATATCAACCATGTTTCCTTTCATCTGTGTTCAGGCTGTTGCCAAGGAAAAAACTATGATCAAGCCCAGAGGTTTGCTATTTGGAAGACAAGAGAAACTACAGACATGTCCTGCCTCCACTGGCAGAACTAGGAGCATATTTTTTTATAACAGGTTTTAACTTGAAAGATTTGTGAGGGTAGAAATCTACAGGGGATACATTAACAATTACTGTTCTGACGTTTTGTCTTGGCACTAGAAGGGGAAAAAACATGTTTATATCTCTAGTTGCTAATTCACAGAGCAAATCGTCTTGAGAGTCAAGGAGCACTTGTGTCATAATTTGATATGACTTAGAGTTAGAATAACTTTATTGTCACTTTGAATTTACACCAATCGCCAAACATTAAAATGATTTTTTTTTTTGCATACAGCTCTCAAAGAGTCACCACCTCCAATATACACTACATAAACATGATGAAATAAATAAATAAATACAAAATTCTGCATACACCCACATATATTATATGACACAGAGAAATTACACAGTCTAGTTTGGATGTGTCCATGTACATGGAAAAAAAAATGAATCTTGCGAGTTTACTAGAATCTGGTATTGCTGCCTTAAATACTTCTATTTCTATTTTATTTTATGAAATTTATATACTGCCCTACTCCCGAAGGACTCAGGGTGGTGAACAGCCAAAAATAAAACACATAAATTACAAAATTTAAAAGACAGTATAAAACCACATTAGATAATTTGGCCTAGGACAAATTAAAACACCCCCAATATTTAAGACAAATTTAAAATTTACAATTTAAAAAATTAAAAAGGGAAAAGTTAGGCCAGGCCGGCCTGTTGAAATTAAAAAGTCTTGAGGGTGCGGCGGAAGGTGCATAGATCCGGGATCCTCCGTATCTCCGGGGGGAGCTCATTCCAAATAACAGGTGCCCCCACAGAGAAGGCTCTCTCCCTGGGAGCCAACTGTCAACACTTTTCGGCCGATGGCACCCAGAGGAGCCCCTCTCTATGAGAGCGTACTGGCCGGTGAGAGGCTACTGGTGGCAGCAGGCGGTCCCGTAAATATCCAGGTCCTAAGCTTCGAAACCTCTTCCCAGAGGGGAGCAAAAGAAATAGACCTTGGAGTGGTTGTGTGGGGTCTCTAACAATGCTTTGAGCTCTAAGTATGTAGTGCTTATAAGCAATATCCTGAATAATAGGAAGAGAGCTTCCTATAATCTTCTCGGCTGTACTTACCACTCTCTGTAGGAACTTTCTATCACTGCTGCCACTAAACCAAAAATTTGCTAAAATGCTCTCAATCATACCTTTGTAAAAAGTGGCCAGGACAGAAGTAACTAAGTTAAGAAACTGTACAGGTGGAAATTCTTATCCACTTATTTAATCTCAGTGTTGATTTCTATGTTTATCACTAAGTCTTCTCTGGGGACAACTGACAAAATGCACCAAAGTCAAAATAAAAATGCCCAAATCTCATACAAATCAGAGATTTTTGTGCTTCATTATATTTTCTTTACAATTAAGATGGGGTCTCAATAAGATAATGTAGCATTTGGTGGAAAAGATACAAACCAAAAGACCAGCTCCAGAGGCCAAAATGGAGAAGATCTCCACAGCTACCATGGACTTTCCTTTGGTGCTCAGATAGGTGGGGAGGAAAGTGATCCAAACACTGCAAAAAACTAGCATACTAAAAGTGATGAATTTGGCTTCGTTAAAGCTGTCGGGCAATTTCCTAGCCAGAAAAGCCACTGTGAAACTGACAAGGGCCAAAAAACCCAGATAGGCAAGGACAGCATAAAACATTGAAGCTGAGCCTTCATTACATTCCAAGATGATCTCTCCTATCAAAGAGTGGAAGTCCAAGTTAGGAAATGGAGGAGAGGTTGCCAGCCAGGTGGCACAAAAACCTGCTTGGATCAGGGGACAGCCAAAGACAATGGAGTTGGTCAGTGGTTTTCCTAAGAGTTTCCTTGTCTTGTTCCCAGGTTTAGTGGCCATGAAGGCCAGAACCACCGTGACAGTTTTTGCCAAGACAGAGGAAACTGCAAGGGAAAAGAGAATGGCAAATGAAGTTTGTTGGAAGAGACAGGTGATCCTCCCGGGTTGACCAATGAAGAGGAAGGAGCAGAGGAAGCAGAGCAGGAGGGAGACCAGGAGGATGTAGGTGAGATCTCGGTTGTTGGCCTTGACAATTGGTGTTTCGTGATGTTTAAGGAAAATCACCAGCACTGCCAATGTGATCATAGAGAGGAAAAGGGCGAGACATAATAAAGTGTATCCCAGGGTCTCTTGATAGGCAAGGAAGTGGATCCTCTTGGCAATGCAGTGGTCCTTGTACTCATTGGGGTATCGGTCTTCTGGGCAGAGGTCACAGTGGGCAGCATCTGAAATCAAGAGTCTTTGTTTCAGGATTTCAGGGGCATCTGCCATAAGCGTTATCCCTCCCCGTCAGGGTGACATGACTGCCTCCTTTCTCCTGTGGGCAACCGACAGACTTAGTGATGGAATGAACTATGTGTATTACATAGTGGAATGAAAAAGAGCATATAATCCTTCATGATGACACTGAGGGTAGATTAGAGACAAGAATTTGTTCAACCTTAGCAGTTTGATGAGTTTGCTGTGATATAAAGGGTCTCTCCAATCACTGGGCACCTTAATGCCTAATATACATTTCAGAGTGAGAGAAACTATGAAATATATATTTTCGCCCAGTTTATACTGAAACCCCCAGAATTCTTATAAAGCTTGTATGCCAGGAATGTTGCTATTTTGTTTATGTATAGAAAAACAGAGTTGGAAGGTCTACTAGTCCAGCCCTCTGCTTAAGCAGGAAAACCCCATTTCATTTCAGACAAATGGTTTTTCAATCTCTTCTTAAAAACTTCCTGTGTTGCAGCATTCACAACTTCTGGAGGCAAGTTGTTCCAGTGATGAATTGTTCTAACTGTCAGGAAGTTTCTCATTACTTCTAAGTTGCTTCTCTCCTTGATTAGTTTCCACCCGTTGCTTCTTCTCCTACTTTCAGGTGCTTTACAGAATACCTTGACTCCCTCTTCTTCGTAGCAGCCCCTGAGATATTGGAACACTGTGATTATGTCACCCCTAATCCTTCTTTACATCAAACCAGACATACCCAGTTCCTGCAACCGTTTGTCATATATTTTAACCTCCAATCCCCTAATCATCATGTGATCTTGATTCTATCCCTCTTTTGATGCAACCTAGAACTGTGTTGGGTTTTTTGGCAGCTGCAGCACACTGCTGGCTCATATTTAAATGATTGTCCACTCAGACTCCAAGATCTCTCTCACAGTTACTACTATTGACCTAAATAATAAAAATTAAAGCTTAAAACTCACATTCCTGTCCTTTATGAAAAGATTGGTAGCTATTCTACCGATGGGATGTGAAAGTACGAGAAGACAGGCTAGTAGGGTTCCCATACTGTATGTTGTTTACTGAAATTTCCCTGCATTAAATTGGTTAGGAGCAGGAAGTTGGCCTGTGGGCTGAGTTTAGTTCCATAAACTAAGATGAGAACTATGAATACTTCGAAGCACGTCAATCCTACCAAGAATTAATTAACGTGAACAAATATTAATATCTGCTGAATGGTTTGCTTGTTCATGGAAGACCTAAATTTGAAGTGTGATCTACCTGTTTGATCAGAAATGGTCCCTTCTGGACAAGGGTCACATTGGTAGCAGCAAACCTGCTCGCCCTCTGGAACTCTTTTTCTCTCTCCTGCCTGGCACCTCTTCATGCCGCACCTGGCAAAGGGCACCTTCTAAAAGACAAAAGAGAAATGCTTGAGATGGTCTAAGCAATGAACATGCTTCATTATTGATTTCCACAGTTCTTTTTCCATGTTCAAAATAAATGGTTCACTATTGTCTACAAGAAACCAGGAACATCTCCTGAGGGATTAAGGCCAGTAGCATTCCTGACCAAACAATGGATACTGGAGATTGGAACTGGGAGCTCAATCTTGAGAGAAAGGGTGGGGGGAGCATTGAGCTTTGTTTAAGAAAGATTCATGAAGATCCTACTGAACAGGAATGGTCCATGGAAATTTTGTTTTTGTGTCCTCCAATTGCATCCTGGGTTTCAAGAAGAAGTCCTTTCCAATCCCAAACCTTTGTAGACCGGCCACATATCTACCTCAATTGTGTTACATGCAAAGGTTTTCCCCAAATGTCCGCATGAATTGTAATTCAATAGTTCTGTTTCCAGTTAGAAGGATATTCTGCCTCCACAGGAAAGAATGAATCTTTCCCTAAATTTACAGCATTTCCTTCCGTCTCACCTTTGTAGCCCAGACGATTCCACCAGAGTTAATGATGAAATCTTGGCCTGGGAGAGCCACAGCATCTATGTGCCCAACTTTCACAGAGACAAAAGATTGATTGGGGAGGAAAACCCAGTTGAGAAGATCATATTGAGCCAACCCAAGTCCATTTTCTGAGAAGGAGACTTCATCTCCAGCACTGTTGTTGAAATGGACATTTCTCAAATAGGCAAGGATCTGAAAGAAAAGAAACATTCAGAAATTAAAGTAATCAACCAGAAAGTCACAAATGAGACATCATGGCTTCTATCATTCTGTGTCAGTTCTCGTTGATCTCTATGGGGACCTTGGCATTCTGGTGGGAGGGGGAAGGTTTGGAGATATGCTTATATGGGGTTTTCCTTTGTTCCTTTCTCTTCTTTGATGTACCTTTGGGGAAGTCGGGAAGGGGGAAGAATGTGCCTCTGGCCATCTGTTTTGTCTCACCACCGGAGAAGCGAGATTGTGGCACCAAGGAACTGCCTGTTATCACCTTCTCAGCACAAAGTTCTCACAACAACTTTGCACCTTGGGATTGGCTGAAAGATGAACTGGACATTGGGAGGCGCCAATGGGAGGGGCATTGAATTCATTTAATGACTACAGCTCAACAACTGTGGCAAAAAAACATCATGAATTGGGTCAAAACTCACTTACTTGCCTTGCTTAGCAAATTTTAGACTCAATGGTACTTATTTCATATCATTATACTGTTTTAAAACAATTCTCTAAGCTGTTCTGAGATTACCTGCCATGAATGGACATCTGAGATCCTCTTTCCAAGTCTCATCATGGATGGTTGGGCTCTGGATCCAAACATCACATGTAATGCATGTGCCAGAGCAAAAATGGCATTGTAGATATTGTAACTTTCACCTGTCATGCTTGTTTCAAAAATGTGAGTGGGCACATTTTGTACATTCTCCTTTCCTGTACATTTCTTCTTCCTCTTCGGAGTGATCATTCCTGGTTTGTGAAATCTGCAGTCAAAGACCCTTTCCCACCACTGTGGGAGGAAGATGTCCCCTTTTGGGTGCAAAGGGTCTAAAGATATGAGAAAATGGCTGAATTCTGAGATATCTCCTGTGTGGTCCTTTAACTGCAAAGCCCCATGGAAGGGCTTTATAAGTGGTAATGCATCTTTAGCTGACACCACATTATGTTTCCATTGGGAAGTTAGGATCCAAACTTTCTGAAGCGTTGACTTTGTTGACGTTATGTGAAAATGCAAAGCTGACTGTATATTTGCATTAATATGAGGGTCTCCAAAGAGAATAATCACTTCAGCTTTACAATAGTTTTTTAAAAAAAGAATGAATGTTTTCCATGTATGGAGAAAATCATTCGATTTCAATATTTCAGTGAAGGCCACACAGATCTCCTTCTCCTTGAGCATTGGCATCAGAGATGAGAGGAAACGTTCTCCACTGTCAGCTTTGTTGGCCACCAGCCCAACCCAGTTCCACTGGAAATACAGGAGCAGTTGGACTAAACCCACATACTGAGGAAATTTCTTGGAATTAATCCTGAAGAAGGAAGGATAAACTCTTCTCTCTCCCTCAGAGAACTCAAAGCCAACACCGAGCTGGAGAAAGTGAGATTCTTCTTTTAAAGACAAACTAAGTTTTATGGTAAATTTTAAGGGTCACTGTTTTATGGTTGATGGCCCCATTAGTCAGCCTAATTCACTCTTACTGGCACCTTTAAGCTTCTTCCATCTTAGGAAGAGTGAAAAGTTACACATTTTGCCTGGTTGGGACAGGTCAGAAGACAAAGATACAAACCATTCAACTGATACAGGGAATAAATTGTAAAAGGGTGGCTAAAGTATTAGTTAATTAGGAAGTAACTTCTACATTAAAAAAATCCTCTTGGTACAGTCAGTATTTAGGAAATATCTCATTATCTACTTCTATCATAGAATAACAGAGTTTGAAGAGACCTTGAAGATCTTCTAGTCCAACCCTCTGCTTAGGCAGAAAACTCTATGTCATTTCAGAGAAATGGTTATCCAATCTCTTCTTAAAAACTTCCAGTGTTGGAGCATTTACAACTTCTGGAGGGAAGTTGTTCCACTGATTAATTTTTGTAACTGTCAGGAAATTTCTCCTTACTTCTAAGTTGTTCTCTCCTTGATTAGTTTCCACCCATTGCTTCTTGTCCTGTCCTCAGGGGCTTTGGAGAGTAGCTTGGCTCCTGCTTCCTTTTGGCAGCCCCTGAGATATTGCAAGATTGGTATCATGTCAACCCTAGTCCTTCTTTTCATCAAACTAGACATACCCATTTCCTGCAACTATTCTTCATATGTTTTAGCCTCCAATCCCCTAATCATCTTTGTTGCCCTTCTCTGCACTCTTTCTAGTGTCTCAGCATCTTTTTCACCTCGTGGTGACCAAAACTGGGTGCAGTATTCTAACTGTGGCCTTACCGAGGCATTATAAAGTGGTATTAACTTATCACGTGATCTTGATTTTATTCCTCTTTTCATGGGATCATCTGGGTTCAGTTCCAAGTGGGGAAAAAGACACTGGAAACAATGGAGGCTGCTAGGAAAGATGGTTTAATGGTGGACAGGATCACATGGATTGAGTTCCTGAGCAGAAAAAGGGCCGAGATGCTGAGTGTGCCTTGGTTTTATGCCCTCTCTGCGCTTTGAACTTCCTGGGGCATAGGAAGAGTATCCCGATTGGTTGTCAGATGCCCAGAGGGTGTGGGGGGTCTTAGCTAGCCTTGCTGGCTGGTGTAATCTTCCCAGGTGCCATGGGGTGAATTTCTGTTGCTAGATGGGTCCTATTGTGTTGCAGATGATGCCCATTGACAAAGGTGGGGCGGGAGGCAGGAAGCTGCTTTGTGTTTAAAACATGTTTCTCCATTTCTCATCCAGGGAAATATAATATTCTGCCTTTTTTAATATTTCCCAAAATATTTCATTCTTCTAGGAGAGGGGTGGGTGTTAACTTCCTACACAACTGTGTTGGCTTTTTGGCAGTTGCAGCACACTGCTGACTCATATTTAAATGATTGTCATGTTATATAAAAAATTATCTTGACACATGAACATAAAAATAAATTCAACTGTCATGTGGATTCTCTAAGTCACATATTTGTGATGTGCCCCAGTAAGCATCTTTGGTTTCTCTCTGTTTTTCCCTCCTTTGTCTGTGTCCATATTCAACATTGGATGCCCCTTACCAGTGGTGGGATTCAAGTAATTTAACAACTGGTTCTCTGCCCTAATGATTTCTTCCAACAACCAATTTGCCAAATGCTCAGAAAGTTAATGACTGGTTCTCCCGAAGTGGTGCCAATTGGCTGAATCCCACCAATGCCCCTTACCTGTGGGATCTTGTAGATGCTGAAGATGGAGGCCATCTGCCTTGAAGATTTGGGGATGAAGCCTCCAATGACAGAGAGCAGAGGGTCCTGCCTGTCACATTTATAACCTGGAATCATTCGGCCTCGTGTGGAGAGCAGGGAGAGGCTGATTATTGAAATACTTCTCTCAATCTTTTGATTGTCAGAAATGTGGAACCCCAGTGTGATATTGGAGAGGAGAAC
Organism: Arizona elegans; assembly: GCA_022577455.1. Lineage (NCBI taxonomy): Eukaryota > Metazoa > Chordata > Lepidosauria > Squamata > Colubridae > Arizona > Arizona elegans. The sequence goes on from JAKOOJ010000018.1 coordinate 16,064,858, forward strand.
CAGATCCTTGTTGACCTCTCCGACTGCAAATACCACGGCCAGGAACTGCTGGTAACTCTTGGGTATGAGTCTATCGTGAGAAAAATCATGGGGGAAATTTTCAGAAAAGGTCATACTGTTGTATTTGGCTTGCCTTTTTTTTTCCTGGTGTCAGTTGGAGTCAGAAATCCCAAGTTTCATTGGTTTGAGCCCGTAGACATTTCTTGATGAAACTTGTATGACTTTGTGAGAAAGGAGAAAAGTGTCTCTTTTCACATCACAGAACATTTTATACCTTCTAAAGAACTTTCCCTCTTCACTTTGCTGCAGTGGTTGTAATCCTTCCCCATTCTTTTATTGGCACCCCAATTAATTGGGTTCTCTCTTGGAGCAGTTTCTTCAGTGGGAGTCCCAGCATCTACAGTAGTGGCCAAAATTATGGAAACCTTTTGGGGAAAGTGTATTTTCTAAAACTAGCTAATAAGTCCACTTTTTTTTGGAATAGTACCGTAAAATTATATATCAATGGGAACTTAATTTAATCAAGAATGTAATGGAATAACTTTTATGAAGGATTTCTTATTAGAATAGCAGTTAATGTATAAAGAAGAAAAGGGAAACTTGTAGAAAAAATGAGATATACAAAAATTATCACCATGTCAGTTAATCCTTATTTGGTAACCTTTAGCATGGATTAAGGCAGGGGTGGGTTCTACTTACCTTTACTACCAGTTCGTAAGAGGATTGCAGGCATGCACATATCACCGATGACAACATACAGGGCAGTTGCCGGGGCCTCCTGCCGGTTTTACTACCGGTTCTTGTGAACCGGTCTGAACCGGGGCGACCCACCACTGAATTAAGGCCTTACAACATCCTCCCATGGAGTAAGCCAAGTCTATTAGTTCTGCAGCTGTTATAATGTGAAACCAAGATTGAATGGTTGCTTCTAGTAACTTTGTTTTATTGTTGGGTCGCTTTTGACTAACAAGTTTCTTTAGTCAGCTCCGTAGATTTTCCATTGAGTTAAGGTTTAGGCTATTCCCAGGACATTCCAGCAATGGAATATTGTTACCTTGAAACTCAAAAAAAAAAAAAAAAAAAAAAAAAAAAAAACCCAAAAACCTGGTGTCATTAGCCATCAAACCGAAAAAATACACTTTTCCCAAAAGTTTTGGCCATTACTGTATTTGTTAAAGATTGTCATCCCTGCTGATTCAAAAACTGAGCAGTTTTTATGCAACTCCTGGACACTGGAAAAGAGTTGAGTTTCTCTTTAAGCTTCTCACCATGACCTTCTCTCCGAATTAATATTAGAACTCAACTTCTTCACTTGGCAAGCAGAATTTCTAAGCTCTTGTCCTGTCTCACTTTTTTTTTTTACTGATGAAAACTTCTCTATAGAGAATTTTACCTATTTGAAGAGTTTGGCTCTTTACGGAGGAAACAACAAAGGTTATTGCTTAATGCATTGTAAGCCACCCTGAGTCTCCGGAGAAGGGCGGCATATAAATCAAATTAAAATAATAATAATAATAATAATAATAATAATAATAATAATGGACCAACGACGTGTAATCCTAAACCACAAATTTTTCACTACAGAAGAATTAATAGCAATAGAAGAGAAAGCAGTTAATGGTCTGAGTACAACAACAAAGAAGAGTAACATCAAGAATGATTTCCAGACTCAAAAGCAAATTGAGGAAGAAAGGGAAGAAGAGGATACTGAAATGGATGAAGATAAAGAACAAGGAAGCACTAAAGAACAAACACCAACAGATAGTGCTCAATTAGCTGCAAAAATAAAGCACCAAATGGAAGATGCTGAAAGAACACGTTTGCCAAAGCTGAACCAAGTGAACCGGAAAGAATTGAGAAATGTACTAAAAAAGGTCAATGAGGCTGTGCAAACTATTCGAACCACTACATTAGCCGAAACAAACCAACTGATGTATGCAGCAGCCGTCATAACCACCAAAGAACTGGGGTTGAAAATACAAAAGAACCAAAGAGGCAAGAAGGGGAAGCCTAAGTGGAAAATTCGGTTAGAATTGAAGATCAAAAAGGTATGTGGAGATTTGAGCAACTTGAAGAACCTAAGGCAAGATCAGCTAAAGAACAAGCAGGTCAAAAGCAGCCTAGAAGCAAGATACAATTTGAGGAATAAGGAGATTGCGGTAGTAATTGAAGAGCTGAAGCAGAGGGTTGTTGCCATTGCTGAAAAGATTAAAAGGTATGAAAACCGAGTAACTCAGTTCAAGGAAAACTCACAGTTCAGAGCAAATCAGCACCAGTTTTATAAGAGTTTAGAAAATGGAAACGGAGTAACAACAAATGAAAAGCCTGATAAAGAGAAAGCTCTGAAATTCTGGAAGAATTTGTGGGAAAACAACAAGAAGCACAACAGAAATGCAAAATGGATGAAACAGGTTGAGGACTCTATTAAAGTGCATGCAATGGAAGACATGAAAATAACAAAAGCAATGGTGCAAAGACAGTCAAGAAAAGTGAAGAACTGGAGTGCACCTGGACCGGATGAGCTGCATGGCTTCTGGTTAAAGGCACTTACAAGTCTGCACAAAAGATTGGCAACCCAGATGAACCAGATCCTAAAAACACCTGAAAATGATGAATGGATGACAACTGGAAGGACATTTTTGATCCAAAAAGATAAAGAAAAAGGAAAGGACCCTGGAAACTATAGGCCAATCACCTGTTTGCCAACAACATACAAGCTTCTTACTGGTATCATTGCAAACCAAATCTATGGATACCTGGAAAGAAATAACTTGCTTCCTGTAGAACAGAAAGGATGCTGCAAAAACTCAAGAGGAACAAAGGATCAATTGCTGATCGACAAGCTAATCCTAAAAAACTCAAAGAAAAGACGAACCAACCTGTTCATGGCTTGGATAGACTATAAGAAAGCATTTGATTCAGTTCCCCATAGCTGGATCAAGAAATGCCTGGAAATATTAGGCATCAGCAGCAACATACAAAAATTCATGGAATCTTCAATGAACCTCTGGAAAATGAAACTTATGGCTAATGAAGAAGAACTGGGTGAAGTTGAAATTAAACGAGGCATTTTCCAGGGCGATTCCCTTTCACCCCTACTTTTTATACTCTCAATGCTACCACTGACAATCATTTTGAAGAAGATGAACTGTGGATACGAACTTGCAAAGAAAGGACTGAAAATCTCGCACTTGATGTACATGGATAATTTGAAGCTGTTTGGTAAAACAAAAGCTGAACTGAATTTATTAATTGAAAACACAAAAGAATTCAGCCAAGACATTGGTATGCAGTTTGGAATTGACAAATGTGCAACAATAGCAACCAAAGCAGGCAAAATCATAGAAGAGGATGGAATAGAACTAGAGAATGAAGAAATGATAAAGGCAGTAAAATCAGAAGAAGGCTACAAGTACTTGGGAATTTTAGAAGCCTCTGACTTAATGCATAATAAAGTCAAGGAATTAACTTCAGCCAAGTACATTCGGCGAATTCGTAAGATATTAATGACCAAATTGAGTGGAGGAAACATCATAAAAGCCATAAATACCTGGGCTATACCTGTGATTAGATACTCTGCAGGAATAATTGACTGGACCCAGATGGAGTTAGACAATTTGGACAGAAAAACAAGGAAGCTTATGACAATGAATCATGCCTTGCACCCTAAAAGTGATGTTGACCGATTTTATTTACCAAGAGCAGAGGGTGGTCGAGGACTTCTACAAGTAAAGCAGACTGTGGAAGAAGAAAAATGCAGCTTGAATGATTACATCCAGAAAAGTGAAGAACCAATGATTAAGGAAGTAAATAAAGGAGGGCTTTTAAAGACAACTAAAACAAAAGCAGAATATAAGAAAGAAGTAACTGAGCAGCGAGCTGAAAATTGGAAACACAAAGCTCTGCATGGCCAATACTTGAAAAGTATTGAAGGCAAAGCTGACCAGAAACTAACTTGGAACTGGTTAAGATCAGGAGTACTGAAAAAAGAAACAGAAAGCTTTATTTTGGCAGCTCAAGAACAAGCCCTACCCACAAACTGCATGAAGGCAAAAATTCAACATGTCACCACCAACAGCAAATGCCGCCTCTGCAATGAGAAAGATGAGACAGTCGACCACCTGATCAGTGGGTGCAGCAAAATTTCACAAACCGACTACCTACAACGCCATGACCGTGTTGCTAAGATCATTCACTGGAAATTGTGCCAGAAGTGTGGATTTGAGTACAGCAAAAACCACTGAGAACATCAGGTTGAGAAAGTTTTAGAGAATGAGAAACTCAAGATCTTGTGGGACTTTAGGATTCAGACTGACAGGCACTTGGTCCACAACACACCTGATATAACAATAGTTGAAAAGAAAAAAGTATGGTTCATTGACATTGCAATACCTGGTGATGCATGGATTGAAGATAAGCAGCAAGAAAAAATCACAAAGTACCGGGATTTGCAAATTGAAGTTGAGCGACTGTGGAAAAAGAAATCGTGTGTTGTCCCGATTGTAATTGGAGCCCTTGGAGCAATACCCAAAGGGCTGCCCCGCTATTTAGAAATTCTAAATTTGCCGGACTTGAACATTTTGACTCTACAAAAAACCACCTTACTCGGAACAGCTTACATCCTCCGACGATACGTTAACAGTTCCTAGGTCCTTGGTTAGGACTCGAGCTGCTGAGCTATTAACCAGCCTCAAAGGCTCTGAATCTCACTAAAGATTAAATAATAATAATAATAATAATAATAATAATAATAATAATAATAATAATATAAAAAAATTGCACTAGATGCCAGAACAGGCATTTTTCAAAAGAGTCCCTGAATTTAAAACAAAGGAAATAATTATCTACATCATACCCCTCCAGGTGAGACTTACACATTTCGCAGGTTTGTAAAAAGCAAGAATGGGTCTTTTTGGAAGTCTGGAACAACTGAAAGCGTCATGATTCCCAGGTGCACATTCCCACCAATAATGAGATCATCGGGCCTATAGTAGCTTTCCTGTGACTGGAAATAATTCCTCAACACACATACACTTTGCATCTTCTTAGCAGCAGTTGGAGGCAGGAGCCAGAAGATCAGCAGGAGGAGGAGGAGAGGCAGCCCAGTCATTCTTCTCACCTTCCCTCCTAGATCATCAATCAAGGTTTTTGGAGAAGCCAACTTGCAGGTAGCACTTGAAATCTCACAAAAGCTTTAGCACAATAGAAACCACCTATTCTACCTGGATGGCCTCAGGGAAAATTTATATCAACCATGTTTCCTCTTCATCTGTGTTCAGGATGAGGCCAAAGAGAAAACTATGGCCAGCTGAGTCTCAGCAAACACAGAAGTTTGCTATTTGCAAGACAACAGTAGGTGACAGACATGTCCTGTCTCCACTGGGAGAACTAGGGGCATATTTTTTTATAACAGGTTTTATCTTGAAAAATTTGTGAGGGTAGAAATCTACAGGGGATACATTAACAATTACTGTTCTGACATATTGTCCTGGCACTAGAAGGGGAAAAAACATGTTTATATCTCTTGTTGCTGATTCACAGAGCAAATCGACTTGAGAGTCAAGGTGAAGTTGGATGTTTGAGTTACATGAAAATGAGCACTTGTGTCATAATTTGATATGACTTAGAGTTAGAATAACTTTATTGTCACTTTGAATGTACACTAATGGCCAAAGATTAAAATGTTTCTTTTTGCATACAAAAAGTCACCACCTCCAATATACACTACATAAACATGATGAAATAAATAAATAAATACAAAATTCTGCATATATCCACATATATTATATGACATAGAGAAATTACACAGTGTAGTTTGGATGTATCCATGTACATGGCAAGAAAAATGAATCTTGCGAGTTTACCAGAATCTGGTATTTCTGCCTTAAATACTTCAAAACCTCTTCCCAGAGGGGAGCAAAAGAGACAGAACTTGGAGTGGTTGCGTGGAGTCTCTAACAATGCTTTGAGCTTTAAGTATGTAGTGCTTATAATCAATATCCTGAAAAATAGGAAGAGAGCTTCCTATAATCTTCTCGGCTGTCCTTACCACTCTCTGTAGGAACTTTCTATCTGAGGCACTGCTGCCACTAAACCAAAAATTTGCTAAAATGCTCTCAAAATAAAAATTCCCAAATACCATACAAATCAGAGATTTCTGTGCTTCATTATACTTTCTTTACAATTAAGATGGGGTCTCAATAAGATAATGTAGCATTTGGGGGAAAAGATACAAACCAAAAGACCAGCTCCAGAGGCCAAAATGGAGAAGATCTCCACAGCCACCATGGACTTTCCCTTGGTGCTCAGATAGGTGGGTAGGAAAGTGATCCAAACACTGCAAAAGACCAGCATGCTAAAAGTGATGAATTTGGCTTCATTAAAGCTGTCAGGCAATTTCCTAGCCAGAAAAGCCACTGTGAAACTGACAAGGGCCAAAAAACCCAGGAAGGCAAGGACAGCATAAAACATTGAAGCTGAGCCTTCATTACATTCCAAGATGATCTCTCCTATCAAAGAGTGGAAGTCCAAGTTAGGAAATGGAGGAGAGATTGCCAGCCAGGTGGCACAAAAACCTGCTTGGATCAGGGGACAGCCAAAGACAATGGAGTTGGTCAGTGGTTTTCCTAAGAGTTTCCTTGTCTTGTTCCCAGGTTTAGTGGCCATGAAGGCCAGAACCACCGTGACAGTTTTTGCCAAGACAGAGGAAACTGCAAGGGAAAAGAGAATGGCAAATGAAGTTTGTTGGAAGAGACAGGTGAGCTTTCTGGGTCGACCAATGAAGAGGAAGGAGCAGAGAAAGCAGAGCATTAGGGAAACCAGGAGGATGTAGGTGAGATTTCGGTTGTTGGCCTTGACAATCGGTGTTTCGTGATGTTTAAGGAAAATCACCAGCACTGCCAATGTGACCATAGAGAGGAAAAGAGCGAGACATAATAAAGTGTATCCCAGGGTCTCTTGATAGGCAAGGAAGTGGATCCTCTTGGCAACACAGTGGTCCTTGTGCTCATTGGGGTATCGGTCTTCTGGGCAGAGGTCACAGTGGGCAGCATCTGAAATCAAGAGTCTTTGTTTAAGGATTTCAGGGGCATCTGCCATAAGCATTATCCATCCCGTCAGGGTGACATGACTGCCTCCTTTCTCCTCTGGGCAACTGACAGACTTAGTGATGGAATGAAATATGTGTATTACATAGTGGATCAAAAAGAGGAAGCGAACATGTACAAAATATTCTATAGGTGGCACCTCCCCTCAGCTTGTTTAAGAAGAATGTTTCCGAATACCTCCCAAACTTGCTGGAAATGCAAATTGCAAAAAAGAACCTACTACCACATGTGGTGGTCTTGTCAGAAAGCAAAAAAGTTTTGGCAGGCAATCAAGATATAAATAGACGAAATTAAACACCAGAAAATAGAACTGAGACCAGAAACCTTCCTATTAGGAATAATTACAGGAGATTACGAAAAAGAAATAAAATATCTAATTATTCACATACTAACAGCAGCACGGATAATTTTTGCCCAGAATTGGAAGCATGAAGCTAAACCAACAGAAAATAAAATAATCAGCAAAATTATGGAATGTGCAGAAATGGACAAACTTACAAAGGAAATACAGGAAAAGGAAGAAGCAGATTATTATTTAGTATGGCAGAAATGGTATAACTGGTTGGAGAAAAGGAAAGGAAAAGAAGAATAGGGACACAAAAGAGAGAACAAATTCATAAATAAAAACAGAGTACTAATTAATGAATATAGTAAATGAAATACGTAGATTAAGAAAATCAGAAAAGAGGATGTACTAGAAACAGAAATATAAAAGATACATCAGAGAATTATATATATATATATATATATATATATATATATATATATATATATATATATATATATATATATATATATATATATATGTCTTTTTCTGTTTTTCGTAGGCTTTTATGTGCATATTCTTTCTAGCCAGGTTTTACCTACGTAAGCTAGGTTGTTCTGCAGCTCTGGCTGTGTGAAATCTCATTCACCATCCTCAGAGCTCCTCCTCTGCTGACAAACTGCAACTCTGCGTTGCTCTCTGGGAGACTCAGATAGCTATTTCTGCCTTATAAGGCTTCGTCAGTGAGCCACACCCACTTCTCAGATATTCCCCCTGTAAAGGTACAATGTGTCTTTTTCTGTTTTTCGTAGGCTTTTATGTGCATATTCTTTCTAGCCAGGTTTTACCTACGTAAGCTAGGTTGTTCTGCAGCTCTGGCTGTGTGAAATCTCATTCACCATCCTCAGAGCTCCTCCTCTGCTGACAAACTGCAACTCTGCGTTGCTCTCTGGGAGACTCAGATAGCTATTTCTGCCTTATAAGGCTTCGTCAGTGAGCCACACCCACTTCTCAGATATTCCCCCTGTAAAGGTACAATGTGTCTTTTTCTGTTTTTCGTAGGCTTTTATGTGCATATTCTTTCTAGCCAGGTTTTACCTACGTAAGCTAGGTTGTTCTGCAGCTCTGGCTGTGTGAAATCTCATTCACCATCCTCAGAGCTCCTCCTCTGCTGACAAACTGCAACTCTGCGTTGCTCTCTGGGAGACTCAGATAGCTATTTCTGCCTTATAAGGCTTCGTCAGTGAGCCACACCCACTTCTCAGATATTCCCCCTGTAAAGGTACAATGTGTCTTTTTCTGTTTTTCGTAGGCTTTTATGTGCATATTCTTTCTAGCCAGGTTTTACCTACGTAAGCTAGGTTGTTCTGCAGCTCTGGCTGTGTGAAATCTCATTCACCATCCTCAGAGCTCCTCCTCTGCTGACAAACTGCAACTCTGCGTTGCTCTCTGGGAGACTCAGATAGCTATTTCTGCCTTATAAGGCTTCGTCAGTGAGCCACACCCACTTCTCAGATATTCCCCCTGTAAAGGTACAATGTGTCTTTTTCTGTTTTTCGTAGGCTTTTATGTGCATATTCTTTCTAGCCAGGTTTTACCTACGTAAGCTAGGTTGTTCTGCAGCTCTGGCTGTGTGAAATCTCATTCACCATCCTCAGAGCTCCTCCTCTGCTGACAAACTGCAACTCTGCGTTGCTCTCTGGGAGACTCAGATAGCTATTTCTGCCTTATAAGGCTTCGTCAGTGAGCCACACCCACTTCTCAGATATTCCCCCTGTAAAGGTACAATGTGTCTTTTTCTGTTTTTCGTAGGCTTTTATGTGCATATTCTTTCTAGCCAGGTTTTACCTACGTAAGCTAGGTTGTTCTGCAGCTCTGGCTGTGTGAAATCTCATTCACCATCCTCAGAGCTCCTCCTCTGCTGACAAACTGCAACTCTGCGTTGCTCTCTGGGAGACTCAGATAGCTATTTCTGCCTTATAAGGCTTCGTCAGTGAGCCACACCCACTTCTCAGATATTCCCCCTGTAAAGGTACAATGTGTCTTTTTCTGTTTTTCGTAGGCTTTTATGTGCATATTCTTTCTAGCCAGGTTTTATCTACGTAAGCTAGGTTGTTCTTCAGCTCTGGCTGTGTGAAATCTCATTCACCATCCTCAGAGCTCCTCCTCTGCTGACAAACTGCAACTCTGCGTTGCTCTCTGGGAGACTCAGATAGCTATTTCTGCCTTATAAGGCTTCGTCAGTGAGCCACACCCACTTCTCAGATATTCCCCCTGTAAAGGTACAATGTGTCTTTTTCTGTTTTTCGTAGGCTTTTATGTGCATATTCTTTCTAGCCAGGTTTTACCTACGTAAGCTAGGTTGTTCTGCAGCTCTGGCTGTGTGAAATCTCATTCACCATCCTCAGAGCTCCTCCTCTGCTGACAAACTGCAACTCTGCGTTGCTCTCTGGGAGACTCAGATAGCTATTTCTGCCTTATAAGGCTTCGTCAGTGAGCCACACCCACTTCTCAGATATTCCCCCTGTAAAGGTACAATGTGTCTTTTTCTGTTTTTCGTAGGCTTTTATGTGCATATTCTTTCTAGCCAGGTTTTACCTACGTAAGCTAGGTTGTTCTGCAGCTCTGGCTGTGTGAAATCTCATTCGCCATCCTCAGAGCTCCTCCTCTGCTGACAAACTGCAACTCTGCGTTGCTCTCTGGGAGACTCAGATAGCTATTTCTGCCTTATAAGGCTTCGTCAGTGAGCCACACCCACTTCTCAGATATTCCCCCTGTAAAGGTACAATGTGTCTTTTTCTGTTTTTCGTAGGCTTTTATGTGCATATTCTTTCTAGCCAGGTTTTACCTACGTAAGCTAGGTTGTTCTGCAGCTCTGGCTGTGTGAAATCTCATTCACCATCCTCAGAGCTCCTCCTCTGCTGACAAACTGCAACTCTGCGTTGCTCTCTGGGAGACTCAGATAGCTATTTCTGCCTTATAAGGCTTCGTCAGTGAGCCACACCCACTTCTCAGATATTCCCCCTGTAAAGGTACAATGTGTCTTTTTCTGTTTTTCGTAGGCTTTTATGTGCATATTCTTTCTAGCCAGGTTTTACCTATGTAAGCTAGGTTGTTCTGCAGCTCTGGCTGTGTGAAATCTCATTCGCCATCCTCAGAGCTCCTCCTCTGCTGACAAACTGCAACTCTGCGTTGCTCTCTGGGAGACTCAGATAGCTATTTCTGCCTTATAAGGCTTCGTCAGTGAGCCACACCCACTTCTCAGATATTCCCCCTGTAAAGGTACAATGTGTCTTTTTCTGTTTTTCGTAGGCTTTTATGTGCATATTCTTTCTAGCCAGGTTTTACCTACGTAAGCTAGGTTGTTCTGTCAGCAGAGGAGGAGCTCTGAGGATGGTGAATGAGATTTCACACAGCCAGAGCTGCAGAGCACCCAGCCCCAGGGTGACATGACTGCCTCCTTTCTCCTATGGGCAACCGGCAGACTTAGTGATGGAATGAACTACGTGTATTACATAGTAGATCAAAAAGAGCACATAATCCTTCATGATGACATTGAGGGTAGGTTAAAGATAAGAATCAGTTCATCCTCAGCTGTTTGATCAGTTTACCCTTGAATAAAGACAGTGGTGGGATTCAAATAATTTAACAACCAATTCTCTGTCTAATGGACTGGTGGGTGAGCGTGGCCATGGTGGGCATGGCCAGGGGGGGTGACAGGTAGCACTCAGCTTCCTACACACACACCCCGGGAGCAAAGATACTCCTGGAGGGGGCAGGGCCGGGAGGGTCCAGCCAGCAATTTAACTACTGGTTTGCCTAAATCTGCCCAAACCAGCTGAATCCCACCACTGAATAAAGGGTCTCTCCAATCACTGGGCACATTAACGCCTATTGTACATTTCAGAATGAGAGAAACTATGAGATGTGGGTTTTTTTCAAATTAATGTTGAAACCATCAGAATTCTGATAGATCTGTAAGGCAGGAATCTTGCTATTTTGTTTATGCGTACCTTGTTCATTCTTCTGGGCTGAAAGAGTCACACAACGAGAAAAGAAAAGGATGTGCAACTGTATATTGAATATTGTAAGGGAGAAAGGTCTCTTTTCTCGTTCAAAAGTGATTTACCAGGAAATTGATTGTAGGAGAGAGAAAGGAAAGAAAGATGCAGAGACAATACAGCCTTGAGAGCTTCCTGGATCAGCATCTCTGTTTGTATTTCAAATCTGCCCATTCAGATTGTTTTTCCCTCCAGGGGAAGGTTAGTAGATAAGTATAGATCAATCTAGTATTTTTCCTATAGATCTATCAATTTCCAGGGAGATTAGTAGTGCTGAAAAAAGAACCACCTAAATAATAGAAAATAAAGCTTGAATCTCACAGTCCCATCCAGTGGTGAAATCCAATTTTTTTTACTACCGGTTCTCTTGGTGTGGCTTGGTGGGCATGGCAGGGAAAGGATACTGCAAAATCTCCATTCCCACCCTTCTCTGGGGCCAGCCACAGGTGGTATTTGCCAGTTCTCCGAACTGCTCAAAATTTCTGCTACCGGTTCTCCAGATCCTGTCAGAACCTGCTGGAATCACCCCTGCTCCCATCCTTTATGAAAAGATTACTAGCTATTCTTCCAAAGGGATGTGAAAGTACGGGAAAACAGGCTAGTAGGGTTCCCATATGTTGTTTCCTGAAATTACCCTGCATTAAATTGGTTAGGAGCAGGAAGTTGGCCTGTGGGCTGAGTTTAGTTCCATAAACTAAGATGAGAACTATGAATACTTCTCAGCACGTCAATCCTAACAAAAATTAATTAATATGAAAACATATTAATATCTGCTGAACGGTGTCCTTGAGCATGGGAGACCTCAATTTGAAGTGTGATCTACCTGTTTGATCAGAAATGGTCCCTTCTGGACAAGGGTCACATTGGTAGCAGCAAACCTGCTCGCCCTCTGGAACTCTTCTCCTCTCTCCTGCATGGCACCTCTTCATGCCGCACCTGGCAAAGGGCACCTTCTAAAAGACAAAAGAGAAATGCTTGAGATGGCCTAAACAGTGAACATTTCCATGTTCAGAAGGTCTTCAAAATAAGTGATACACCATGTTCTACAAGAAACCAGGAACATCTCCTGAGGGATTAACACCATGGAAATTGTTCTTGTCTCCTCCAAATTGTATCCTTCATGCAGAAGTCCCTTCCAATCCCAAACCTTTGTAGACCTGCCACATATCTACCTCAATTGTCTTACACACAAAGCTTTCTCACCAAATCTCCACATGTTTTTTAATTCAATAGTTCTGTTTCCAGTTAGTAGGATATTCTGCCTCCCCAGGAAAGAATGAATCTTTCCCTTAATTTACAGCATTTCCTTCCGTCTCACCTTTGTAGCCCAGACATTTCCAGCAGAGTCAATGATGAAATCTTGGCCTGGGAGAGCCCCAGCATCTACTTGCCCAACTTTCACAGGGACAAAATATTGATTGGGGAGGAAAACCCAGTTGAGAAGATCGTATCGAGCAGATCCGAGTCCATTTTCTGAGAAGGAGACTTCATCTCCAGCACTGTTGTTGAAGTGGACATTTCTCAAAAAGGCAAGGATCTGAAAGGAAAGAAACATTCAGAAATTAAAGTAATTAATCAGAAAGTCACAAATGAGACATCATGGCTTCTATCATTCTGTGTCAGTTCCCGTTGATCTCTATGGGGACCTTGGCATTCTGGTGGGAGGGGGAAGGTTTGGAGATATGCTTATATGGGGTTTTCCTATGGTCCTTTCTCTGCTTTGATGAACCTTTGGGGAAGTTGGAAAGGGGGAAGAATGTGCCACTAGCCATCAGTTTTGTCTCACCACTGGAGCGAGATTGTGGCACCAAGGAACTGCCTGTTATCACCTTCTCAATCCAAAGTTCTCACAACAACTTTGCACTTTGCAATTGGCTCAAAGATGAACTGGATATTGGGATGGGCATCAAATTCATTTAATTCATTTAACAACTCAACAACTGTGGCAAAAAACATCTTAAAATGGGTCAAAACTCACTTACCTGCCTTGCTTAGCAAATTTTAGACTCAATGGTACTTATTTCATATCATTACACTGTTTTAAAAAATTCTCTAAGCTGTTCTGAGATTACCTGCCATGAATGGACATCTGAGATCCTCTTTCCAAGCCTCATCATGGATGGTTGGGAACTGGATGCAAACATCACATGTAATGCATGTGCCAGAGCAAAAATGGCATTGTAGATATTGTAACTTTCACCTGTCATGCTTGTTTCAAAGATGTGAGTGGGAACATTTTGTATATTCTCCTTTCCTGTGCATTTCTTCTTCTTCTTTGGAATGAATAATCCTGGTCTGTGGATCTTGCAATCAAAGACTCTTTCCCACCACTGTGGGAGGAAGATGTCCCCTTTTGGGTTCAAAGGGTCTAACGATGTGAGAAAATGGCTGAATTCTGAGATATCTCCTGTGTGGTCCCTTAACTGCAAAGCCCCATGGAAGGGCTTTATAAGTGGCAATGCATCTTTAGCTGACACCACATTATGTTTCCATTGGGAAGTTAGGATCCAAACTTTCTGAAGGGTTGACTTTGTTGATGTTATGTGAAAATGCAGAGCTGACTGTATATTCCCATTAGTATGAGGGTCTCCAAAGAGAATAATCACTTCAGCTTTACAACAGTTTTTTTAAAAAAGAACAAATGTATTCCATGTATTGAGGAAATCATCCGATTTCAATATTTCAGTGAAGGCCACACAGATCTCCTTCTCCTTCAGCATTGGAATCAGAGATGAGAGGAAACGTTCTCCACTGTCAGCTTTGTTGGCCACCAGCCCAACCCAGTTCCACTGGAAATACAGGAGCAGCTGGACTAAACCCACATACTGAGGAAATTCCTTGGAATTAATCCTGAAGAAGGAAGGATAAATTCTTCTCTCTCCCTGAGAGAACTCAAAGCCAACACCGAGCTGGGGAAAGTGAGATTCTTCTTTTAAAGACAAACTAAGATTTATAGTAAGTTTTAAGGGTCACCATTTTATGGTTGATGGCCCCATTAGTCAGCCTAATTCACTCTGACTGGCAAGCTTAAGCTTCTTCCTTCTTAGGAAGAAGGAAAAGTTACATATTTTGCCTGGTTGGGACAGGTCAGAAGACAAAGATACAAACCATTCACCTGATACAGGGAATACATTGCACTGAAAGGGTGGCTAAAGTATTAGTTAATTAGGAAGTAACTTCTACATAAAAAAATCCTCTTGGCACAGTCAGTATTTAGGAAACATCTCATTATCTACTTCTATCATAGAATAACAGAGTTTGAAGAGACCTTGAAGGTCTTCTAGTCCAACTCTCTGCTTAGGCAGAAAACCCTATATCATTTCAGAGAAATGGTTAACCAATCTCTTCTTAAAAACATCTAGAGTTGGAGCATTTACAACTTCTGGAGGCACGTTGTTCCACTGATTAATTGTTCTAACTGTCAGGGAATTTCTCCTTAGTTCTAACTTGCTTCTCTCCTTGATGAGTATCCACCCATTGCTTCTTGCCCTGTCCTCAGATGCTTTAGAGATTAGCTTGGCTCCCTCTTCTTTTTGGCACTACCTGAGATATTGGAAAATTGCTTTCATATCACCCCTAGTCCTTCTTTTCATCAAACTAGACATACCCAGTTCCTGCAACTGTTCTTCCTATGCCCATTGACAAAGGTGGAGGCAGGAAGCTGCTTTGTGTTTAAAACATGTTTCTCCATTTCTCATCCAGGGAAATATAATATTCTGCTTTTTTAAAATATTTTCTAAAATATTTCATTCTTCTAGGAGAGAGGTGGGTGCTAACTTCCTACAGAACTGTGTTGGCTTTTTGGCAGTTGCAGCACACTGCTGACTCATATTTAAATGATTGTCATGTTATATAAAAAAATATTTTGACACATGAACATAAAAATAAATCTAACTGTCATGTGGATTCTCTAAGTCACATATTTGTGATGTGCCCCAGTAAATATCTTTGTTTTCTCTCTGTTTTTCCCTCGTTTGTCTGTGTCCATATCCAACATTGGATGCCCCTTACCTGTGGGACCTTGAAGATGCTGAAGATGGAGGCCATCTGCCTTGAAGATTTGGGAATGAAGCCTCCAATGACAGAGAGCAGAGAGTCCTGCCTGTCACATTTATAATCTGGAATCATTCGGTCTCGTGTGGAGAGCAGGGAGAGGCCGATTATTGAAATACTTCTCTCAATCTTTTGATTGTCAGAAATGTGGAACCCCAGTGTGATATTGGGGAGGAGAACCAGATCCTTGTTGACCTCTCCGACTGCAAATACCATGGCCAGGAACTGCTGGTAACTCTTGGGTATGAGTCTGTTGTGAGAAAAATCATGGGGGAAATTTTCAGAAAAGGTCA
This sequence comes from Arizona elegans, assembly GCA_022577455.1. Classification (NCBI taxonomy): domain Eukaryota; kingdom Metazoa; phylum Chordata; class Lepidosauria; order Squamata; family Colubridae; genus Arizona; species Arizona elegans. Next base: position 16,080,636 of record JAKOOJ010000018.1, read on the forward strand.
TGCTGTTGTATTTGCCTTTCCTTTTTTTTTTGGGGGGGGGGGTGTTGGTTGGAGTCAGAAGTCCCAAGTTTCATTGGTTTGAGCCCTTAGACATTTCTTGATGAAACTTGTATGACTTTGTGAGAAAGGAGAAAAGTGTATCTTTTCACATCACAGAACATTTTGTATCTTCTAAAGAACTTTCCCTCTTCACTTTGCTGCAGTGGTTTTAATCCTTCCCCGTTCTTGTACTGACACCCAATTAATTTGGTTCTCTCTTGGAGCAGTTTCTTCAGTGGGAGTCCCAGCATCTACAGTAGTGGCCAAAATTGTGGAAACCTTTTGGGGAAAGTGTATTTTCTAAAACTAGCGAATAAATCCACTTTTTTTGGAATAGTACCGTAAAATTATATATCAATGGGAAGATAATTTAATCAAGAATGTAATGCAATAACTTTTATGAAGGATTTCTTATTAGAATAGCAGTTAATGTATAAAGAAGAAAAGGGAAACTTGTAGAAAAAATGAGATATACAAAAATTATCACCATGTCAGTTAATCCTTATTTGGTAACCTTTAGCATGGATTAAGGCAGGGGTGGGTTCTACTTACCTTTACTACCAGTTCGTAAGAGGATTGCAGGCATGCACATATCACTGATGACAACATACAGGGCAGTTGCCGGGGCCTCCAGCCGGTTTTACTACTGGTTCTTGTGAAGGGGTCTGAACCGGGGGCAACCCACCACTGAATTAAGGTCTTACAACATCTTCCCATGGAGTAAGCCAAGTCTATTAGTTCTGCAGGTGTTATAATGTGAAACCAAGTTTGAATGGTTGCTTCTAGTAACTTCGTTTAATTGCAATGGAATATTGCAATGGAATATTGTTTCCTTGAAACTCCCCCTCCCCAAAATAGTGGCGTTATTAGCCATCAAAGTTCACAAATACACTTTTCCCAAAAGGTTTCCACAGTTTTGGCCACTACTGTATTTGTTAAAGATTGTTAGCCCTGCTGATTCAAAAACTGAGCAGTTTTTATGCAACTCCTGGACACTGGAAAAGAGTTGAGTTTCTCTTTAAGCTTATCCAGGAGCTTCTCTCCGAATTAATATTACAACTCAACTTCTTCACTAGGCCAGTACGGTTTCTAAGCTGTTGTCCTGCCTCACTTTTGTTGTTTACTGATGAAAACTTCTCTAAATAGAATTTCACCTATTTTAAGAATTAGTCTCTTTACAGAGGAAAGAATAAAGATTTGAACTGCACTACATGTCAGAATAGGCATTTTTCAAAAGAGTCCCTGAATTTAAAACAAATAAATAATTATCTACATCATACCCTTCCAGGTGAGACTTACACACTTTGGAGCTGTGTAAAAAGCAAGAATGGGTCTTTTTGGAAATCTGGAATGATGGAAAGACCAATGATTCCCAGGTGCACATTCCCACCAATAATGAGATCATCGGGCCTATAGTAGCTTTCCTGTGACTGGAAATAATTCCTCAACACACATACACTTTGCATCTTCTTAGCAGCAGTTGGAGGCAGGAGCCAGGAGATCAGCAGGAGGAGGAGGAGAGGCAGCCCAGTCATTCTTCTCACCTTCCCTCCTAGATCATCAATCAAGGTTTTTGGAGATGCCAACTTGCAGGTAGCACTTGAAATCTCACAAAAGCTTTAGCACAATAGAAACCACCTATTCTACCTGGATGGCCTCAGGGAAAATTTATATCAACCATGTTTCCTCTTATCTGGGTTCAAGCTGAGGCACAAGAAAAAGCAATGGCCAGCTGAATCTCATCAAACCCAGAGGTTTGCTATTTGGAAGACAAGAGAAGGTACAGACATGTCCTGCCTCCACTAGGAGAACTAGGGGCATATTTTTTTTATAACAGGTTTTATCAGGAAAGATTTGTGAAGATAGAAATCTACAAGGGATACATTAACAATTACTGTTCTGACGTTTTGTCCTGGCACTAGAGGGGGAAAAAACATGTTTATATCTCTAGTTGCTAATTCACAGAGCAAATCGTCTTGAGAGTCAAGGTGAAACTGGGTGTTTGAGTTACATGAAAATGAGCACTTGTGTCATAATTTGATATGACTTAGAGTTAGAATAACTTTATTGTCACTTTGAATGTACACTAATCGCCAAATATTAAAATGATTTTTTTTTTGTATACAGCTCTCAAAGAGTCACCACCTCCAATATACACTACATAAACATGATGAAATAAATAAATAAATACAAAATTCTGCATATACCCAGATATATTATATGACACAGAGAAATTACACAGTCTAGTTTGGATGTGTCCATGTACATGGAAAGAAAAATGAATCTTGCGAGTTTACCAGAATCTGGTATTGCTGCCTTAAATACTTCTATCTCTATTTCTATTTTATTTTATGAAATTTATATACCGCCCTACTCCCGAAGGACTCAGGGTGGTGAACAGCCAAAAATAAAACACATAAATTACAAAATTTAAAAGACAGTATAAAACCACATTAGATAATTTGGCCCGGGACAAATTAAAACACCCCCAATATTTAAGACAAATTTAAAATTTACAATTTAAAAAGTTAAAAAGGGAAAAGTTAGGCCAGGCCGGCCTGTTGAAATAGAAAAGTCTTGAAGGTGCGGCGGAAGGTGCATAGATCCGGGATCCTCCGTATCTCTGGGGGGAGCTCATTCCAAATAACAGGTGCCCCCACAGAGAAGGCTCTCTCCCTAGGGGCCAACTGTCAACACATTTCGGCCGACGGCACCCGGAGGAGCCCCACTCTATGAGAGCGTACTGGCCGGTGAGAGGCTACTGGTGGCAGCAGGTGGTCCTGTAAATATCCAGGTCCTAAGCCATCCAAGGCCTAAGCTTCGAAACCTCTTCCCAGAGGGGAGCAAAAGAAACAGACCTTGGAGTGGTTGTGTAGGCTCTCTAACAATGCTTTGAGCTCTACGTATGTAGTGCTTATAAGCAATATCCTGAATAATAGGAAGAGAGCTTCCTATAATCTTCTCGGCTGTCCTTACCACTCTCTCTAGGAACTTTCTATCACTGCTGCCACTAAACCAAAAATTTGCTAAAATGCTCTCAATCATACCTTTGTAAAAAGTGGCCAGGACAGAAGTAACTAAGTTAAGAAACTGTACAGGTGGAAATTATTACCCACTTATTGAATCTGAGTGTTGATTTCTATGTCCATTACCAAGTCTTCTCTGGGGACAACTGTCAAAATGCACCCAAGCTGAAATAAAAATTCCCAAATCCCATACAAATCAGAGATTTCTGTGCTTCATTATACTTTCTTTACAATTAAGATGGGGCCTCAGTAGGATAATGTAGCATTTGGGGGAAAAGATACAAACCAAAAGACCAGCTCCAGAGGCCAAAATGGAGAAGATCTCCACAGCCACCATGGACTTTCCCTTGGTGCTCAGATAGGTGGGGAGGAAAGTGATCCAAACACTGCAAAAGACTAGCATGCTAAAAGTGATGAATTTGGCTTCATTAAAGCTGTCAGGCAATTTCCTAGCCAGGAAAGCCACTGTGAAACTGACAAGGGCCAAAAAACCCAGATAGGCAAGGACAGCATAAAATATTGAAGCTGAGCCTTCATTACATTCCAAGATTATCTCTCCTACCAAGGAGTGGAAGTCAAAATTGGGAAATGGGGGAGAGGTGACCAGCCAGGAAGCACAAAGAAGGGCTTGGATCAGGGGACCAGCTAAGACAATGGAGTTGGTCAGTGGTTTTCCTAAGAATTTCCTTGCCCTGTTTCCTGGTTTGGTGGCCATGAAGGCAAGAACTACCATGACAGTCTTTGCCAAAACAGAGGAAACTGCCAGGGCAAAAAGAATGGCAAAGGCAGATTGTTGTAAGAGACAGGTGATCCTCCCAGGTTGACCAATGAAGAGGAAGGAGCAGAGAAAGCAGAGCATTAGGGAGACCAGGAGGATGTAGGTGAGATTTCGGTTGTTGGCCTTGACAATTGGTGTTTCGTGATGTTTAAGGAAAATCACCAGCACTGCCAATTTGATCATAGAGAGAAAAAGAGCGAGACATAATAAAGTGTATCCCAGGGTCTCCTGATAGGCAAGGAAGTGGATCCTCTTGGCAATGCAGTGGTCCTTGTGCTCATTGGGATATCGGTCTTCTGGGCAGAGGTCACAGTGGGCAGCATCTGAAATCAAGAGTCTTTGTTTAAGGATTTCAGGGGCATCTGCCATAAGCATTATCCATCCCCGTCAGGGTGACATGACTGCCTCCTTTCTCCTATGGGCAACCGGCAGACTTAGTGATGGAATGAACTACGTGTATTACATAGTAGATCAAAAAGAGCACATAATCCTTCATGATGACATTGAGGGTAGGTTAAAGATAAGAATCAGTTCATCCTCAGCTGTTTGATCAGTTTACCCTTGAATAAAGACAGTGGTGGGATTCAAATAATTTAACAACCAATTCTCTGTCTAATGGGCTGGTGGGTGAGCGTGGCCATGGTGGGCATGGCCAGGGGGGGTGACAGGTAGCACTCATCTTCCTACACACACACCCCGGGAGCAAAGATACTCCTGGAGGGGGCAGGGCCCGGAGGGTCCAGCCAGCAATTTAACTACTGGTTTGCCTAAATCTGCCCAAACCAGCTGAATCCCACCACTGAATAAATGGTCTCTCCAATCACTGGGCACATTAACGCCTATTGTACATTGAGAGAAACTATGAGATGTGGGTTTTTTTCAAATTAATGTTGAAACCATCAGAATTCTGATAGATCTGTAATGCAGGAATCTTGCTATTTTGTTTATGCGTACCTTGTTCATTCTTCTGGGCTGAAAGAGTCACACAACGAGAAAAGAAAAGGATGTGCAACTGTATATTGAATATTGTAAGGGAGAAAGGTCTCTTTTCTCGTTCAAAAGTGATTTACCAGGAAATTGATTGTAGGAGAGAGAAAGGAAAGAAAGATGCAGAGACAATACAGCCTTGAGAGCTTCCTGGATCAGCATCTCTGTTTGTATTTCAAATCTGCCCATTCAGATTGTTTTTCCCTCCAGGGGAAGGTTAGTAGATAAGTATAGATCAATCTAGTATTTTTCCTATAGATCTATCAATTTCCAGGGAGATTAGTAGTGCTGAAAAAAGAACCACCTAAATAATAGAAAATAAAGCTTGAATCTCACAGTCCCATCCAGTGGTGAAATCCAATTTTTTTTACTACCGGTTCTCTTGGTGTGGCTTAGTGGGCATGGCAGGGGAAGGATACTGCAAAATCTCCATTCCCACCCTTCTCTGGGGCCAGCCACAGGTGGTATTTGCCAGTTCTCCGAACTGCTCAAAATTTCTGCTACCGGTTCTCCAGATCCTGTCAGAACCTGCTGGAATCACCCCTGCTCCCATCCTTTATGAAAAGATTACTAGCTATTCTTCCAAAGGGATGTGAAAGTACGGGAAAACAGGCTAGTAGGGTTCCCATATGTTGTTTCCTGAAATTACCCTGCATTAAATTGGTTAGGAGCAGGAAGTTGGCCTGTGGGCTGAGTTTAGTTCCATAAACTAAGATGAGAACTATGAATACTTCTCAGCACGTCAATCCTAACAAAAATTAATTAATATGAAAACATATTAATATCTGCTGAACAGTGTCCTTGAGCATGGGAGACCTCAATTTGAAGTGTGATCTACCTGTTTGATCAGAAATGGTCCCTTCTGGACAAGGGTCACATTGGTAGCAGCAAACCTGCTCGCCCTCTGGAACTCTTCTCCTCTCTCCTGCATGGCACCTCTTCATGCCGCACCTGGCAAAGGGCACCTTCTAAAAGACAAAAGAGAAATGCTTGAGATGGCCTAAACAGTGAACATTTCCATGTTCAGAAGGTCTTCAAAATAAGTGATACACCATGTTCTACAAGAAACCAGGAACATCTCCTGAGGGATTAACACCATGGAAATTGTTCTTGTCTCCTCCAAATTGTATCCTTCATGCAGAAGTCCCTTCCAATCCCAAACCTTTGTAGACCTGCCACATATCTACCTCAATTGTCTTACACACAAAGCTTTCTCACCAAATCTCCACATGTTTTTTAATTCAATAGTTCTGTTTCCAGTTAGAAGGATATTCTGCCTCCACAGGAAAGAATGAATCTTTCCCTTAATTTACAGCATTTCCTTCCGTCTCACCTTTGTAGCCCAGACAATTCCAGCAGAGTCAATGATGAAATCTTGGCCTGGGAGAGCCCCAGCATCTACTTGCCCAACTTTCACAGGGACAAAAGATTGATTGGGGAGGAAAACCCAGTTGAGAAGATCGTATCGAGCAGATCCGAGTCCATTTTCTGAGAAGGAGACTTCATCTCCAGCACTGTTGTTGAAGTGGACATTTCTCAAAAAGGCAAGGATCTGAAAGGAAAGAAACATTCAGAAATTAAAGTAATTAATCAGAAAGTCACAAATGAGACATCATGGCTTCTATCATTCTGTGTCAGGTCCCATTGATCTCTATGGGGACCTTGGCATTGCGGTGGGATTGGTTCGCACCTTGGGATTGGTTCAAAGATGAACTTGACATTGGGAGGCGCCTCAAAAGAAGCAGTTTAACCTAACACTCCAGCATGCAAATTTCACATTATGCCTACACTTTCTCTGCAATCACTGTCTTCCAATAAAAATTCCTTTTGAAATGCCGATTGTTTCAAGAGTGCTGGTTTCTTGAGAAGGCCGGTGAGGCAGGATCTTACATTCTGTGACAGTCAGCATCTTAGGTGTATGTCTGAAAAGCTAGACACGTTCCCTTGATGGAGATCCGAGTAATCAGGAGTAAAATCAAATATTTGGCTCCTTTCCCAGCATTACAAAAGTTTTTCTTTGGACATTTGTATCATGGCTTCTTATATTTCGTCTATACTGGAATGATACCTACAGATGAAGATTTTAATTCTGTATTTCAAATTTTGTTGTATGGTTTTGCTCTTGTGATACTTGGGTATAGATAGATAGATAGATAGATAGATAGATAGATAGATAGATAGATAGATATAGATATAGATATAGATATAGATATAGATATAGATATAGATATAGATATAGATATAGATATAGATATAGATATAGATACAGATATTTCAATGTTTATTTTGACTCAAGGCCTTGTGAATGACAAATATCATCTATATCACTTCATTATCTAGAATGGTCCAAAATTTAGTCTTTGATGAAGAAATATCCATAAATTTCAGACTAGGACCCATTGAAACCTACTCTGTATGCCGAGATTGACAAAAACTGTTTCCACATAATAAGTTTAGCGGTACAACGAATGACTAAGAAAACAAATAATGTGCAGTCATAAAGGATTCTAAGCCACATAAAACATAAACCACGGTTAAGAGAGATTGAGTTGAGGGTGTTTTTAGAGCTTGGATTCAGGCTACATAGTGAGGGAAACTGAGATGATTCTGCAAATATGCCCACTAGGGCTTTAACTAACCTGTTGAAATTCTTGCACAAAAGCATCCATATTGTCATCTTGCTCTCCATTGACACATCCTTCTTGGAATGGCCACCTCCTGAAACTCAGGGAACTGCTGAAAAGTTTTTAGGACCTGAGAGGAAGTTCTTTCCTCTTTTGATCTTATGGATAACTGCTGTGGTTTACTTCTCTTTTCACCCTTCTAGCCCATTTCAAGCAAACAGTGTACAGAATAAGAGAGTTAGAAGGGACCTCAGAGAGCTTCTAATCTAGCCCTCTGCTCAAGCAGGAATTCTTATACCATTTAAGGCACATGGTTGTCCCATCTCTTCTTGAAAACCTCCAGTGATAGAGCACCCACAACTTCTGAAGACAAGTGTCAGCGTTCCAGAAAACTCCCACTCCGAGTAAAGATGCGGAAGCAAGCATTTTCCAAAGCTCTCTTTACTAGAATAGGTAAACTGGCACATCTGGGAAAACCCGAATCTGAGAAGTCTGGGTTTTCCCTCAGTAAATCAAAACCCCCAAAACCATCCCCTCACTCCTCAGTTGATCACATGCTCCAATCAACGTCCGTCCCATCTTGCCTCAGCACTCCGACCACTCCTTCTCCAGATGCCGGATCGCCCTGACCCTGACTGACAGGAAGAATGCTACTACGTCTACAAACATCCCCTCTACTAAATCCCCCCTCCTACTTTCCCACCCATGAGAAGGTGGCAGCATGGAAGCTTCTGGCCTAATATGGCTTCCAACGCTGACAAGTCCAGGGGTGAAATGTTCCTGGTTTGGACCGGATCACCCAATCCGGTAGCGATAGAGGCGTGTGGTTCAGACAACAGGTAGCAAGAATACTTGCCTGCCACATTGCCCAGCTGAGACATGTGATCATCAGGGGCTTTTTTAATTTTTTGTACAACCTCTTTGGCTGAAAAAATGCTTTTAAAAGTAAAAAAAAAAGGCTCTGATGATTGTGCGGCTCAGCTGGGATCGTCAGAGGCTTTTAAAAGCATTTTTTCTACAACCTCTTCGGCCGAAGAGACAAAAGATCATCAGAGACTTTTAAAATAAAAAAAGCCTCTGCCGATCAGGCAACTCATCTGGGATCGTCAGAGCCTATTAAAAACATTTTTTACAACCTCTTCACCGAAGTGGTTGTAGAAAACAATGGTTTTAAAAGTTAAAAAAAAAATAAGAAAGAAAGTTGGCCACGCCCACCCAGTCACATTACCCCACCACCACCAAGCCACGCCCACAGAACAGGGAGTAACAAATTTTAGATTTCACCACTGCCCTAGTCCTTCTTGACTCAATGGTACTTATTTCATATTGTTATCCTGTTTTAAAATAATTCTTTAAACTGTTCCGAGATGTACTGATATGGTAGCATACAGAGATTGAATCAGTGAGTTCAAGAAATACATACAGGAAACTTTCTTTCTGGGGCTCTGTGGATTAAATAAAAAATTACAAAGATTACCTGCCATGAATGGACATTTGAGATCCTCTTTCCAAGCCTCATCATGGATGGTTGGGCTCTGGATCCAAACATCACATGTAATGCATGTGCCAGAGCAAAAATGGCATTGTAGATATTGTAACTTTCACCTGTCATGCTTGTTTCAAAAATGTGAGTGGGCACATTTTGTACATTCTCCTTTTCTGTGCATTTCTTCTCCTTCTTCGGAGTGATCATTCCTGCTTTGTGAAATCTGCAGTCAAAGACCTTTTCCCACCACTGTGGGAGGAAGATGTCCCCTTTTGGGTGCAAAGGGTCTAAAGATGTGAGAAAATGGCTGAATTCTGAGATATCTCCTGTGTGGTCCCTTAACTGCAAAGCTCCATGGAAGGGCCTTATAAGTGGCAATGCATCTTTAACTGCCGCCACATTATGTTTCCATTGAGAAGTTAGGATCCAAACTTTCTGAGGCGGTGACTTTGTTGACGTTATGTGAAAATGAAAAGCTAACTGTATATTTGCATTAGTATGAGGGTCTCCAAAGAGAATAATCACTTCAGCTTTACAACAGTTTTTTAAAAAAAGAAGAAATGTTTTCCATGTATTGAAAAAATCATCCGATTTCAATATTTCAGTGAAGGCCACACAGATCTCCTTCTCCTTGAGCATTGGCATCAGAGATGAGAGGAAACGTTCTCCACTGTCAGCTTTGTTGGCCACCAGCCCAACCCAGTTCCATTGGAAATACAGGAGCAGCTGGACTAAACCCACATACTGAGGAAATTCCTTGGAATTAATCCTGAAGAAGGAAGGATAAACTCTTCTCTCTCCCTGAGAGAACTCAAAGCCAACACCGAGCTGGGGAAAGTGAGAGTCTTCTTTTAAAGACAAACTGAGTTTTATAGTAAGTTTTAAGGGTCACCATTTTATGGTTGATGGCCCCATTAGTCAGCCTAATTCACTCTGACTGGCAAGCTTAAGGTTCTTCCTTCTTAGGAAGAAGGAAAAGTTACATATTTTGCCTGGTTGGGACAGGTCAGAAAACAAAGATACAAACCATTCACCTGATAAAGGGAATACATTGCACTGAAAGGGTGGCTAAAGTATTAGTTAATTAGGAAGTAACTTCTACATAAAAAAATCCTCTTGGCACAGTATTTAGGAAACATCTCATTATCTACTTCTATCATAGAATAACAGAGTTTGAAGAGACCTTGAAGATCTTCTAGTCCAACCCTCTGCTTAGGCAGAAAACTCTATGTCATTTCAGAAAAATGGTTATCCAATCTCTTCTTAAAAACTTCCAGTGTTGGAGCATTTACAACTTCTGGAGGGAAGTTGTTCCACTGATTAATTGTTCAGGAAATTTCTCCTTAGTTCTAAGTTGCTTCTCTCCTTGATTAGGATCCACCCATTGCTTCTTGTCCTGCCCTCAGATGCTTTGGAGATTAGCTTGGTTCCCTCTTCTTTTTGGCACTACCTGAGATATTGGAAGATTGCTTTCATGTCACCCCCTAGTCCTTCTTTTCATCAAACTAGACATACCCAGTTCCTGCAACTATTCTTCATATGCCCATTGACAAAGGTGGGGTGGGAGGCAGGAAGCTGCTTTGTGTTTAAAACATGTTTCTCCATTTCTCATCCAGGGAAATATAATATTCTGCCTTTTTTTAATATTTTCCAAAATATTTCATTCTTCTAGAAGAGGGGTGGGTGTTAACTTCCTACAGAACTGTCTTGGCTTTTTCGCAGTTGCAGCACACTGCTCCCTCATATTTAAATGATTGTCATGTTATATAAAAAATTCTCTCGACACATGAACATATATAAATTGTATATATATAAATTGGAAATTAAATTAAAATTAAATTAAATGAACATAAAAATAAATCCAACTGTCATGTGGATTCTCTAAGTCACATATTGGTGATGTGTCCCAGTAAGCATCTTTGGTTTCTCTGTGTTTCTCCTTCTTTTGTTTGTCCATGTCCGTATCCAACATTGGATGCCCCTTACCTGTGGGACCTTGAAGATGCTGAAGATGGAGGCCATCTGCTTTGAAGATTTGGGGATGAAGCCTCCAATGACAGAGAGCAGAGGGTTCTGCCTGTCACATTTATAACCTGGAATCATTCGGCCTCCTGTAGAGAGCAGGGAGAGGCTGATTATTGAAATACTTCTCTCAATCTTTTGATTGTCAGAAATATGGAACCCCAGTGTGATATTGGGGAGGAGAACCAGATCCTTGTTGACCTCTCCGACTGCAAATACCATGGCCAGGAACTGCTGGTAGCTCTTGGCTATGAGTCTATTGTGAGAAAAATCATGGGGGAAATTTTCAGAAAAAGTCATGCTGTTGGATTTGCCTTTCCTTGCCCCCCACCCCCTTTTTTTTGGTGTTGGTTGCAGTCAGAAGTCCCAAGTTTCATTGGTTTGAGCCCGTAGACATTTCTTGATGAAACTTTTATGACTTAGTGAGAAAGGAGAAAAGTGTCTCTTTTCACATCACAGAACATTTTATACCTTCTAAAGAACTTTCCCTCTTCACTTTGCTGCAGTGGTTGTAATCCTTCCCCGTTCTTTTATTGGCACCCCAATTAATTGGGTTCTCTCTTGGAGCAGTTTCTTCAGTGGGAGTCCCAGCATCTACAGTAGTGGCCAAAATTGTGGATACCTTTTGGGGAAAGTGTATTTTCTAAAACTAGCTAATAAGTCCACTTTTTTTGGAGTAGTACCGTAAAATTATATATCAATGGGAAGTTAATTTAATCAAGAATGTAATGGAATAACTTTTATGAAGGATTTCTTATTAGAATAGCAGTTAATGTATAAAGAAGAAAAGGGAAACTCATAGAAAAAATGAGATATACAAAAATTATCTCCATATCAGTTAATCCTTAGTTGGGTAACCTTTAGCATGGATTAAGGCAGGGGTGGGGTTAATTTACCTTTACTACCAGTTCGTAACAGGATTGCTCACATGCACAGATCACTGATGACAACATACAGGGCAGTTGCCGGGGCCTCCCGCCGGTTTTACTACCGGTTCTTGTGAACTGGTCTGTACCAGGGACCACCTACCACTGAATTAAGGCTTTACAACATCTTCCCATGGAGTAAGCCAAGTCTTTTAGTTCTGCAGCTATTATAATGTGAAACCAAGATTGAATGGTTGCTTCTAGTAACTTCGTTTTATTGTTGGGTCGCTTTTGAGTAACAAGATTCTTTAGTCAGCTCCATAGATTTTCCATTGGATGAAGGTTTAGGCTATTCCCGGGACATTCCAGCAATGGAATATTGTTTCCTTGAAACTCCCCCTCCCCCAGAAAGTGGTGTTATTAGCCATCAAAATTCACAAATACACTTTTCCCAAAAGGTTTCCACAGTTTTGGCCACTACTGTATTTGTTAAAGATTGTCAGCCCTGCTGATTCAAAAACTGAGCAGTTTTTATGCAACTCCTGGACACTGGAAAAGAGTTGAGTTTCTCTTTAAGCTTATCCAGGACCTTCTCTCCGAATTAATTTTATAACTCAACTTCTTCACTAGGCCAGTACAATTTCTAAGCTCTTGTCCTGCCTCACTTTTGTTGTTTACTGATGAAAACTTCTCCATAGATAATTTTACCTATTTTAAGAGTTTGGCTCTTTACGGAGGAAAGAATAAAGATTTGAACTAGATGCCAGAACAGGCATTTTTCAAAAGAGTCCCTGAATTTAAAACAAAGAAATAATTACCCACATCATACCCTTCCAGGTGAGACTTACACACTTTTCAGCTGTGTAAAAAGCAAGAATGGGTCTTTTTGGAAATCTGGAATGACGGAATGACCAATGGTTCCCAGGTGCACCGTTCCACCAATAATGAGATCACCAGGCCTATAGTAGCTTTCCTGTGACTGGAAATAATTCCTCAACACACATACACTTTGCATCTTCTTAGCAGCAGTTGGAGGCAGGAGCCAGAAGATCAGCAGGAGGAGGAGGAGAGGCAGCCCAGTCATTCTTGTCACCTTCCCTCCTAGATCATAAGTCAAGGTTTTTGGAGAAGCCAACTTGCAGGTAGCACTTGAAATCTCACGAAAGCTTTAGCACAATAGACACCACCTATTCTACCTGGATGGCCTCAGGGAAAATTTATATCAACCATGTTTCCTCTTATCTGGGTTCAGGCTGTTGCCAAAGAAAAAGCAATGGCCAGCTGAATCTCAGCAAACCCAGAGGTTTGCTATTTGGAAGACAAGAGAAGGTACAGACATGTCCTGCCTCCACTAGGAGAACTAGGGGAATATTTTTTTTATAACAGGTTTTATCATGAAAGATTTGTGAAGATAGAAATCTACAAGGGATACATTAACAATTACTGTTCTGACGTATTGTCCTGGCACTAGAGGGGGAAAAAACATGTTTATATCTCTAGTTGCTAATTCACAGAGCAAATCGTCTTGAGAGTCAAGTTGAAGCTGGGTGTTTGAGTTACATGAAAATGAGTACTTGTGTCATAGTTTGATATGACTTAGAGTTAGAATAACTTTATTGTCACTTTGAATGTACACTAATCGCCAAACCTTAAAATGATTTTTTTTTTTTGCATACAGCTCTCAAAGAGTCACCACCTCCAATATACACTACATAAACATGATGGAATAAATAAATAAATACAAAATTCTGCATATACCCACATATATTATATGACACAGAGAAATTATACAGTCTAGTTTGGATGTATCCACGTACATGGCAAGAAAAATGAATCTTGCGAGTCAGCAGCAGGCGGTCCCATAAATATCCAGGTCCTAAGCTTCGAAATCTCTTCCCAGAGGGGAGCAAAAGAAACAAACCTTGGAGTGGTTGTGTGGGGTCTCTAACAATGCTTTGAGCTCTAAGTATGTAGTGCTTATAAGCAATATCCTGAATAATAGGAAAAGAGCTTCCTATAATCTTCTCGGCTGTCCTTACCACTCTCTGTAGGAACTTTCTATCTGAGGCACTGCTGCCACTAAACCAAAAATTTGCTAAAATGCTCTCAATCGTACCTTTGTAAAAAGTGGCCAGGACAGAAGTAACTAAATTAAGAAACTGTACAGGTGGAAATTATTATCCACTTATTTAATCTCAATGTTGATTTCTATTTCTATAACCATGTCTACGTCCCTTCTCTGGGGACAACTGTCAAAATACACCCAAGCCAAAATAAAAATTCCCAAATCCCCATACAAATCAGAGATTTCTGTGCTTCATTATATTTTCTTTACAATTAAGATGGGGTCTCAATAAGATAATGTAGCATTTGGGGGAAAAGATACAAACCAAAAGACCAGCTCCAGAGGCCAAAATGGAAAAGATCTCCACAGCCACCATGGACTTTCCCTTGGTGCTCAGGTAGGTGGGTAGGAAAGTGATCCAAACACTGCAAAAGACTAGCATACTAAAAGTGATGAATTTGGCTTCGTTAAAGCTGTCAGGCAATTTCCTAGCCAGAAAGGCCACTGTGAAACTGACAAGGGCCAAAAAACCCAGATAGGCAAGGACAGCATAAAATATTGAAGCTGAGCCTTCATTACATTCCAAGATGGCCTCTCCTACCAAAGAGTGGAAGTCAAAATTGAGAAATGGGGGAGAGGTGACCAGCCAGGAAGCACAAAGAAGTGCTTGGATCAGGGGACCAGCTAAGATGATGCAGTTGGTCAGTGGTTTTCCTAAGAATTTCCTTGCCCTGTTCCCTGGTTTGGTGGCCATGAAGGCCAGAACCACCATGACAGTTTTTGCCAACACAGAGGAAACTGCTAGAGAAAAGAGAATGGCAAAGGCAGCTTGTCTGAAGAGACAGGTGATCCTCCCAGGTCGACCAATGAAGAGGAAGGAGCAGAGGAAGCAGAGCGTTAGGGAAACCAGGAGGATGTAGGTGAGATCTCGGTTGTTGGCCTTGACAATCGGTGTTTCGTGATGTTTAAGGAAAATCACCAGCACTGCCAATGTGACCATAGAGAGGAAAAGAGCGAGACATAATAAAGTGTATCCCAGGGTCTCTTGATAGGCAAGGAAGTGGATCCTCTTGGCAATGCAGTGGTCCTTGTGCTCATTGGGGTATCGGTCTTTTGGGCAGAGGTCACAGTGGGCAGCATCTGAAATCAAGAGTCTTTATTTAAGGATTTCAGGGGCATCTGCCATAAACGTTATCCCTCCCATCAGGGTGACATGACTGCCTCCTTTCTCCTGTGGGCAACCGACAGACTTAATGATGGAATGAACTATGTGTATTACATAGTAGATCAAAAAGAGCACATAATCCTTCATGATGACATTGAGGGTAGGTTAAAGATAAGAATCAGTTCATCCTCAGCTGTTTGATCAGTTTACCCTTGAATAAAGACAGTGGTGGGTTTCAAATATTTTAACAACCAATTCTCTGTCCTAATGAGCTGGTGGGTGAGCGTGGCCATGGTGGGCATGGCCAGGGGGGGTGACAGGTAGCACTCATCTTCGTACACACACACCCCGGGAGCAAAGATACTCCTGGAGGGGGCAGGGCCGGGAGGGTCCAGCCAGCAATTTAACTACTGTTTTGCCTAAATCTGCCCAAACCAGCTGAATCCCACCACTGAATAAAGGGTCTCTCCAATCACTGGGCACATTAACGCCTATTGTACATTTCAGAATGAGAGAAACTATGAGATGTGGGTTTTTTTCAAATTAATGTTGAAACCATCAGAATTCTGATAGATCTGTAAGGCAGGAATCTTGCTATTTTTTTAAAAAAAAATATTTATATGCCACCCTTCTCCGGAGACTCAAGGCGGCTTACAATTCATTAAGCAATAGCCTTCATACTTTTGTATATTTATACAAAGTCAGCTTATTGCCCCCACAAACTGGGTTCTCAATTTACCCACCTTAGAAAGGATGGAAGGCTGAGTCAACCTTGAGCCTGGTGAGAATTGAACTCACAGTAATTGCAGGCAGCTGGATGTTAAATGCTGCCTTAGGAGGCATTAGCCTCCTACGCCACTCAGGCTCCTATTTTGTTTATGCGTACCTTGTTCATTCTTCTGGGCTGAAAGAGTCACAAAATGAGAACAGGACATGCAACTGTACATTGAGTATTGTAAGGGAGAAAGATCTCTTTTCTCGTTCAAAAGTGATTTACCAGGAAATTGATTGTAGGAGGCAGAAAGGAAACAAAGATGCAGAGACAATACAACATTGAGAGCTTCTTGGATCAGCATCTCTGTTTGTATTTCAAATCTGCCCATTCAGATTGTTTTTCCCTCCAGGGGAAGGTTAGTAGAGAGGTATAAATCAATCTACTATTTTTCCTATAGATGTATCAATTTCCTGGGAGATTAGTGGTGCTGAAAAAAGAAGCACCACCTAAATAATAAAAAATAAATCTTGAATCTCACATTCCCATCCAGTGGTAAAATCAGAAATTTTTACCACCAGTTCTGTGGGCGTGGCTTTGTGGGCGTGGTGTGGCTTGGTGGGCGTGGCTTGGTGGGCATGGCAGGGGCAGGATACTGCAAAATCTCCATTCCCACCCTTCTCTGGGGCCAGCCACAGGTGGTATTTGCCAGTTCTCCCAACTGCTCAAAATTTCTGCTACCAGTTCTCCAGATCCTGTCAGAACCTTCTGGATTTCACCCCTGCTCCCATCCTTTATGAAAAGATTACTAGCTATTCTTCCAAAGGAAGGTGAAAGTACGAGAAGACAGGCTAGTAGGGTTCCCATAAGTTGTTTCCTGAAATTACCCTGCATTAAATTGGTTAGGAGCAGGAAGTTGGCCTGTGGGCTGAGTTTAGTTCCATAAACTAAGATGAGAACTATGAATACTTTGAAGCACATCAATCCTAACAAAAATTAATTAATATGAAAACATATAAATGTTTGCTGAACGGTGTCCTACAGCATGGAAGACCTAAATTGGAAGTGTGATCTACCTGTTTGATCAGAAATGGTCCCTTCTGGACAAGGGTCACATTGGTAGCAGCAAACCTGCTCGCCCTCTGGAACTCTTTTCCTCTCTCCTGCCTGGCACCTCTTCATGCCGCACCTGGCAAAGGGCACCTTCTAAAAGAGAAAAGAGAAATGCTTGAGATGGTCTAAGCAATGAACATGCTTCATTATTGATTTCCACAGTTCTTTTTCCATGTTCAAAATAAATGGTTCACCATTGTCTACAAGATATCAGGAACATCTCCTGAGGGATTAAGGCCAGTAGCATTCCTGACCAAACAATGGATACTGGAGATTGGAACTGGGAGCTCAATCTTGAGAGAAAGGGTGTGGGGAGCATTGAGCTTTGTTTAAGAAAGATTCATGAAGATCCTACTGAACAGGAATGGTCCATGGAAATTTGTGGGAGGAAGATGTCCCCTTTTGGGTGCAAAGGGTCTAAAGATGTGAGAAAATGGCTGAATTCTGAGATATCTCCTGTGTGGTCCCTTAACTGCAAAGCTCCATGGAAGGGCCTTATAAGTGGCAATGCATCTTTAACTGCCGCCACATTATGTTTCCATTGAGAAGTTAGGATCCAAACAGGAGCAGCTGGACTAAACCCACATACTGAGGAAATTCCTTGGAATTAATCCTGAAGAAGGAAGGATAAACTCTTCTCTCTCCCTCAGACAACTCAAAGCCAACACCGAGCTAGAGAAAGTGAGAATCTTCTTTTAAAGAGAAACTAAGTTTTATGGTAAGTTTTAAGGGTCACCATTTTATGGTTGATGGCCCCATTAGTTAGCCTAATTCACTCTGACTGACAACCTTAAGATTCTTCCTTCTTAGGAAGAATGAAAAGTTACATATTTTGCCTGGTTGGGACAGGTCAGAAGACAATGATACAAACGATTCACCTGATACAGGGAATAGATTGCACTGAAAGGGTGGCTAAAGTATTAGTTAATTAGGAAGTAATGTCTACATAAAAAAAGCCTCTTGGCACAGTCAGTATTTAGGAAACATCTCATTATCTACTTCTATCATAGAATAACAGAGTTTGAAGAGATCTTCATGTCCAACCTGCTCAGGCAGAAAACCCTATATCATTTCAGAGAAATGGTTATCCAATCTCTTCTTAAAAACTTCCAGTGTTGGAGCATTTACAAATTCTGGAGGGAAGTTGTTCCACTGATTAATTGTTCAGGAAATTTCTCCTTACTTCTAAGTTGCTTCTCTCCTTGATTAGTTTTCACCCATTAATTCTTGTCCTGTCCTCAGGGGCTTTGGAGATTAGCTTGGCTCCCTCTTCTTTTTGGCACTACCTGAGATATTGGAAGATTGCTATCATGTCTCCCCTAGTCCTTCTTTTCATCAAACTAGACATACCCAGTTCCAGCAACTATTCTTCATATGCCCATTGATAAAGGTGGGACAGTAGGCAGGAAGCTGCTTTGTGTTTAAAACATGTTTCTCCATTTCTCATCCAGGGAAATATAATATTCTGCCTTTTTTTAATATTTTCTAAAATATTTCATTCTTCTAGGAGACGGGTGGGTGCTAACTTCCTACAGAACTGTGTTGGCTTTTTGGCAGTTGCAGCACACTGCTCACTCACATTTAAATGATTGTCATGTTATATAAAAAATTATCTTGACACATGAACATAAAAATAAATCCAACTGTCATGTGGATTCTCTAAGTCACATATTGGTGATGTGTCCCAGTAAGCATCTTTGGTTTCTCTGTGTTTCTCCTTCTTTTGTTTGTCCATGTCCGTATCCAACATTGGATGCCCCTTACCTGTGGGACCTTGTAGATGCTGAAGATGGAGGCCATCTGCTTTGAAGATTTGGGGATGAAGCCTCCAATGACAGAGAGCAGAGGGTCCTGCCTGTCACATTTATAACCTGGAATCATTCGGCCTCGTGTGGAGAGCAAGGAGAGGCCGATTATTGAAATACTTCTCTCAATCTTTTGATTGTCAGAAATGTGGAACCCCAGTGTGATATTGGGGAGGAGAACCAGATTCTTGTTGACCTCTCCGACTGCAAATACCACGGCCAGGAACTGCTGGTAGCTCTTGACTATGAGTCTATTGTGAGAAAAATCATGGGGGAAATTTTCAGAAAAGGTCATGCTGTTGTATTTGCCTTTCCTTTTTTTTGGGGGGGGGGTGTTGGTTGGAGTCAGAAGTCCCAAGTTTCATTGGTTTGAGCCCGTAGACATTTCTTGATGAAACTTGTATGACTTTGTGAGAAAGGAGAAAAGTGTCTCTTTTCACATCACAGAACATTTTAAACCTTCCCTCTTCACTTTGCTGCAGTGGTTGTAATCCTTCCCCATTCTTTTACTGGCACCCCAATTAATTGAGTTCTCTCTTGGAGCAGTTTCTTCAGTGGGAGTCCCAGCATCTACAGTAGTGGCCAAAATTGTGGAAACCTTTTGGGGAATGTTTATTTTCTAAAACTAGCTAATAAATCCACTTTTTTTGGAGTAATACCAGAAAATTATATATCAATGGGAAGTTAATTTAATCAAGAATGTAATGGAATAACTTTTATGAAGGATTTCTTATTAGAATAGCAGTTAATGTATAAAGAAGAAAAAGGAAACTTGTAGAAAAAACGAGATACACAAAAATTATCACCATGTCAGTTAATCCTTAGTTGGGTAACTTTAGCATGGATTAAGGCAGGGGTGGGTTCTACTTACCTTTACTACCAGTTCGTAAGAGGATTGCATGCATGCACAGATCACTGATGACAACATACAGGGCAGTTGCTGGGGCCTCCAGCCGGGTTTACTACCGGTTCTTGTGAACTGGTCTGAACCGGGGCAACCCACCACTGAATTAAGGCCTTACAACATCCTCCCATGGAGTAAGCCAAGTCTATTAGTTCTGCAGCTGTTATAATGTGAAACAAAGATTGAATGGTTGCTTCTAGTAACTTCGTTTAATTGTTGGGTCGCTTTTGAGTAACAAGATTCTTTAGTCAGCTCCATAGATTTTCCATTGGGTGAAGGTTTAGGCTATTCCCAGGACATTCCAGCAATGGAATATTGTTTCCTTGAAACTCCCCGCCCCCCCAAAAAATAGTGGCATTATTAGCCATCAAAGTTCACAAATACACTTTTCCCAAAAGGTTTCCACAGTTTTGGCCACTACTGTATTTGTTAAAGATTGTCATCCCTGCTGATTCAAAAACTGAGCAGTTTTTATGCAACTCCTGGACACTGGAAAAGAGTTGAGTTTCTCTTTAAGCTTATCCAGGACCTTCTCTCCGAATTAATTTTATAACTCAACTTCTTCACTAGGCCAGTACAGTTTCTAAGCTCTTGTCCTGCCTCACTTTTGTTGTTAACTGATGAAAACTTCTCTATAGAGAATTTCACCTATTTTAAGAGTTTGGCTCTTTACGGAGGAAAGAACAAAGATTTGAACTAGATGCCACAACAGGCATTTTTCAAAAGAGTCCCTGAATTTAAAACAAAGCAAATAATTATCTACATCATACCCCTCCAGGTGAGACTTACACACTTTGCAGCTGTGTAAAAAGCAAGAATGGGTCTTTTTGGAAGTCTGGAATGATGGAAAGACCAATGGTTCCCAGGTGCACATTCCCACCAATAATGAGATCACCAGGCCTATAGTAGCTTCCCTGTGACTGGAAATAATTCCTCAACACACATACACTTTGCATCTTCTTAGCAGCAGTTGGAGGCAGGAGCCAGAAAATCAGCAGGAGGAGGAGTAGAGGCAGCCCAGTCATTCTTGTCACCTTCCCTCCTAGATCCTAAGTCAAGGTTTTTGGAGAAGCCAACTTGCAGGTAGCACTTGAAATCTCACCAAAGCTTTAGCAAAATAGACACCACCCATTCTACCTGGATGGCCTTAGGGAAAATTTATATCAACCATGTTTCCTTTCATCTGTGTTCAGGCTGTTGCCAAGGAAAAAACTATGATCAAGCCCAGAGGTTTGCTATTTGGAAGACAAGAGAAACTACAGACATGTCCTGCCTCCACTGGCAGAACTAGGAGCATATTTTTTTATAACAGGTTTTAACTTGAAAGATTTGTGAGGGTAGAAATCTACAGGGGATACATTAACAATTACTGTTCTGACGTTTTGTCCTGGCACTAGAAGGGGAAAAAACATGTTTATATCTCTAGTTGCTAATTCACACAGCAAATCGTCTTGAGAGTCAAGGAGCACTTGTGTCATAATTTGATATGACTTAGAGTTAGAATAACTTTATTGTCACTTTGAATGTACACTAATCGCCAAACATTAAAATGATTTTTTTTTTGCATACAGCTCTCAAAGAGTCACCACCTCCAATATACACTACATAAACATGATGGAATAAATAAATAAATACAAAATTCTGCATATACCCACATATATTATATATTATATGACACAGAGAAATTACACAGTCTAGTTTGGATGTGTCCATGTACATGGAAAGAAAAATGAATCTTGCGAGTTTACCAGAATCTGGTATTGCTGCCTTAAATACTTCTATTTCTATTTTATTTTATGAAATTTATATACCGCCCTACTCCCGAAGACTCAGGGTGGTGAACAGCCAAAAATAAAACACATAAATTACAAAATTTAAAAGACAGTATAAAACCACATTAGATAATTAGGCCCGGGACAAATTAAAACACCCCCAATATTTAAGACAAATTTAAAATTTACAATTTAAAAAGTTAAAAAGGGAAAAGTTAGGCCAGGCCGGCCTGTTGAAATAAAAAAGTCTTGAGGGTGCAGCGGAAGGTGCATAGATCCGGGATCCTCCGTATCTCCGGGGGGAGCTCATTCCAAATAACAGGTGCCCCCACAGAGAAGGCTCTCTCCCTGGGGGCCAACTGTCAACACATTTCGGCCGACGGCACCCGGAGGAGCCCCACTCTATGAGAGCGTACTGGCCGGTGAGAGGCTACTGGTGGCAGCAGGCGGTCCCATAAATATCCAGGTCCTAAGCCATCCAGGTCCTAAGCTTCAAAACCTCTTCCCAGAGGGGTGCAAAAGAAACAGACCTTGGAGTGGTTGTGTGGGGTCTCTAACAATGCTTTGAGCTCTAAGTATGTAGTGCTTATAAGCAGTATCCTGTATAATAGGAAGAGAGCTTCCTATAATCTTCTCGGCTGTCCTTACCACTCTCTGTAGGAACTTTCTATCACTGCTGCCACTAAACCAAAAATTTGCTAAAATGCTCTCAATCATACCTTTGTAAAAAGTGGCCAGGACAGAAGTAACTAAGTTAAGAAACTGTACAGGTGGAAATTATTACCCACTTATTGAATCTCAGTGTTGATTTCTATGTCCATTACCAAGTCTTCTCTGGGGACAACTGTCAAAATGCACCCAAGCTGAAATAAAAATTCCCAAATCCCATACAAATCAGAGATTTCTGTGCTTCATTATACTTTCTTTACAATTAAGATGGGGCCTCAGTAGGATAATGTAGCATTTGGGGGAAAAGATACAAACCAAAAGACCAGCTCCAGAGGCCAAAATGGAGAAGATCTCCACAGCCACCATGGACTTTCCCTTGGTGCTCAGATAGGTGGGGAGGAAAGTGATCCAAACACTGCAAAAGACTAGCATGCTAAAAGTGATGAATTTGGCTTCATTAAAGCTGTCAGGCAATTTCCTAGCCAGGAAAGCCACTGTGAAACTGACAAGGGCCAAAAAACCCAGATAGGCAAGGACAGCATAAAATATTGAAGCTGAGCCTTCATTACATTCCAAGATTATCTCTCCTACCAAGGAGTGGAAGTCAAAATTGGGAAATGGGGGAGAGGTGACCAGCCAGGAAGCACAAAGAAGGGCTTGGATCAGGGGACCAGCTAAGACAATGGAGTTGGTCAGTGGTTTTCCTAAGAATTTCCTTGCCCTGTTTCCTGGTTTGGTGGCCATGAAGGCAAGAACTACCATGACAGTCTTTGCCAAAACAGAGGAAACTGCCAGGGCAAAAAGAATGGCAAAGGCAGATTGTTGTAAGAGACAGGTGATCCTCCCAGGTTGACCAATGAAGAGGAAGGAGCAGAGAAAGCAGAGCATTAGGGAGACCAGGAGGATGTAGGTGAGATTTCGGTTGTTGGCCTTGACAATTGGTGTTTCGTGATGTTTAAGGAAAATCACCAGCACTGCCAATGTGACCATAGAGAGGAAAAGAGCGAGACATAATAAAGTGTATCCCAGGGTCTCCTGATAGGCAAGAAAGTGGATCCTCTTGGCAATGCAGTGGTCCTTGTGCTCATTGGGGTATCGGTCTTCTGGGCAGAGGTCACAGTGGGCAGCATCTGAAATCAAGAGTCTTTGTTTAAGGATTTCAGGGGCATCTGCCATAAACGTTATCCCTCCCATCAGGGTGACATGACTGCCTCCTTTCTCCTGTGGGCAACCGACAGACTTAGTGATGGAATGAACTATGTGTATTACATAGTAGATCAAAAAGAGCACATAATCCTTCATGATGACATTGAGGGTAGGTTAAAGATAAGAATCAGTTCATCCTCAGCTGTTTGATCAGTTTACCCTTGAATAAAGACAGTGGTGGGATTCAAATAATTTAACAACCAATTCCCTGTCTAATGAGCTGGTGGGTGAGCGTGGCCATGGTGGGCATGGCCAGGGGGGGTGACAGGTAGCACTCAGCTTCCTACACACACACCCCGGGAGCAAAGATACTCCTGGAGGGGGCAGGGCCGGGAGGGTCCAGCCAGCAATTTAACTATTGGTTTGCCTAAATCTGCCCAAACCAGCTGAATCCCACCACTGAATAAAGGGTCTCTCCAATCACTGGGCACATTAACGCCTATTGTACATTTCAGAATGAGAGAAACTATGAGATCTGGGTTTTTTTCAAATTAATATTGAAACCCCCAAAATTCTGATAGATCTGTAATGCAGGAATCTTGCTATTTTCTTTATGCATACCTTGTTCATTCTTCTGGGCTGAAAGAGTCACACAACGAGAAAAGAAAAGGATGTGCAACTGTATATTGAATATTGTAAGGGAGAAAGGTCTCTTTTCTCGTTCAAAAGTGATTTACCAGGAAATTGATTGTAGGAGAGAGAAAGGAAAGAAAGATGCAGAGACAATACAGCCTTGAGAGCTTCCTGGATCAGCATCTCTGTTTGTATTTCAAATCTGCCCATTCAGATTGTTTTTCCCTCCAGGGGAAGGTTAGTAGATAAGTATAGATCAATCTAGTATTTTTCCTATAGATCTATCAATTTCCAGGGAGATTAGTAGTGCTGAAAAAAGAACCACCTAAATAATAGAAAATAAAACTTGAATCTCACAGTCCCATCCAGTGGTGAAATCCAAATTTTTTTACTACCGGTTCTGTTGGTGTGGCTTGGTGGGCATGGCAGGGGAAGGATACTGCAAAATCTCCATTCCCACCCTTCTCTGGGGCCAGCCACAGGTGGTATTTGCCAGTTCTCCGAACTGCTCAAAATTTCTGCTACCGGTTCTCCAGATCCTGTCAGAACCTGCTGGAATCACCCCTGCTCCCATCCTTTATGAAAAGATTACTAGCTATTCTTCCAAAGGGATGTGAAAGTACGGGAAAACAGGCTAGTAGGGTTCCCATATGTTGTTTCCTGAAATTACCCTGCATTAAATTGGTTAGGAGCAGGAAGTTGGCCTGTGGGCTGAGTTTAGTTCCATAAACTAAGATGAGAACTATGAATACTTCTCAGCACGTCAATCCTAACAAAAATTAATTAATATGAAAACATCTTAATATCTGCTGAACGGTGTCCTTGAGCATGGGAGACCTCAATTTGAAGTGTGATCTACCTGTTTGATCAGAAATGGTCCCTTCTGGACAAGGGTCACATTGGTAGCAGCAAACCTGCTCGCCCTCTGGAACTCTTCTCCTCTCTCCTGCATGGCACCTCTTCATGCCACACCTGGCAAAGGGCACCTTCTAAAAGACAAAAGAGAAATGCTTGAGATGGCCTAAACAGTGAACATTTCCATGTTCAGAAGGTCTTCAAAATAAGTGATACACCATGTTCTACAAGAAACCAGGAACATCTCCTGAGGGATTAACACCATGGAAATTGTTCTTGTCTCCTCCAAATTGTATCCTGGGTTTCATGCAGAAGTCCCTTCCAATCCCAAACCTTTGTAGACCTGCCACATATCTACCTCAATTGTCTTACACACAAAACTTTCTCACCAAATCTCCACATGTTTTTTAATTCAATAGTTCTGTTTCCAGTTAGTAGGATATTCTGCCTCCCCAGGAAAGAATGAATCTTTCCCTTAATTTACAGCATTTCCTTCCGTCTCACCTTTGTAGCCCAGACAATTCCAGCAGAGTCAATGATGAAATCTTGGCCTGGGAGAGCCCCAGCATCTACTTGCCCAACTTTCACAGGGACAAAAGATTGATTGGGGAGGAAAACCCAGTTGAGAAGATCATATTGAGCCGACCCAAGTCCATTTTCTGAGAAGGAGACTTCATCTCCAGCACTGTTGTTGAAGTGGACATTTCTCAAATAGCCAAGGATCTGAAAGGGAAGAAACATTCAGAAATTAAAGTAATTAATCAGAAAGTCACAAATGAGACATCATGGCTTCTATCATTCTGTGTCAGGTCCCATTGATCTCTATGGGGACCTTGGCATTCTGGTGGGATTGGTTCACACCTTGGGATTGGTTCAAAGATGAACTTGACATTGGAAGGCACCTCAAAAGAAGCAGTTTAACCTAACACTCCAGCATGCAAATTTCACATTATGCCTACACTTTCTCTGCAATCACTGTCTTCCAATAAAACTTCCTTTTGAAATGCCGCTTGTTTCAAGAGTGCTGGTTTCTTGAGAGGGCCGGTGAGGCAGGATCTTACATTCTGTGACAGTCAGCATCTTAGGTGTATGTCTGAAAAGCTAGACACATTCCCTTGATGGAGATCGGAGTAATCAAGAGTAAAATCAAATATTTGGCTCCTTTCCCAGCATTACAAAAGTTTTTCTTTGGACATTTGTATCATGGCTTCTTATATTTCGTCTATACTGGAATGATACCTACAGATGAAGATTTTAATTCTGTATTTCAAATTTTGTTGTATGGTTTTGCTCTTGTGATACTTGGGTATAGATAGATAGATAGATAGATAGATAGATAGATAGATAGATAGATAGATATAGATATAGATATAGATATAGATATAGATATAGATATAGATATAGATATAGATATAGATATAGATATAGATATAGATATAGATATTTCAATGTTTATTTTGACTCAAGGCCTTTTGAATGACAAATATCATCTATATCACTTCATTATCTAGAATGGTCCAACATTTAGTCTTTGATGAAGAAATATCCCATAAATTTCAGACTAGGACCCATTGAAACCTACTCTGTGTGCCGAGATTGACAAAAACTGTTTCCACACAATAAGTTTAGCGGTACAACGAATGACTAAGAAAACAAA
The DNA here is from genome assembly GCA_022577455.1 of Arizona elegans. Lineage (NCBI taxonomy): Eukaryota > Metazoa > Chordata > Lepidosauria > Squamata > Colubridae > Arizona > Arizona elegans. The sequence goes on from JAKOOJ010000018.1 coordinate 16,106,960, forward strand.
TAATGTGCAGTCATAAAGGATTCTAAGCCACATAAAACATAAACAACGGTTAAGAGAGATTGAGTTGAGGGTGTTTTTAGAGCTTGGATTCAGGCTACATAGTGAGGGAAACTGAGATGGTTCTGCAAATATGCCCACTAGGGCTTTAACTAACCTGTTGAAATTCTTGCACAAAAGCATCCATCTTGTCATCTTGCTCTCCACTGACACATCCTTCTTGGAATGGCCACCTCCTGAAACTCAGGGAACTGCTGAAAAGTTTTTAGGACCTGAGAGGAAGTTCTCTCCTCTTTTGATCTTATGGATAACTGCTGTGGTTTACTTCTCTTTTCACCCTTCTAGCCCATTTCAAGCAAACAGTGTACAGAATAAGAGAGTTAGAAGGGACCTCAGAGAGCTTCTAATCTAGCCCTCTGCTCAAGCAGGAATTCTTATACCATTTAAGGCACATGGTTGTCCCATCTCTTCTTGAAAACCTCCAGTGATAGAGCACCCACAACTTCTGAAGACAAGTGTCAGCGTTCCAGAAAACTCCCACTCCGAGTAAAGACGCGGAAGCAAGCATTTTCCAAAGTTCTCTTTACTAGAATAGGTAAACTGGCACATCTGGGAAAACCCGAATCTGAGAAGTCTGGGTTTTCCCTCAGTAAATCAAAACCCCCAAAACCATCCCCTCACTCCTCAGTTGATCACATGCTCCAATCAAAGTCCATCCCATCTTGCCTCAGCACTCCGACCACTCCTTCTCCAGATGCCGGATCGCCCTGACCTTGACTGACAGGAAGAATGCTACTACGTCTACAAACAACCCCTCTACTAAATCCCCCCTCCTACTTTCCCACCCATGAGAAGGTGGCAGCATGGAAGCTTCTGGCCTAATATGGCTTCCAACGCTGACAAGTCCAGGGGTGAAATGTTCCCGGTTTGGACCGGATCACCCAATCCGGTAGCGATAGAGGCAGGTGGTTCAGACAACAGGTAGCAAGAATACCTGCCTCCCACATTGCCCAGCTGAGACATGTGATCATCAGGGGCTTTTTTAATTTTTTGTACAACCTCTTTGGCTGAAAAAATGCTTTTAAAAGTAAAAAAAAAAGGCTCTGATGATTGTGCGGCTCAGCTGGGATCGTCAGAGGCTTTTAAAAGCATTTTTTCTACAACCTCTTCGGCCGAAGAGAGAAAAGATCATCAGAGACTTTTAAAATAAAAAAAGCCTCTGCTGATCAGGCAACTCATCTGGGATCGTCAGAGCCTATTAAAAACATTTTTTTACAACCTCTTCACCGAAGTGGTTGTAGAAAACAATGGTTTTAAAAGTTTAAAAAAAAAGAAAGTTGGCCACGCCCACCCAGTCACATTACCCCACCACCACCAAGCCACGCCCACAGAACAGGGAGTAACAAATTTTAGATTTCACCACTGCCCTAGTCCTTCTTGACTCAATGGTACTTATTTCATATTGTTATCCTGTTTTAAAATAATTCTTTAAACTGTTCCGAGATGTACCAATATGGTAGCATACAGAGATTGAATCAGTGAGTTCAAGAAATACATACAGGAAACTTTCTTTCTGGGGCTCTGTGGATTAAATAAAAAATTACAAAGATTACCTGCCATGAATGGACATTTGAGATCCTCTTTCCAAGCCTCATCATGGATGGTTGGGCTCTGGATCCAAACATCACATGTAATGCATGTACCAGAGCAAAAATGGCATTGTAGATATTGTAACTTTCACCTGTCATGCTTGTTTCAAAAATGTGAGTGGGCACATTTTGTACATTCTCCTTTCCTGTGCATTTCTTCTCCTTCTTCGGAGTGATCATTCCTGCTTTGTGAAATCTGCAGTCAAAGACCTTTTCCCACCACTGTGGGAGGAAGATGTCCCCTTTTGGGTGCAAAGGGTCTAAAGATGTGAGAAAATGGCTGAATTCTGAGATATCTCCTGTGTGGTCCCTTAACTGCAAAGCTCCATGGAAGGGCCTTATAAGTGGCAATGCATCTTTAACTGCCGCCACATTATGTTTCCATTGAGAAGTTAGGATCCAAACTTTCTGAGGCGGTGACTTTGTTGACGTTATGTGAAAATGAAAAGCTAACTGTATATTTGCATTAGTATGAGGGTCTCCAAAGAGAATAATCACTTCAGCTTTACAACAGTTTTTTAAAAAAAGAAGAAATGTTTTCCATGTATTGAAAAAATCATCCGATTTCAATATTTCAGTGAAGGCCACACAGATCTCCTTCTCCTTGAGCATTGGCATCAGAGATGAGAGGAAACGTTCTCCACTGTCAGCTTTGTTGGCCACCAGCCCAACCCAGTTCCATTGGAAATACAGGAGCAGCTGGACTAAACCCACATACTGAGGAAATTCCTTGGAATTAATCCTGAAGAAGGAAGGATAAACTCTTCTCTCTCCCTGAGAGAACTCAAAGCCAACACCGAGCTGGGGAAAGTGAGAGTCTTCTTTTAAAGACAAACTGAGTTTTATAGTAAGTTTTAAGGGTCACCATTTTATGGTTGATGGCCCCATTAGTCAGCCTAATTCACTCTGACTGGCAAGCTTAAGGTTCTTCCTTCTTAGGAAGAAGGAAAAGTTACATATTTTGCCTGGTTGGGACAGGTCAGAAGACAAAGATACAAACCATTCACCTGATACAGGGAATATATTGCACTGAAAGGGTGGCTAAAGTATTTGTTAATTAGGAAGTGACTTCTACATAAAAAAATCCTCTTGGCACAGTCAGTATTTAGGAAACATCTCAGTATCTACTTCTATCATAGAATAACAGAGTTTGAAGAGACCTTGAAGATCTTCTAGTCCAACCCTCTGCTTAGGCAGAAAACTCTATTTCATTTCATAGAAATGGTTATCCAATCTCTTCTTAAAAATTTCCAGTGTTGGAGCATTTACAACTTCTGGATGGAAGTTGTTCCACTGATTAATCGTTGTAACTGTCAGGAAATTTCTCCTTAGTTCTAACTTGCTTCTCTCCTTGATGAGTATCCACACATTGCTTCTTGTCCTGCCCTCAGATGCTTTGGAGATTAGCTTGGTTCCCTCTTCTTTTTGGCACTACCTGAGATATTGGAAGATTGCTATCATGTCACCCCTAGTCCTTCTTTTCATCAAACTAGACATACCCAGTTCCTGCAACTGTTCTTCCTATGCCCATTGACAAAGGTGGAGCAGGAGGCAGGAAGCTGCTTTGTGTTTAAAACATGTTTCTCCATTTCTCATTCAGGGAAATATAATATTCTGCCTTTTTTTAATATTTTCCAAAATATTTCATTCTTCTAGGAGAGGGGTGGGTGCTAACTTCCTACAGAACTTTGTTGGCTTTTTGGCAGTTGCAGCACACTGCTCGCTCATATTTAAATGATTGTCATGTTATATAAAAAATTATCTTGACACATGAACATAAAAATAAATACAACTGTCATGGTCATTGGTGATGTGTCCCAGTAAGCATCTTTGGTTTCTCTGTGTTTCTCCTTCTTTTGTTTGTCCATGTCCGTATCCAACATTGGATGCCCCTTACCTGTGGGACCTTGTAGATGCTGAAGATGGAGGCCATCTGCCTTGAAGATTTGGGGATGAAGCCTCCAATGACAGAGAGCAGAGGGTCCTGCTTGTCACATTTATAACCTGGAATCATTCGGCCTCGTGTGGAGAGCAGGGAGAGGGCGATTATTGAAATACTTCTCTCAATCTTTTGATTGTCAGAAATATGGAACCCCAGTGTGATATTGGGGAGGAGAACCAGATCCTTGTTGACCTCTCCGACTGCAAATACCACGGCCAGGAACTGCTGGTAGCTCTTGGCTATGAGTCTATTGTGAGAAAAATCATGGGGGAAATTTTCAGAAAAGGTCATGCTATTGTATTTGCCTTTCCTTGCCCCCCCCTTTTTTGGGGGGGTGTTGGTTGGAGTCAGAAGTCCCAAGTTTCATTGGTTTGAGCCCGTAGACATTTCTTGATGAAACTTTTATGACTTAGTGAGAAGGTTTAGGCTATTCCCAGGACATTCCAGCAATGGAATATTGTTTCCTTGAAACTCCCCGCCCCCCCAAAAAAGTGGCATTATTAGCCATCAAAGTTCACAAATACACTTTTCGCAAAAGGTTTCCACAGTTTTGGCCACTACTGTATTTGTTAAAGATTGTCATCCCTGCTGATTCAAAAACTGAGCAGTTTTTATGCAACTCCTGGACATTGGAAAAGAGTTGAGTTTCTCTTTAAGCTTATCCAGGACCTTCTCTCCGAATTAATTTTATAACTCAACTTCTTCACTAGGCCAGTACAATTTCTAAGCTCTTGTCCTGCCTCACTTTTGTTGTTTACTGATGAAAACTTCTCCATAGATAATTTCACCTTTTTTAAGAGTTAGTCCCTTTACAGAGGAAAGAACAAAGATTTGAACTGCACTAGATGCCACAACAGGCATTTTTCAAAAGAATCCCTGAATTTAAAACAAAGCAAATAATTATCTACATCATACCCCTCCAGGTGAGACTTACACACTTTCCAGCTGTGTAAAAAGCAAGAATGGGTCTTTTTGGAAGTCTGGAATGATGGAAAGACCAATGGTTCCCAGGTGCACATTCCCACCAATAATGAGATCACCAGGCCTATAGTAGCTTCCCTGTGACTGGAAATAATTCCTCAACACACATACACTTTGCATCTTCTTAGCAGCAGTTGGAGGCAGGAGCCAGAAAATCAGCAGGAGGAGGAGTAGAGGCAGCCCAGTCATTCTTGTCACCTTCCCTCCTAGATCCTAAGTCAAGGTTTTTGGAGAAGCCAACTTGCAGGTAGCACTTGAAATCTCACCAAAGCTTTAGCAAAATAGACACCACCCATTCTACCTGGATGGCCTTAGGGAAAATTTATATCAACCATGTTTCCTCTTCATCTGTGTTCAGGTTGAGGCCAAAGAGAAAACTATGATCAAGCCCAGAGGTTTGCTATTTGGAAGACAAGAGAAACTACAGACATGTCCTGCCTCCACTGGCAGAACTAGGAGCATATTTTTTTATAACAGGTTTTAACTTGAAAGATTTGTGAGGGTAGAAATCTACATGGGATACATTAACAATTACTGTTCTGACGTTTTGTCCTGGCACTAGAAGGGGAAAAAACATGTTTATATCTCTAGTTGCTAATTCACAGAGCAAATCGTCTTGAGAGTCAAGGAGCAATTGTGTCATAATTTGATATGACTTACAGTTAGAATAACTTTATTGTCACTTTGAATGTACACTAATCGCCAAACATTAAAATGATTTTTTTTTTGCATACAGCTCTCAAAGAGTCACCACCTCCAATATACACTACATAAACATGATGAAATAAATAAATAAATACAAAATTCTGCATATACCCACATATATTATATATTATATGACACAGAGAAATTACACAGTCTAGTTTGGATGTGTCCATGTACATGGAAAGAAAAATGAATCTTGCGAGTTTACCAGAATCTGGTATTGCTGCCTTAAATACTTCTATTTCTATTTTATTTTATGAAATTTATATATCGCCCTACTCCCGAAGGACTAAGGGTGGTGAACAGCCAAAAATAAAACACATAAATTACAAAATTTAAAAGACAGTATAAAACCACATTAGATAATTTGGCCCGGGACAAATTAAAACACCCCCAATATTTAAGACAAATTTAAAATTTACAATTTAAAAAGTTAAAAAGGGAAAAGTTAGGCCAGGCCGGCCTGTTGAAATAGAAAAGTCTTGAAGGTGCGGTGGAAGGTGCATAGATCCGGGATCCTCCGTATCTCCGGGGGAGTTCATTCCAAATAACAGGTGCCCCCACAGAGAAGGCTCTCTCCCTGGGGGCCAACTGTCAACACATTTCGGCCGACGGCACCCAGAGGAGCCCCACTCTATGAGAGCGTACTGGCCGGTGAGAGGCTACTGGTGGCAGCAGGCGGTCCCGTAAATATCCTTGTCCTAAGCCATCCAAGGCCTAAGCTTCGAAACCTCTTCCCAGAGGGGAGCAAAAGAAACAGACCTTGGAGTGGTTGTGTAGGGTCTCTAACAATGCTTTGAGCTCTACGTATGTAGTGCTTATAAGCAATATCCTGAATAATAGGAAGAGAGCTTCCTATAATCTTCTCGGCTGTCCTTACCACTCTCTCTAGGAACTTTCTATCACTGCTGCCACTAAACCAAAAATTTGCTAAAATGCTCTCAATCATACCTTTGTAAAAAGTGGCCAGGACAGAAGTAACTAAGTTAAGAAACTGTACAGGTGGAAATTATTACCCACTTATTGAATCTCAGTGTTGATTTCTATGTCCATTACCAAGTCTTCTCTGGGGACAACTGTCAAAATACACTCAAGCCAAAATAAAAATTCCCAAATCCCATACAAATCAGAGATTTTTGTGCTTCATTATACTTTCTTTGCAATTAAGATGTGGTCTCAATAAGATAATGTAGCATTTGGGGGAAAAGATACAAACCAAAAGACCAGCTCCAGAGGCCAAAATGGAGAAGATCTCCACAGCCACCATGGACTTTCCCTTGGTGCTCAGATAGGTGGGGAGGAAAGTGATCCAAACACTGCAAAAGACCAGCATGCTAAAGGTGATGAATTTGGCTTCATTAAAGCTGTCAGGCAATTTCCTTGCCAGAAAAGCCACTGTGAAACTGACAAGGGCCAAAAAACCCAGATAGGCAAGGACAGCATAAAACATTGAAGCTGAGCCTTCATTACATTCCAAGATGATCTCTCCTATCAAAGAGTGGAAGTCCAATTTAGGAAATGGAGGAGAGGTTGCCAGCCAGGTGGCACAAAAACCTGCTTGGATCAGAGGACAGCCAAAGACAATGGAGTTGGTCAGTGGTTTTCCCAAGTTTTTCCTTGTCTTGTTCCCAGGTTTAGTGGCCATGAAGGCCAGAACCACCGTGACAGTTTTTGCCAAGACAGAGGAAACTGCAAGGGAAAAGAGAATGGCAAATGAAGTTTGTTGGAAGAGACAGGTGAGCTTTCTGGGTCGACCAATGAAGAGGAAGGAGCAGAAGAAGCAGAGCATTAGGGAAACCAGGAGGATGTAGGTGAGATCTCAGTTGTTGGCCTTGACAATTGGTGTTTCGTGATGTTTAAGGAAAATCACCAGCACTGCCAATGTGATCATAGAGAGGAAAAGAGCGAGACATAATAAAGTGTATCCCAGGGTCTCCTGATAGGCAAGGAAGTGGATCCTCTTGGCAATGCAGTGGTCCTTGTACTCATTGGGGTATCGGTCTTCTGGGCAGAGGTCACAGTGGGCAGCATCTGAAATCAAGAGTCTTTGTTTAAGGATTTCAGGGGCATCTGCCATAAGCGTTATCCCTCCCGTCAGGGTGACATGACTGCCTCCTTTCTCCTGTGGGCAACCGGCAGACTTAGTGATGGAATGAACTATGTGTATTACATAGTGGATCAAAAAGAGCAATAATTCTTCATGATGACACTGAGGGTAGATTAGAGACAAGAATCTGTTCAGCCTTAGCTGTTTGATGAGTTTGCTGTGATATAAAGGGTCTCTCCAATCACTGGGCACATTAAGGAAGGGTGCTAGATTCCATATTAGTGAGGGCTGTTTAATCAGCACTGTGGGTGGGAGGGGCAGATATGGTGGTAGCAGGGGGCCATATCATGTTTTGGGAGTGCGCACCCGCTGTCTTCGAGCGATTGCGCACTCTGGTCCCCAATGCTTTTCTCGTTACCCGGGTTGTACAGATCCTCAGGGCCCGGGCCTCCAGCTGATGTTGTGCAACGCCAGGTCCATGATAAATAAAGCCCCCCTCATTTGCGATCTTATTCAGGAGGGGGGAGTTGACCTGGCGGGTATTACAGAGAACTGGTTGGGTTGGGAGGGGGGTTCCCCTCGTTGAAATGTGCCCACCAGGCTTCCGCGCATTCCATCAGCCGAGGGCTCAGGGTAAGGGCGGGGGGAGTGGTGGCTGTTATAAAGGAAGGTCTTTGTCCAAGGGAGGCCACTGTACCTCAGATAGCCGGATGTGAGTCCATCCTTGTGAAATGGGGTCGTGGGGTGCAGATGGGCTTGCTGATTGTGTACCTGGCTCCCTGCCACGTAGCTGAAGCCTTGCCCAAACTGTTCAATGTAATAGCCAGGGTGGCGGTGGATACCCCCAGGCTTATGGTCATGGGGGATTTCAACCTGCCATCTGTCAGTGAAACGTCAGAGGCAGCCTAGGAGTTCATGGCTTCCATGATGGCCATGGACCTGACCCAGTTAGTTCAAGGCCCTACTCACATGGGGGGGGGACACACTCTGGACCTGATTTTTGTCTCTGGTCAGTGGCTGAATGATCTAGAAACAGGGGATATAGTCATCAAGCCCTTGTCATGGTCAGACCATTAACTCCTTCGAATAGACTTTCGAGCCGCTACCCTCCACTGCATGGAGACAGAACCGACTAGGTGGTTCTGTCCCAGGTGCCTGATGGATCTGGATAGGTTCCTGACGGAGCTTGGGCCATTCCCTGAGGCTCTGACTCATGACTCGACTGAAGAACTGGTGGCCGCCTGGGATAGGGCAGCCGCTGGAGCTTTGGACCGTATCGTGCCTTTGCGGCCTCTGACCTGGTGCCGATCTCAATTGGCTCCCGGGTCCTCCGAGGAGCTGAGAGAGATGAAGCACCAGAAAAGATGCCTGGAGAGTGGTTGGAGGGCCAGCCGCTCCGAATCTGACCGAACACTGGTGAGGTCTCATATTAAGATCTACTTAGTGGCGATAAGAGCAGCAAAATCTAATTATTTTTCTGCTCTTGTTGCCATCTGCAGATAACCGCCCAGTCACCATGTTTAGGCCGCTCCCTACTTCATTTGGGAGTGCGGGAAGACCCCTTGCAGGATAGGGCTGAGGATTTTGTGTAATATCTGCATGACAAAATCACTCAGATTCGGGAAGGCTTGGACTGGGTAGTCTCAGATGCGGTGATAGAGGTGGGTCTTAAGAGTGTTATCTGGGAAGAGTTTGACCCTGTGACTCTCGAGGATGTGGACAGGATTCTGGGAAGGCTTAGCACTGCCACATGTTTATTGGACCCGTGTCCCTCCTTGTTGGTGCTGGCCTCCCAGGCGGTCACACGAGGCTGGCTCCAGGTGATTATTAACGCTTCTCTGAGTGACGGTTTCTTCCCCTTCACCTTGAAAGACACAGTGGTGAGGCCATTCCTCAAGAAGCCTTCCCTGGACCCAGCTGTATTAGCGAACTATCGTCCAGTCTTCAACCTTCACTTTGTGGTGAAGGTTGCTGAGAGTGTGGTGGCGCAACAAATTCCCCGGTACCTGAATGAAGCTGTCTATCTAGATCTGTACCAGTCAGGTTTCAGGCCTGGGTACAGCATGGAAACAGCATTGGTCACATTGGTTGATGATCTCTGGAGGGCTCAGGACAGGGTTTGTTCCTCTGTCCTGGTCCTATTAGACCTCTCAGTGGCTTTTGATACTGTCGACCATGGTATCATGCTGCACCGGTTAGAGGGGTTAGAAGTGGGGGGCACCCTGTTACGGTGGTTCTCCTCCTTCCTCTCTGACCATACAGTCTGTGTTGTCAGGGGGGCAGAGGTCAACCTCGAGGCGCCTTGTTTGTGTGGTGCCGCAAGGGTCGGTCCTCTTGCCCCTCCTGTTCAACATTTATGTGAAGCTGCTGGGTGAGATCATCCGTGGTTTTGGGGTGAAGTTCCATCAGTATGCTGATGATACTCAGCTGTACATCTCTACCCCAGACCACCCCAATGATGCCCTTGATGTGATGTCCCAGTGTCTGGAGGCCATGCAGATCTGGATGGGGAGAAACAGGCTCAGACTCAACCCCTCCAAGACTGAGTGGCTGTGGTTTCCGGCATCCCATTATAGCCAGCTGGTTCCATTGCTGACTATTGGGGATGAGATTTTGGCCTCCTCAGAGAGGGCTTGCAACTTGAGTGTCCTCCTGGATGCACAGCTGTCTCTAGAAGATCACATGACAGCTTTTTATCAGGTTCGCCTGATTCACCAGTTGCGTCCCTTTCTGGATTCGGACTCCTTGCGCACGGTCACTCATGCCTTCATCACTTCCAGTCTGGACTACTGTAATGCTCTCTACATGGCGCTCCCCTTGAAGAGCACCTGGAGGCTCCAACTGATCCAGAATGCGGCCGCGCAGGTGATTATGGGAGTGACACGGTGCTCCCATGTAACACCTCTCCTGCGCAAGCTGCACTGGCTTCCGGTGGTCTTCTGGGTGCGATTCAAGGTGTTGGTTACCATCTTTAGAGCGCTCCATGGCTTAGGACCTGGGTACTTACGAGGTCGCCTGCTGCTACCGATAGCCTCCCACCGGCCAGTACGCTCCCACAGAGAGGGAGTCCTTAGGGTGCCATCGGTCAAACAATGTCAACTGGCAACCCGCAGAGGTAGGGCCTTCTCTGTGGGGGTATCCGCCCTTTGGAATGAATTGTCCCCGGAGATAAAGATGATCCCTGATCTACGCACCTTTGGCCGTGCCCTCAAGACATTATTGTTCCAACAAGCTGGGCTGGCCTAAACATTAATTTTAATGGGTTGTTTTAGTTTGTTAATGATTATTTTAATTATTTAATAAGTTTTTTTTTAAATTGCTTTTAATTTTATATATGTGTTTGTTTTATTTCTTGGCTGTGTACTGCCCTGAGTCCTTCGGGAGAAGGGTGTTATAAAAATTAGATTAAATAAATAAATGAATAAATAATGCCTAATGTACATTTCAGATTGAGAGAAACCATGAAATATGGGTTTTTTTCCAATTTATATTGAAACCCCCATAATTCTGATAGAGTTTGTAAACCAGGAATGTTGCTATTTTGTTTATGTATAGAAAAACAGAGTTGGAAAGTCTACTAGTCCAGCCCCTTGCTTAGGCAGGAAAACTCCATATCATTTCAGACAAATGGTTATCCAATCTCTTCTTAAAAACTTCCAGTGTTGGAGCATTCACAACTTCTGCAGACAAGTTGTTCCACTGATTAATTGTTGTAACTGTCAGGAAATTTCTCCTTAGTTCTAAGTTGCTTCTCTCCTTGATTAGTTTCCACCCATTGTTTCTTGTCCCACTCTCAGGTGCTTTGCAGAATAGCTTGACTCCCTCTTCTTCGTGGTAGCCCCTGAGATATTGGAACACTGCTATCATGTCACCCCTAGTCCTTCTTTTCATCAAACCAGACATACCCAGTTCCTGCAACCGTTTGTTTTATATTTTAACCTCCAATCCCCTAATCATCTTTGTTGCCCTTCTCTGCACACTTTCTAGAGTCTCAACATCTTTTTTATACCGTGGCAACCAAAACTGGGTGCAGTAATCCAAATGTGCCCTTACCAAGGCATTATAAAGTGGTATTAACATGTCACATGATCTTGATTCTATCCCTCTTTTGATGCAGCCTAGAACTGTGTTGGCTTTTTTTTTTTTTGCAGCTGCAGCACACTGCTGGCTCATATTTAAATGATTGTCCACTCAGACTCCAAGATCTCTCTCACAGTTACTATTATTGACCTAAATAATAAAACTTAAAGCTTAAACCTCACATTCCCGTCTTTTAAGAAAAGATTGTAGGAATTCTTCCAATGGGATATGAAAGTACGGGAAGACAGGCTAGTAAGGTTCCCATATGTTGTTTACTGAAATTTCCCTGCATTAAATTGGTTAGGAGCAGGAAGTTGGCCTGTGGGCTGAGTTTAGTTCCATAAACTAAGATGAGGACTATGAATACTTTGAAGCACGTCAATCCTACCAAAAATTAATTAATATGAAAACATCTTAATATCTGCTGAACGGTGTCCTTCAGCATGGAAGACCTAAATTGGAAGTGTGATCTACCTGTTTGATCAGAAATGGTCCCTTCTGGACAAGGGTCACATTGGTAGCAGCAAACCTGCTCACCCTCTGGAACTCTTCTCCTCTCTCCTGCCTGGCACCTCTTCATGCCACACCTGGCAAAGGGCACCTTCTAAAAGGCAAAAGAGAAATGCTTGAGATGGTCTAAGCAATGAACATGCTTCATTATTGATTTCCACATTTCTTTTTCCATGTTCAGAAGGTCCTCAAAATAAATGATACACCATGTTCTACAAGAAACCAGGAACATCTCCTGAGGGATTAACACCATGGAAATTGTTCTTGTCTCCTCCAATTGCATCCTGGGTTTCATGCAGAAGTCCTTTCCAATCCCAAACCTTTGTAGACCTGCCACATATCTACCTCAATTGTGTTACACGCAAAGCTTTCTCACCAAATGTCCGCATGTTTTTTAATTCAATAGTTCTGTTTCCAGTTAGAAAGATATTCTGCATTCCCAGGAAAGAATGAATCTTTTGCTAAATTTACAGCATTTCCTTCCATCTCACCTTTGTGGCCCAGACGATTGCGTGAGAGTTAATGATGAAATCTTGGCCTGGGAGAGCCCCAGCATCTATTTGCCCAACTTTCACAGGGACAAAAGATTGATTGGGGAGGAAAACCCAGTTGAGAAGATCGTATCGAGCAGACCCGAGTCCATTTTCTGAGAAGGAGACTTCATCTCCAGCACTGTTGTTGAAGTGGACATTTCTCAAATAGGCAAGGATCTGAAAGAAAAGAAATATTCAGAAATTAAAGTAATTAATCAGAAAGTCACAAATGAGACATCATGGCTTCTATCATTCCGTTTCAGGTCTCATTGATCTCTATGGGGACCTTGGCATTCTGGTGGAACGGGGAAGGTTTGGAGCTAGGCTTATATGGGGTTTTCCTTTGGTCCTTTCTCTGCTTTGATGGACCTTTGGGGAAGTTGGGAAGGGGAAGAATGTGCCTCTGGCCATCTGTTTCTTCTCATCACCGGAGGCATCTGGGAACTGCCTGTTATCACCTTCTTAGCCAGAAATTATCACAACAACTTTGCACCTTCGGATTGGCTCAAAGATTAACTGGACCTTGGGAGGGGCATCAAATTCATTTAATGACCACAGCTCAACAACTGTGGCAAAAAATCTCTTAAAATGGATCAAAGCTCAATTAACAACATGCCTTGCTTAGCAAATTTTGGACTCAATTGTACTTATTCCATATCGTTACACTGTTTATGGTAGCATAAAGATATTGAATCGGTAAATTCAAGGAATACATACAGGAAAGTTTCTTTCTAGGGCTATGGACTAAATAAAAAAGTTACATAGATTACCTGCCATGAATGGACATTTGATATCCTCTTTCCAAGTCTCATCTTTGATGGTTGGGCTCTGGATCCAAACATCACATGTAATGCATGTGCCAGAGCAAAAATGGCATTGTAGATATTGTAACTTTCACCTGTCATGCTTGTTTCAAAAATGTGAGTGGGCACATTTTGTACATTCTCCTTTCCTGTACATTTCTTCACCATCTCTGGAATGAATATTCCTGGTCTCTGTATCTCACAGTCAAAGACCTTTTCCCACCACTGTGGGAGGAAGTTGTCCCCTTTTGGGTACAAAGGGTCTAAAGATATGAGAAAATGGCTGAATTCTGAGATATCCCCTGTGTGATCCCTTAACTGCAAAGCCCCATGGAAGGGCTTTATAAGTGGCAATGCATCTTTAACTGCCCCCACATTATGTTTCCATTGGGAAGTTAGGATCCAAACTTTCTGAAGCATTGACTTTGTTGACGTTATGTGAAAATGCAAAGCTGATTGTATCTTCGCATTAGTATGAGGGTCTCCAAAGAGAATAATCACTTCAGCTTTACAACAGTTTTTTAAAAAAAGAATAAATGTTTTCCATGTATTGAAAAAATCATCCGATTTCAATATTTCAGTGAAGGCCACACAGATCTCCTTCTCCTTGAGCATTGGCATCAGAGATGAGATGAAACGTTCTCCACTGTCAGCTTTGTTGACCACCAGCCCAACCAAGTTCCACTGGAAATACAGGAGCAGCTGGACTAAACCCACATACTGAGGAAATTCCTTGGAATTAATCCTGAAGAAGGAAGGATAAACGCTTCTCTCTCCCTGAGAGAACTCAAAACCAACACCGAGCTAGAGAAAGTGAGAATCTTCTTTTAAAGACAAACTAAGTTTTATGGTAAGTTTTAAGGGTCACCATTTTATGGTTGATGGCCCCATTAGTCAGCCTAATTCACTCTGACTGGCAAGCTTAAGCTTCTTCCTTCTTAGGAAGAATGAAAAGTTACACATTTTGCCTGGTTGGGACAAGTCAGAAGACAAAGATACAAACCATTCACCTGATACAGGGAATAGATTGCACTGAAAGGGTGGCTAAAGTATTAGTTAATTAGGAAGTGACTTCTACATAAACCATCCCGTGGTTTTGGGGTGAAGTACCATCAGTACACTGATGACACCCAGCTGTACTTCTACACCCCAGACCACCCCAACAATGTCCTTGAAGTGATGTCCTGTTGCCTGGAGGCCATACGGATCTGGATGGGGAGGAATAGGCTCAGGCTCAACCCATCCAGGACTGAGTGGCTGTGGTTTCTGATGTCCCGATATAGCCAGCTGGTGCCATCGCTGACTATTGAAGGTGAATCATTGGCCCCCACGGAAAGGGCTCATAACTTGGGTGTCCTCCTGGATGCACGGCTGTCTTTAGAAGAGCACTTGATGGCTGTGACCAGGAAGATTTTTCATCAGGTTCGCCTGATCCACCAGTTGCGTCCCTTTCTAGATCGGGACTCCCTACGCACTGTCACTCATGCCCTCGTCACCTCTCGTCTGGACTATTGTAACGCTCTCTACATGGGGCTCCCCTTGAGGTGCACTCGGAGGCTCCAACTGGCGCAGAGTGCGGCCGCATGGGTGGTTATGGGAACGACGTGATGTTCCCATGTAACACCTCTCCTGCACGAGCTGCACTGGCTCCTGGTGGTCTTCTGAGTGCGCTTCAAGGTTTTGATTATCACCTTTAAAGCACTCCATGGCTTAGGACCTGGTTATCTACGGGACCGCCTGCTACCACCAACAGCCTCCCACCGGCCAGTATGCTCCCATAGAGAGGGGCTCCTCTGGGTGCCGTCGGCCAAACAATGTCGACTGGTGGCCCCCAGGGGGAGAGCCTTCTCTGTGGTGGCACATACGATCTGGAACAAGCTCCCCCCGGAGATACGGAGGATCCTGGATCTGCGCACCTTCCGTCGTGTGCTTAAGACTTTTTTATTTAGATTCTGGGTGGCTCCGCAGGACTTCGCTGACGTCCCTCCTTGGGCATCCGATCCCCAGTGTCATAAAAGCCAAAAAACAGCTGTCTGGGGCTTGAAAACCATCTCCCCAGGCAAAGGGGAGGGAGAAGAGCCGGCAAGCGGAGATAGAGCCCCCCAAGTGCCTTAGGAGAAATCCTGGGGTGCGAAGGGCGAGGGCTCCCTAGAAGCCTGCCAATCTGCTCCGGACCTGGGAAGACTCCGCTAATTAGCGGGCTAGAAGCCGCGTCCATCTCTGCTGACAACAAATGAGGGATTTTTAACATCTTTAATTGCTGCAGGCAGAACAAGCCAGGAGAAGTCACACTGCAAGTATTCACACTTAACTCCAAAGCTTTATTGCCTCCTTCGGAAGTAACAAGTTAGCAATTTGCATCAAAATGGCGATTGAAACCTGAAAGGGAGGGGCAGACAAAGGGAAAGTTACAGAAAGTTTCATTTCCCTGGCAGCCTCTTGCCTGGAAAAAATTGCTGTGCTGAGAGAAGAAGGATTTTAAACATTAATTTACGATTGGGAAAATTCTTGGACTTTGATGAACTTTTCTTTTTGGCTTCTGAATAAAATATAACAATTAATTTAAACTGAAAATGGCCTTAAAATCTGTAAAGACTGTTCCTATTAAAGGAACAGGAAGTGCTGGCAGCTCCCCAGCTCACATTCCTAGATTGCAAGCTTCTGCCCCTCCAGCAGATCCACAGACTTTAACGTTGGAGATGTTACAACAAGCTCTCCAAGTTACACAAGAGAAACTTGTTATTGTGATTAATGAAAAAATTAATGAAACCAATGAAAAAATACAGGTTGTGTCAGATGAGATTGCAACTCGGAATCAGCAAATTAGGGATGATATTATAAAGACATTTAAATGTTTGGCAGGCAATATTGAAATGGTGGATGATAAAGTTGAAGAAGTTAAACAATCTATGGTAATTTTGGATAATAAATTAGCAGAAGCTCAGAATAGAATTCAGAGGTCTGAAGATGATGTAGCTATGATACAATACAGAGATATGGAATTTGCTTTAAGATTTAGAGGGGTGAAGGAGAACAAACAAGAGAACTTGAGAGAAATGATGTCTGAGGTATTGGCACCGTTGGTGGGGGAGTCAAAAAATCAACTGGGCTGGCAGATTGTCAAGCTGTATTGCGTTAATTCTTGGGTTGCTAGACAGAAACATTTACCAAGAGACATTGTGATATATTTTACTACAAGGAGAGTACGTAATGAAATTCTACAGGCCACTTTTCAAAACAAACTTCGGGTTGAAGGCCAGGAAGTGATGACAATGAAAGAAATCCCCCCCTAAAATCTTGAGAGCCAGAAGGGAGTATGCTTTTCTGGTGGATGAAGTGAAAAAATGCCAGATACAGTACAGATTGGAGGTGCCAGCTGGATTAATAGTGATTTACTCAGGAGAGAGGTATCGGCTTAATACAATATGGAAAGCAAGAGATTTTTATATTAATGTATTAAAGGCTGGCACACCCAAATCACCAGAAGGCAAAAAAAAAAAAAAAGAAGAAGAAGGATGTGATGGAAGGTGAAAAAGAGCTCCTGACGGTAGTTCAGGGGGGAGTTTTGACAGGCCAAGGAGAAGAACCATTACAAATTCAAATGGCTGTTCAAGAGTTGGAGTTAATTGATTTAGAGCAACCCAAGGATCAAAGACAGACCAGATCGGTGACAGCTAGGCTCAAAGAAGTATCAAGACAGCAACAATTCCAGATGGCAACTCAAGAAACAATTCAAGAATCTACCAAAATAGAAGCAGTGGGAGGAGCAAGACCTAAAGGTCAATTGAGACAAGACCACCAGAATCTGCTCCAGTTGCTTCAAGGGCCCAGAGATGGGAACTAGATTTTTGATGTGGAATGTTAATGGTCTGAATTCTCCACAGAAAAGAAGAAAAAATATTTCATTATCTCAAACAATTTAAAAATGATGTGATTTGTCTACAAGAGATTCATATAAGAGTACAAGATCAAAAATACCTGATAAACGCAAGACTTGGTACACACTACGTAGCAGCAGCACCAGAAAAGAAAAATGGTGTAGTTATATATCTGAAAAGAGACTTAGTTGCTAAATTAATTGAAGCAGATGACCAAGGAAGATTCTTAGCAATAGAACTTTTAATTAAAGGAGAAAAAATACTTGTAATTGGAATCTATGCCCCGAATCAACAACAAGAAAATTTCTACAATTTACTACACTCGAAGTTGACACAATGGGCATATAAAACTTGTATCCTGTTGGGGGATTGGAATGGGGTCTTGGATACTAAAAAAGATAAGAAGGGACCTAAACAAAATGTTTTAACAAGAGCAAAACTGCCCAAAGCGTTTTGGGAGATGATGGATGATTGGGAGCTGAGGGATATTTGGCATGAAAGAAATCTGGAAGAAAAAGATTTTTTTTTTTTTTTCAGACAGACATCAATCCTTTTCAAGGATTAATTTTATACTAATTACTAATGATCTTTTATCTAGGGTGAAGAACACGAAGATTTGCTCAAGAATATTGACAGACCATAGTCCAGTTTGGTTGGAATTGGAGTGTGGGAAAGGGTCTAGGAGGTCCTGGAGGTTAAATGATAACTTGTTTAGGTATGAAGAAAATGTAAAAGAGTGTAAAAAATTTATAAAAGAATTTTTTGTTATGAATATGCAAAAGGGTACATCTATGGAAATGGTATGGGATGCAAGTAAAGCATATATGCGAGGAATTTTGATATATTTGAATCATAAGCATAGAAAGAAACAGGGGGCAAAAAGAAAAGAATTAGAAGATGAGATTAGTAAACAGGAACAGGCTTTAATAGTCAATCCAACAGATAAGAAAATTAAAGAGGCAATCAATTTATTGAAAGGTCAATTTAACATGTTAATAGCAGATCAAGTGGCAACTAATTTACGATATGCAAAACATAATACTTTTTATAATGCCAATAAACCAGGCAGGTGGTTAGCATACCTGTTAAGGAAAAAGCAAAAATCAAGGACAATAGAGAAAATAAGATATAAGGATAAGGAGGTTTATGAGCAACAATTGATTAAAAAATCTTTCTTAGAGTTTTATTCGAGGCTGTATACTGGTGATAAAATTAAAGATATAGATATAGATAGATATTTGCAGAAAGAGAATATTTATACAATCTCAAATGAGCAGAGGGATAGCTTAAACCAAATGATAACTTCTGAGGAAATTGTGTTAGCAATTAAGCAGTTGAAAGTGGGTAAAGCCCCTGGGACGGACGGTCTGACAGCTATTTATTATAAAACTTTACAGGAGGAAATGGTGGAACCATTGAAAGAATTATTTAACAATATACAACAGGGAGGAGAGGTGCCTACAACTTGGAAGACAGCATTTATCTCATTGATCCCAAAAGAAGGGCATGATGATACAGATCCTAAAAATTATAGGCCGATTTCATTACTGAACACAGACTATAAGATTTTTGCTAAAATTTTAGCAAATAGATTAATGACAGTTATGCAGCCAATGATTCACCATGATCAAACTGGTTTTATAAATGGCAGACAAATTAAGAGTAATGTAAGGCAAATTGTTAACTTATTAGAATATCTGGGAAGGAACAACCAGGTCCCCGCAGTGCTAGTGTTTTTGGATGCTGAAAAAGCCTTTGACAGACTGAATTGGCAATTTTTATTAAAATTAATAGAAAGGATGCAATTTGGAGAACGATTTGTACAATCTATTAAGGCAATATATCAAAAACAAACAGCGCAAATAATAGTTAATGGTGGCTTAACAGATCCTTTTAATATAGAAAAAGGAACAAGGCAAGGTTGTCCCTTGTCTCCGTTATTGTTTGTGTTGACGCTGGAAGTTTTACTTTACTTTACCTAGGGCCCAGGGGAGGGGCGGGGGGGAGGTGGCGGTTATTATTAATGAGGATCTGGGTCCGAGGGAGACCACTGTGCCTCAGATAGCTGGATGTGAGTCCCTCCTTGTGAGGTGGGGCTGTGGGGTTCAGATGGGCTTGTTGCTTACGTACCTGGCTCCCTGATGCATGGCAACAGCCCTACCTGAGCTACTCGACGTGATAGCCACGGTGGCAGTAGATACACCCAGGCTTTTAGTCATGGGTGATTTCAATTTGCCATCCGTTGGTGAAATGTCTGAGGTGGCTCGGGAGTTCATGGCTTCCATGACGACCATGGACCTGATCCAGTTAGTTCATGGCCCTACTCACAGGGGAGGTCACACTCTGGACTTGATTTTTGTCTCTGGCCAGTGGTTGAGTGATCTTGTTATAGGGGACATAGACATGGAACCCTTGTCACGGACTGACCACTCACTCCTTCGCCTAGATCTTCGAACCATGACCCCTCGCCGCAGGGAGGCGGACCCAATTAGATGGATCCGCCTTAGGCGCCTGATGGATCCTGATAGGTTCCAGACAGAGCTTGGGCCATTTCCTGAGGATCTAGCACATGACTCGGCCGAGGACCTGGTAGCCGCCTGGGATCGGGCGGCTGGTGGAGCCTTGGACCGAGTCGTGCCTTTGCGGCCTCTGACCTGGTGCCGATCCCGTGCGGCTCCTTGGTTTACTGAGGAGCTGAGGGAAATGAAGCGCCAGAAAAGATGCCTGGAGAGCGGTTGGAGGGCCAGTCTCGCTGAATCTGATCGAACACTGGTAAGGTCGCATATTAAGGCCTACCTAGTGGCGATAAAGACGGCAAAGTCTAACTACTTTTCTGCCTCTATTGCATCATCAGGGAATCGTCCGGCCGCCCTGTTTAGGGTGACCTGCTCCCTGCTCCATCCGGGAGTGCGGGAGGATCCCTTAGAAGGCAGGGTGGAGGATTTCGGACAATACCTGTATGACAAAATTGCTCAGATCCGGGGGGATTTGGACTCTGACTGGGTAGATCAGGGCAGGGTGACGAGGAACAGTCTTGAGAATGTTATCTGGGAGGAGTTTGATGCTGTGACTCCCGATGATGTGGACAGGATTTTGGGGAGACTTAGTGCGGCCACATGTTTACTGGACCCGTGTCCCTCCTGGTTGGTACTGGCTTCCCGGGAGGTTACATGAGGCTGGCTCCAGGGCGTTATTAATGCTTTGTTGAGTGAGGGTTACTTCCCCGCTGCCCTGAAAGAGGCGGTGGTGAGGCCTCTCCTCAAGAAGCTATCCCTGGGGCTTCCGGTTTGACTTCCGTCGCTGTCAGACGGTCCCTCGGGACCGCCAGCCCTGTAGCCCGAAAAGAGCCACCTTTACAGCTGAAAGGCAGCTCGAAAAATTCCATTTCCATAAGGAAATGTGAGATAGAGCAGGCGAGGGCAGGTAGAGCCCTCTGCGAAGTCCCCAGAGTTTTTCTTTTACTCTTGGGGACGAAGCAGGATGAGGCTCCCTATTTCCTTCACTGCTGCTCCGGGCTTCGGGAGACCTCTGCCTTTTGCAGAGCCAGCAACGAGACCAAACCTTTCAATGAAAAACAACAGATGGTTTAATTAAAGAGGATGAGATTTGGACTTGGGACCCTAAATCACAAGTATTTTTAATGATTTTATAAGCGTTTTTAAGTGAAGGAAAAAAAATTTAAATGGCGACCGCTGAGGCTTGTGAAGAAGAAAGCTGAAAGTGAAAGTCCTTCTGTAACAAGCTATAAAGTAGCGGAACAAACAGTGCTGGCTAGAATAGAGAAAAGAAAAATTTCTATTCTAAGTTTCTTTTTTCTTGGAGATTTGATATTGATCTTGGTTGAAGAGAAGTCCTCTTTCTTTAAAAAGAGTTTGTCTGTGTGGCAGGATGGCGTTAAAATTAACAAAGCCAGACAAACAAGCAGTGGGGGGGGGTCCCCCATTTACAATTATGTGAACAAGTTTCGAGTTTACAGACTCAGAAGAATGGTTTTAATTTAAAAGAATTTGTTTTGAAGGAAATGGCAAGACATGACGAGATTGTGAACCAGAATTTTGAAAAATTTAGGCAGGAAATTAAAGAATTCATACAACTAAAGTATGATAATTTACAACAAAAGATTGTAACAGTGACTAATGTTTTTTTCAGAAATAGTTATAAAGATGGATACAAATATCAAGTTATTAGAGTCTAAAATGGAGGAAGTTGATGATAAGATTTATACTTGGACAATAAAATACAAAGAATGGAAAATGATTTGATAAATATTCAAGACTATAGCTCTGAAGTAAAGTCTAAAAAGGAAGCTGATCACGAGACTTACAATGCAGAAAATATAAAGCAAGGGATTGAAAAAGAAGTTACAATGATGCAATACAGGCTCACAGAATTTGCGGTTAGAATGAGAGGGTTACAGGAAAATAATAGAGATGATTTAAGAAAAATATCTGCTGAAGTTTTGGCCGGGATTTTAAAGGTTCATCCAGAGGAGGTATCTTGTAAGATTGACAAGGCCTATAGAGTAAATTCTTGGGTTGCAAAGTAAAGGCAATTGCCTAGAGATGTGGTGATTTATTTTACAGATAAAGAAATAAGAAATGATATTGTGCAAAAATCTTTTAATTCTACTCTACAATTGTATGGAAGAAAGATCTGGATATATAAAGAGTTGCCGCCCAAGATATTAAAAGACAGAAAGAAATTTGGATTTTTGGTGACTGAGCTAAAGAAACAAAACATCTCATTCAGGTGGGATGTCCCAGTTGGCATAATATTGAGATATCAAGGAGAAAGATACCAACTAAATACTGTAGAAAAAGCAGAAGAATTTTACTATAAGGTTCTTAAAATGGGTTCAACATCTTCATGTATAATACATGAGTGGAATAAAGAAAGGCAAAATCAACAAGAGATAGAAATTCAGGATAAGCAGAAGGAGATGGAAGTAATGGAAAAACAACAAGTAACAGAGGTTTTTGTAGATGAGCCGCTTCTGGATTCTCCTTCAGAGGTCTCAGCTGGACTATTTATAAATACAAGAGAGGCGGCTTTGGATTCTAATGTGATGATTTATCAAGTTACAGATCAGCATAGAAATCAATCAATTGACACACAACTCATAGAGAAGAAACCAGAATGGAGATTTAAGCCACAAAAGCAAAACCAACAAGATCAAGTTATAGATCAGCATGAAAACCAAATAGTTGATACACAATTTATAGAAAGGAAATCAGAATGGAGATCTAACCCACAAAAAGTCAAGAAAAGAAGAAGCAGGTCTTACAAAAACAATTTTTTTTAAACTAAACAACAGTGTAATGCCAGTTATCTAAGAGATGATTGAATATATGAAAAGATAGCTGAGGCAAAGTATTGATTTATATTATCCTGAGGAGAGTGAAAGACCTCTGCAGTGCTGTACTTTTGGGATGTGAAAAGGGCCTTAAACTGAATGGATTAGAATTATCTATTTTGGATTCTTTGATAAATGTATTATGTTTATGCTGAGCTACAAGGCAAGAGAGTTATGGGATTGGGGCACGCAGAAGTTCTGGTTGTTATCCTATTACGGTGGTTGGAATTAATCAAGATGAAAGACACTACTATAGACACTATATGGAATACAAATATAAAGTCACTTGGGTGGTTGTTTTTTATATATCAAGACATCTATTGTTGATGGGGGCAGATGGTAATTGAAGATACCGAACATACTGTTGAAATTAGGATGTGATGTTACCCTAATATGGGTGATGGAGTTAACAATCCAGCTGAAAGACACTACAGAAGATATTATATGGATTACAAGCTTAAAGTCATTTGAGGATTTTATTTACATAAGGGAATACTTCTTAGTGGTGTGGGCAGAAGAATAAAGATATTAAGAATTATTATGTATGGTAGTCCAGTAGGAAAGTGGGTGGAGATAGGTTAGCTTATTGATTGTTTAGTTGAAGAAAAGGGATATTATTGTTTAGACATGAATATATGTAAAAGATTTGAGTTAAGAGATATATCTATGGGGGTGGAGGAAATGGGCAGACTATGAGCTGAATAAATGTTAAATTAGGATTTATTATATAGTTTTATAGTGGAAGGTTGCTTTGGAATGTCATATTAATATACAAAAAAGATTTGATTCAAGAGATATATGTATGGGGGAGGAGAAAAAGAGTAGATTATGAATAGAAATTGCTAAACTGGGGAATATAATAATATTATTATGCTAAATTAGGAGTTATATAATGTCATAGTAGAATGTTATTTTGAAATGTATAGTATAAGGGGGATATAATAATATTATTAGAAAGAAAGGGTCAGCATATGGGGGATGGAGCAAGGGGATGGTAAAGTATTATATAATCTGTTATGAATTTGGGTTTTACTTGGGAGAAGCCACAGGGGGAGAGGTGCGGGAGGGGGGTTAGGGAGGAGGGGGGAAAAATGGGGAAAAATTTGTATTTGAAAAACTTTTTTAATTAAACAAAAAAAGAAGCTGTCCCTGGATCCGGCAATATTGGCTAACTATCGTCCTGTCTCCAACCTTTGCTTTATTGCGAAGGTTGTTGAGAGTGTGGTCACATGACAGTTTCCACAATTCGTGGAGGAAACATCTTATCTAGATCCGTTCCAGTCGGGTTTCAGGTCTGGGCACAGCACGGAAACAGCATTGGTCACGTTGGTTGATGATCTCTGGAGGGCTCGGGACAGGGGTTGTTCCTCTGTTCTGGTCCTGTTAGATCTCTCAGCGGCTTTTGATACCATCAACCATGGTATCATGCTGCACCGGCTGGAAGAGTTGGGGGTGGGAGGCACTGTGTTGCGGTGGTTCTCCTCCTTTCTCTCCGACCGATCACAGTTTGTGTTGGCAGGGGGGCAGAGGTCGACCTCGAGGCCTCTCATCTGTGGAGTGCCACAGGGATCGGTCCTCTCGCCCCTTCTGTTCAACATTTATGTGAAGCCGCTGGGTGAGATCATCCGTGGCTTTGGGGTGAGATACCATCAGTACGCTGATGACACCCAGCTGTACATCTCCACCCCAGGCCACCCCAATGATGCCCTTGAAGTGATGTCCCAGTGCCTGGAGGCTGTGCGGATCTGGATGGGGAGGAACAGGCTCAAGCTCAACCCTTCCAAGACTGAGTGGCTGTGGCTCCCGGCATCCCGATATAGTCCGTTGACTCCATCACTGACTATTGGGGGCGAGTCTTTGGCCCCCACTGAAAGGGCTCGCAATCTGGGAGTCCTCCTGGATAGGCAGCTGTCTTTGGAGGAACATCTGACGGCTGTTACCAGGGGGACCTTCTATCAGGTTCGCCTGATTCGCCAGTTGCGGCCTTTTCTCGATTGGGATTCCTTGTGCACAGTCACTCACGCCCTCGTGACCTCTCGCCTTGACTACTGCAATGCTCTCTACATGGGGCTCCCCTTGAAGAGCACCCGGAGGCTCCAGCTGGTCCAGAATGCAGCAGTGCAGGTAGTGATGGGAGCAACATGGCGCTCCCATGTAACGCCGCTCCTGCGTGAGCTGCACTGGCTCCTGGTGGTCTTCCGGGTGCACTTCAAGGTGCTGGTTATCAGCTTTAAAGCACTCCATGGCATCGGGCCTAGCTATCTGCAAGACCGCCTGCTGCTACCGATGACCTCCCATCGACCCGTGCGCTCCCACAGAGAGGGCCTCCTCAGGGTGCCATCAGCCAAACAATGTAGGCTGGTGACCCCCAGGGGGAGGGCCTTCTCAGTGGGGGCTCCTACCCTCTGGAATCAGTTGCCCCCTGAGATAAGGAGAATCCATGACCTCAATGCCTTCCGTCGTTCCCTTAAAACCCATCTTTTCCAGCAAGCCGGCTTGGCTTAAGAAGAAATTTTTAAATTCTTTTAATCAGTTTGTGATTTCTTAACTTTCGGGCCAAAATTTATATATATTTTTAAATGTTTTTTAATATTTGTATTCTATGTTTTTTATCTTGGCTGTACACTGCCCTGAGTCCTCAAGGAGAAGGGTGGTATATAAATTGGAAATTAAATTAAATTAAATTAAATTACTAAGTAAAATACTTGAGATGGACACAATAAAGGGAATTAAAATTAGACAGCATGAGTATAAGTTACGAGCATTTGCGGATGACCTGGTTGTTACCTTAACCCAACTGGTACAATCGATTACAGCCTTGATGGATATAACCTGCTTATATGGACAAGTATCTGGTTTTAAAATAAATGCAGCCAAAACGAAAATAATAGCTAAAAATATGGTCAGAAGCCAGAAAGAAGAGATAGAAAGGTTAACAGGATTTGAAGAAGTTAAGAAGGTTAAATACTTAGGGGTTTATATTATGACTGCAAATATGAAATTATATCAGCACAATTCTGAACCACTATGGCACAAAATACAAAAGGAGATGGAAAATTGGAAAAAACTACAATTGTCTTTGCTGGGAAGGATAGCCGCTGTAAAAATGAATATTTTACCAAAATTTTTATTTCTTTTTCAAATGATACCTATACTTAAAAAAGATGAAAATTTGAAGGAATGGCAGAAGGGCATAAACAAGTTTGTGTGAACAGGGAAGAAACCTCGAGTTAAACAAAAGATAATGCAAGATATCCGAGAAAGAGGTGGTCTTAAAATGCCCAATTTAAGATTATACTATGAAGCCGCTGCCCTCTCAGCAATTACAGACTGGATAAATTTAATGGAGAAAAAGATATTGAATATTGAAGGATATGGTTTGGTCTACAGCTGGCATGCTTATTTAGTCTATGACAAGAAAGTAGATAAGGCTTTTAAAAGTCATATATTAAGAAATTCTCTATTGCGGGTCTGGAAAAAGTATAAATATAAATTAAGTGATAAGTTACCAATATGGACAGTACCCAGACACGCAATAGAGAATATAAACTTAGAGCAAAAGCAAGATAAGATTACATATAAGGAACGTCTTTATAAGGAAGGAGTCAGATTACAATTAAAACCAATGGAGCAATTAAGAGAAGAAGGAATTATTAGGACATGGTTTCAATATGGACAGCTGCAGGCCAGATGGAGAGCAGATCAAAAAATTGGTATTTTACAGTAGGATGAGAATTTGATAAAGCAAACAAGAGATCAAGGTCAAATGCATATAAAAAGGTTGTATAATGCATTACTGGAAATAGATTCAGAAACAGAGTTAGTCAAGGACTGTATGCTAAAATGGGCACAAAATGTAGGTGAACCAATAATGATGGAAACATGGGAAAAGATATGGGTCAGAAATGTAAGATTTACACAAGCACAAAATCTAAGGGAGAATTTTTATAAAATGTTTTATAGATGGCATTTAGACCCCAAAAAAAACTAGCCTGTATGTATCCAAATTTACAACCTAAGTGTTGGCGATGTGAGTGTAAAGATGCTACATATTTTCATATATGGTGGACATGTAAAAAAATTAAGGCTTTTTGGATAAAAATATGGTGGATTATTCAAAATATTTTAAAGAAAAAGATCAAATTTACACCACAGTTTTTTTTGTTGGGAATAGTTAGGGACTGTACTGTAATAGAGACTAAGTTGGTTTTGAATTTAATAACTGCTGCCAGGTTACTGGTGGCACAGTACTGGAAGAAGGAAGATCCACCCACTATTGAGGAATGGACATTAAAAGTTGTGCATTTGGCGGAAATGACAAAAATTTCATCATATCTTAAAGACCATTCAAATGAAAGATATATATCAGAATGGAGAAGATGGATCGATTACATACAGAAGAAGTATCCGAATAAGAAGATTCATATAGCATATGAATGAAGTAATTTTAAGTAGTTTATGTTTGTTTTTTGAGAGTTAAGGTGTTAAGGATCTAGGGAGAATATGAAATGTAACAATTTGTTAGCATATTCTAGCTTTTGATTTGTGAATGCTATACTCTGTGCTTGTTCTGGGAAGTCTAGGGAAGGAGGTGGGGGGGTAGAAGGGAGGGGGGAAGGGTGGGGGTGTGTGAAAATGTATTTTCTACAAAACTTTTTAATAAAAAAAGAGAGACTTTTTTATTTCATCAAGCTGGCCTGTCCTAAATTTTCTCCCCTTTTTAACTGTAAATTTTAATTTGTTTTTAAATTATGGGGTATTTTAAATTTGTCTCAGCCAAATTATTTAATTTGTTTTTATTCTATTTTAAATTTTTGTATTTATGTGTATTATTCTGTGGCTGTTCACCACCCTGAGTCCTTCGGGAGTAGGGCGGTATAGAAATTCAATAAAATAAAAATAAATAAATAAATGAATGAATGAATGAATAAATAAATAAATAAATAAATAAATAAATAAATAAATAATCCTCTTGGCACAGTCAGTATTTAGGAAATATCTCATTATCTACTTCTATTATAGAATAACAGAGTTTGAAGAGACCTTGAAGATCTTCTAGTCCAACCCTCTGCTTAGGCGGAAAACCCTATATCATTTCAGAGAAATTTTTTTTTTTTGTTTTTTTAAATTGATTTATATGCCGCCCTTCTCCGGAGACTCAGGGCGGCTTACAGTGCGTTAAGCAATAGCCTTCATACTTTTGTATATTTATACAAAGTCAGCTTATTGCCCCCACAAACTGGGTCCTCATTTAACCTACCTTAGAAAGGATGGAAGGATGAGACGACCTTGAGCCTGGTAAGATTCGAACCTGCAGAAATTGCAAGCAGCTGTGTTAATAACAGGGTGCATTAAACCACTGTACTACCAAGGCTCCTTGGTTATCCAATCTCTTCTTAAAAACTTCCAGTGTTGGAGCATTTACAACTTCTGGAGGCAAGTTGTTCCACTGATTAATTGTTCTAACTGTCAGGAAATTTCTCTTTAGTTCTAAGTTGCTTCTCTCCTTGATTAGTATCCACCCATTGCTTCTTGTCCTGCCCTCAGATGCTTTAGAGATTAGCTTGGCTCCCTCTTCTTTTTGGCACTACCTGAGATATTGGAAGATTGCTATCATGTCACCCCTAGTCCTTCTTTTCATCAAACTAGACATACCCAGTTCCTGCAACTATTCTTCCTATGCCCATTGACAAAGGTGGGGCGGGAGGCAGGAAGCTGCTTTGTGTTTAAAACATGTTTCTCCATTTCTCATCCAGGGAAATATAATATTCTGCCTTTTTTAATATTTCCTAAAATATTTCATTCTTCTAGGAGAGGGGTGGGTACTAACTTCCTACAGAACTTTGTTGGCTTTTTGGCAGTTGCAGCACACTGCTCGCTCATATTTAAATGATTGTCATGTTATATAAAAAATTATCTTGACACATGAACATAAAAATAAATCCAACTGTCATGTGGATTCTCTAAGTCACATATTGGTGAACCAGAAACATGGGTGTCCCAGTAAGCATCTTTAGTTTCTCCGTGTTTCTCCTTCTTTTGTTTCTCCATGTCCGTATCCAATATTGGATGCCCCTTACCTGTGGGACCTTGTAGATTCTGAAGATGGAGGCCATCTGCCTTGAAGATTTGGGGATGAAGCCTCCAATGACAGAGAGCAGAGGGTTCTGCCTGTCACATTTATAACCTGGAATCATTCGGCCTCGTGTGGAGAGCAGGGAAAGGCTGATTATTGAAATACTTCTCTCAATCTGGTGATTGTCAGAAATGTGGAACCCCAGTATGATATTGGGGAGGAGAACCAGATCCTTTTTTTTTTTTATTTATTTAAAACAGTACATCAAACAAAAAAAAAAATAGTCAAACAAATGATCGCGACAGAAACTTTACATGATATTTACACTTTCTACGGTATGTAGGCTTCAGTCAAATTTAACAAATATTAAACATAGTCCTGGTTATACTTGACTTTTTGGGTGTCTGTTGTTCAACCAAACATACCATTTGTCCCAACATTGGAAATATACGGAGTCCTTTTGATCTCGCAATGCTTTAGTCAGTCTGTCGGCTTCCGCATAATCCAAAATTTTCTCCAGAATCAAATCTTCAGCCGGCAGATCTTTCCCCTTCCAATGTTGGGCGAAACATATTCTTGCTGAAGTGGTGATAAATACACACAGACACCATATATTTGTGCCTATATTATCTGGCCTAATGTTCAGTAGATAGTACTCTGGTTTCAGGATTAGGTTATAACCTGTGATTTCCATAATCCATGCCTGTATGGTTTTCCAGAATTCCCTCGTCCTGGGACAGGTCCACCACATGTGGAAATAGGTGCCGATCTCCCCGCACTTCCAACAGTTTGGTGAGAGATTTGAATACATTTTAGAAAGACGGGCAGGTGGAAGGTGCCATCTATACAGCATCTTGTACACATTTTCTTTATATGATGTTGCCCACAGGAGTTTCATATGTTTGAGCCAGATTTCTTCCCATTTGGTCAAATCAATTGGATAACCAATATTTCTCCCCCAGGCAATCATAGAGTCTTTAACTATTTCATCCCCTATCCAATAGTCTATTAAAAGTTTATATATCCTTGATAACATTTTATCCTCTTTTCCTAGAATGATATTGTCCAGTTCATGCTGATTCAAATTAATACCAACTTGTTCCCTATCTTTTTTAAATTTCGAGCAAATTTGGGCATAAGCCCACCAATCCAGTTGTCTTCCCTGCAACTCCAACTCATTTCTTGTTTTCAGACTGCCATGGGGGTCCAAAAGTTCCCGGTAAGAGAGGTGATTTTCTTTGTTATATAGAGGCCTATACGTTATAGCTTCGAGTGGGACCAGCCAGGAGGGGACTGAAAAGTAAAATTTACCCTTAATTTTCCTCCACGACTCAATTAGAATATTCCTCACATAATGTCCTGCAAGACACCTGTGCTTTGGGATTTTATTTTGCCAGAGAAAATAATGCCATCCTTGATGTAACCCCTCACCTTCCAAAATCAGCAACCTCCTTCTTCTCAACAATATCCAATCCCTGATCCAGACTAAGTTTGCGGCCTGATAGTAGTATTCCCATTTTGGAACACCAAATCCCCCTCTTTCTTTAAGTTCTTGAAGCATTTTAAGTTTAATTCTGGGTTTTTTATTTTGCCAAATGAATTTAAGGACAAAAGAATTTAATTTTTTTAAAAAATTGTTATCCAATCTAACTGGTGCTGTGTAGAATAGGTATATCCATTTCGGAAGTATATAAGTTTTTATAATTGCTATTCTACCTAGTAGGGATATCTGCATACTCTTCCATTTCTCTAGATCCTGACCTGTTCTCTTGAGAAGGTTCAAATAGTTGTCCTCTTTGATCGTGGAGCATTTGGCTGATATAATAATGCCTAAGTATTTTAGTTTGTTTACAATTTGGAACCCCAAATTCACTTCTAATTCTTTCCCTTGCTTTGCTGTTAAGTTTTTGGCAATAATTTTAGTTTTTTCCCTATTGACTTTTAATCCCGCCACCTTACCATATTTTTCTATTTCCTGGGTCAGACACGGTCCCGATATCAACGGATCTTCTAATATAAATACTAAATCATCAGCGTAAGCCTGCACCTTATATTGTTGATTTTGGATATAAAGACCTTTTATCCCCATATTACGTCTAATTTCCCTCAATAAGGGTTCTAATGACAGAATAAATAACAACGGGGAAAGCGGACACCCTTGTCTAGTTCCTTTCTCAATATCAATTTGATTGGATACATCACCATTAATTGAGATTTTAGCAGTCTGCTTCGAATAAATTGCACGGATTGCCCGAATAAATCTTTCTCCAAATTGCATATGTTGCAGTAAACCTATTAAAAAACTCCAATTCACACGATCAAAGGCCTTATGTGCATCCATGAATACCAGGGCCAATTGTTTATCAGTATGAGTTTCGTAATATTCCAAAACATTCATAACTATTCTTACGTTATCTCTAATCTGTCTGCCTGGTAAGAAACCATTTTGGTCTTCATGTATAAATTGGTTAAGAAACCCTTTAAGTCTCTCTGCTAAAACCGCTGCAAATAATTTATAATCCGCGTTAAGAAGTGAAATGGGCCTATAATTCTGAATCTGAGATAGGTCACTATTGTCCTTTGGCAAAAGAGTTATTAGTGCTTCTGTCCATGATTTCGGGATCTGTCCCTCCCGAATTACCCCATTAAATAGTTCAGTCATATGCGTACCTAATGTTTCCCAAAATGCTTTGTAATATTCAATCGGTAGGCCATCTGTACCGGGAGTTTTCCCTGTCTTTTGTTTTCCCATGACCCTTTCAATTTCCCCCTCCGTAATTTCTTCATCCAATACTTCCCTAGATAAGTCTGGTATTTTGGGTATGTCTGATTCCTCTAAGTATTTCTTTATTTCCTGCTCAGACTTATCTTCCTTACAATATAAATTAGTATAAAATTCCTGTACAATTACTTTCTTCCCTTCTTCCCCTGTAATCCAATTGCCTTTCCCATCTCTCAAATTATGAATTCTGTTCTTTTCTTTTTCTTTATTTAGATGGTAAGTGAGCCACCTCCCTTGTTTATTTGCCCTTTCGAAGTATCTTTGCTTCATCCATCTTATTTTTTTCTCCAAATCCTGTTGATCTAATAAATTAATTTGGTGTCGTGCTACTTTCAGGTTCATTTTAAATCCTATATTGCTTGGGTCCCGCTGTAACATAGCCTCACTTCTTACCAGGTCATCCAATAATTTATTACGCTCAGCCCTTTCCTTCTTTCGTTTCCCTGCCATATAGTTAATCACCAAACCACGAAACACAGCCTTCGCTGTGTCCCATACGTTGAAAGGGCATGCATCCTCCCTGTTATTTTCCTGGAAAAAAAACCCCATCTCTTTCTTTAGGTGTTTTAAGAATGGCTCATCTTTAAAAACTCCTATGTCCAATCTCCACTTAGGCCTTATTTTCCGGCTTCCCCATGTTATCCAAAGAGGGTTGTGATCTGCCCACTCATTGACGCCTATTTCTGCTTTCTGTATCCCCTGACTCAATTCCCCTGACAGCCACGCCGCATCTATCCGCGACCAAGATGAGTGCCTGGCGGAGAAGTATGTATATTGTTTATCATCTGGGTGCTTTTCCCTCCAGATGTCTCTAAGTCCAAATTCTTCTTGTATTTGCTGCCAGCTAAAAGGCAGCCTTTTCTTTACCGTATTCTTTTCTCCTTCCTGCTTCCTCTTTCCAGATATATAATCTTTGCTTTTATCCTCTATAGCATTAAAGTCTCCCACTACACAGATATGTGGGTAATCATATTCAACAAGTTTAGAGTGTAAGATCTGAAAAAAAACTTTCTGATTTCCATTAGGTGCGTATATACAAACCAATAAACATTTTTTATCACATATTTCTACCTCAACCATCAACAGTCTCCCATCTTCGTCTGCAAAAATCAGCCTCGACTTTATGTGTTTTTGTACATAAATAGCTACTCCTCTTTTTTTTGTTTCTGCTAGGGATGTATATAGTTGACCCAATTTGCTATAATTCAATAGGTAGAGGTGATCTCTTTTTATATGTACCTCTTGGAGGCATACTATATTCAAACGTGCTTTCATTAATTTAGTAAAAACCTTTTTCCTTTTATTTGGACTATTCAATCCATTGATATTCACAGACATTAGACGCATCTCTTCCCCCATCCCGTCTTCCTTATTACCCTTACTTGCCTTCTGCTTGAGGTTTCTTTTTTGATTGTCTTGTTTCAACACCCCTCTCTACCTGAGTCTGAGTTTGTCCTTTCCCTTTCTTCCTTTCACCTACTTGTTCTATTTCCCCTCTCTCTTCCTCCTCTAGTACTTCTTCCCCGCTCTTGCTCTCTAACTCTTCTCCCACGTCTGCTTCTGAGGGGTTCAAATGTCTAATAAAGAAATCTCTAGCGTCTCTAAGATTATCGATTCTCACCCTTTTTTCTGCCCAAGTAAATAATAAACCTTCTGGGAGTAGCCACCTATATAATATTTTATGCTTTCTCAGTTGGGCCGTTAAGAAGTGATAATTACGCCGTATTTCCTGAACCCGCCTAGGGAGCTGCCTCAAAAATATCAATTGTTTATCCTTATAGGTTACTGTTTTATCTCTAGCCTTCGCAATTACCTCTTCCCTAAGGGCTTTCTTAGATAGTCGGATATGAACCTCAGTTGGAAGTTTCTGTCTCCTGGCATAACTCGTGTGAACCCGAAACACGTCGTCTATATCCCTCAAAACCTCTTCCTTTGTGATCTCCAAAGTCCCAGCCAGTATTTCTGCTACTATATCTCTTAATGGCTCCCCCCTTTCTTCCACCACATTTTGAATCCTCAAGTAGAAAGATGATCTGTCCATTTCCAAAAAAAAAATTTCCTCTTCAAAGACCCTGCTCACCGCTATTTGCTCCCTTTCCTCTCCATCTTGTCTTTCCTCACATCGTCCCATCCTCCTTTCAATGTCTTGTATTTTACTCTCCTGTTGCGTCAAAACCCCCTGAACACCTTCCAAATGAGAAAAATCATGGGAGAAATTTTCAGAAAAGATCATGCTGTTGTATTTGCCTTGCCTTGCCATTTTTTTTGGGGGGGAGGGGTGTTGGTTGGAGTCAGAAGTCCCAAGTTTCATTGGTTTGAGCCCTTAGACATTTCTTGATGAAACTTGTATGACTTTGTGAGAAAGGAGAAAAGTGTCTCTTTTCACATCACAGAACATTTTATACCTTCCCTCTTCACTTTGCTGCAGTGGTTGTAATCCTTCCCCGTTCTTTTACTGGTACCCCAATTAATTTGGTTCCCTGTTGGAGCGGTTTCTTCAGTGGGAGTCCCAGCATCTACAGTAGTGGCCAAAATTGTGGAAACCTTAGTTGGGTAACCTTTAGCATGGATTAAGGCAGGGGTGGGTTCTATTTACCTTTGCCACCTGTTCGTAACAGGATTGCACGCATGTACAGATCACTGATGACGGCATACAGAGCAGTTGCCGGGGCCTCCCGCCAGTTTCACTACCGGTTCTTGTGAACTGGTCTGAACCAGGGGCCACCCACCACTGAATTAAGGTATTACAACATCCTCCCATGGAGTAAGCCAAGTCTATTAGTTCTGCAGGTGTTGTAATGTGAAACCAAGATTGACTAACAAGTTTCTTCAGTCAGCTCCATAGATTTTCCATTGAGTTAAGGTTTAGGCTATTCCCAGGACATTCCAGCAGTGGAATATTGTTACTTTGAAACTCTCCCTCCCCAAAAAAGTGGCGTTATTAGCCATCAAAGTTCACAAATACACTTTTCCCAAAAGGTTTCTACAGTTTTGGCCACTATTGTATTTGTTAAAGATTGTCATCCCTGCTGATTCAAAAACTGAGCAGTTTTTATGCAACTCCTGGACACTGGAAAAGAGTTGAGTTTCTCTTTAAGCTTATCCAGGACCTTCTCTCCGAATTAATTTTATAACTCAACTTCTTCACTAGGCCAGCACAATTTCTAAGCTCTTGTCCTGCCTCACTTTTGTTGTTTACTGATGAAAACTTCTCCATAGATAATTTTACCTATTTTAAGAGTTTGGCTCTTTACGGAGGAAAGAATAAAGATTTGAACTAGATGCCAGAACAGGCATTTTTCAAAAGAGTCCCTGAATTTAAAACAAAGAAATAATTACCTATATCATATCCCTTCAGGTGAGACTTACACACTTTTCAGCTGTGTAAAAAACAAGAATGGGTCTTTTTGGAAATCTGGAATGACGGAACGACCAATGATTCCCAGGTGCACCGTTCCACCAATAATGAGATCACCAGGCCTATAGTAGCTTTCCTGTGACTGGAAATAATTCCTCAACACACATACACTTTGCATCTTCTTAGCAGCAGTTGGAGGCAGGAGCCACAAGATCAGCAGGAGGAGGAGGAGAGGCAGCCCAGTCATTCTTGTCACCTTCCCTCCTAGATCATAAGTCAAGGTTTTTGGAGAAGCCAACTTGCAGGTAGCACTTGAAATCTCACGAAAGCTTTAGCACAATAGACACCACCTATTCTACCTGGATGGCCTCAGGGAAAGTTTATATCAACCATGTTTCCTCTTATCTGGGTTCAAGCTGAGGCCAAAGAAAAAGCAATGGCCAGCTGAATCTCAGCAAACCCAGAGGTTTGCTATTTGGAAGACAAGAGAAGGTACAGACATGTCCTGCCTCCACTAGGAGAACTAGGGGAATATTTTTTTTTATAACAGGTTTTATCATGAAAGATTTGTGAGGGTAGAAATCTACAGGGGATACATTAACAATTACTATTCTGACATACTGTTCTGGCACTAGAAGGGGAAAAAACATGTTTATATCTCTAGTTGCTAATTCACAGAGCAAATCGTCTTGAGAGTCAAGGTGAAGCTGGGTGTTTGAGGTATATAAAATTGAGCATTGTATTATAATTTTTCACATATTTATTTATTTATTTATTTATTATTGAATTTCTATACCGCCCTTCTCCCTGAGGACTCAGGGCGGTGTACAGCCAGAATTAAAAAGACATGCAAGACAAATATTAAAAAACAATTAAATATATATAAATTTGGCCCAATTAAAACTCATTACCAATTAAAACGTTTAAAACATTTAAAACAGTTAAAAATTTCATCTTAAGCCAGCCCGGCTTGTTTAAATAAATGGGTTTTAAGGGCATGACGGAAGGCACTGAGGTCCTGGATTCTCCTTATCTCTGGGGGGAGCTGATTCCAGAGGGTAGGTGCCCCCACAGAGAAGGCCCTCCCCCTGGGGGTCACCAGCCTACGCTGTCTGGCTGATGGCACCCTGAGGAGGCCCTCTCTGTGGGAGCACACGGGTCGATGGGAGGTCGTCGGTAGCAGCAGGCGGTTTCGAAGATAGCTAGGCCCTATGCCATGGAGCGCTTTGAAGGTGATAACCAACACCTTGAAGCGCACCCGGAAGACCACCGGGAGCCAGTGCAGCTCGCGCAGGAGCGGTGTTACATGGGAGCACCATGCTGCTCCCGTCACTACCCGCGCTGCTGCGTTCTGGACCAGCTGGAGCCTCCGGGTGCTCCTCAAGGGGAGCCCCATGTAGAGAGCGTTGCAGTAGTCAAGGTGAGAGGTGACGAGGGCGTGAGTGACTGTGCACATATGATTTACAATAACATTATTGTCACTTTAAATGTAGACTAATCAGCATACATTAAAATGAAATTTCATTGCATACAGCTCTCAAAGGGTCAGCACCTCCAATATACACTATAGAAACATGACTAAATAAATAAATACAAAATTATGTATATACCCACCTATATTATTTGACACAGAGAAATAACACAGTCTAGTTCAGGTGTGTATATGTACATGGCAAGAAAAATGAATCTTGCGAGTTAAGCAGATGGATGGCATTGGGAACAAAGCTGTTACAGAATCTGGTAGTCCAGCTAGAAATATTTTGAAAGCCCCTCCCAGAGGAGAGTGACAGAAACAGACAGTGAAGTGGGTGTGTGGGGTCTCTAACAATACTTTGAGCTCTATGTACCTAGTGCTTATAAGCAATATCCTGAATAATAGGAAGCAAGCTTCCTATAATCTTCTTGACTGTCCTTACCACTCTCTGTAGGGACTTTCAATCTGAGGCAATGCTGCAAAAAGTGGCCAGGACAGAAGGATAAAGATGTCTTCTCGTCATCCGATGCAAAAAATACAAACTCTGGTTTGCATGCTTCAGTAAGGATGTGGTGTGGAGAGACCAGTTTAGATTGTTGGTTATCTGCACCAGTGGTGAATTGTCAAATTTGTTACTACCAGTTCTGTGGCTGTGGCTTGGTGGTGGTGGTGTGGGTAATGTGACTAGGTGGGCATGGCCAACTTTTTGTTTTTAACTTTTAAAAGCATTTTTTCTACAACCTCTTTGGCCCCGAAGAAGTTGTAAAAAAAATGCTTTTAAAAGCCTCTGACGATCTCAGCTGAGCTGCACAATCGTCAGAGGCCTTTTTTTTTTTTTTACTTTTAAAAGCATTTTTTTGGCCGAAGAGGTTGTGGGGAGGGCAGGGATTTTTGTTACCGGTTCTCCAAATCACCTGCTGCCATCGCTACCAGACCGGGTGATCTGGTCTGAACCGGAAGCATTTCACCCCTGATCTGCACCCCCAGATAGATAATACTGTTGACTATCTCTACAATTGTATCTTTGATACTTAGTGGAGTATGACTATGCCAGCTCTTTCTAAAATCTACAATGACCTCCTTTGTTTTATCAACATTTAGAACCAAGTTACTTTTATTGCACCGGTCCAACAGAGCCTTCAGCTCTTCCCTATAAGCATTTTCATTGTTGTATTGGGTAACACCCACCATTGCGATGTCATCCACATACTTCACAATATGATTCGTACCAGATTTAGCACAGTAGTTGTGGGTTATCAAAGTGAAAAGTAGTGGACTCAGGGCACAGTTCTCTGGGGAGCCCATACTCAAATGGAGTTGGAAACTTTTCTTCCAACTCGCACAACCTGGGACCTATATATGCTAATCAGGCATGGTGGCAGGGTGTGATGTTAGTTCGCTTCCTCGTTGTGCACCCTGGATAGCACGGAGGTGTGAACCAAATGACTGGCAACAATTGGCAGCCAGATTACATTGAAGAGTTGGTAGTTAATGACAGTTGGCAGTCAGGCATCTTTGTAGAACTCCTGTCTAAATATATGGCAACGGTTAAACAAAGCAGGCCTTTTTTTTTTTTTTTTTTTTTGGTCTTCAGCGACCTTTCACCACCAGCTCTATCTGTTGTGGCTCTGTCCTCCGAGCCTATTTTATCGGAGGAAGAAGGCTCCGAACATGAAGGAGAGGAGACAGCCAGGCGTCCCTCTCCAGGACCCTCCTCTCTGGCAATGCCTCAGGTGTCTCCCGAAGGAGAAGAGATTGGCCAGGAGCCAGGTGTTTCTGAGCCGTCGGATAGTAACGAAGAAACATTGTGGCTGGACCCACAAATCGGAGAGACAAGCGTGCACAGCAGAAAAGGAGGCGTGCCAGAGATTAAGCTGAGTCACTGGACCACACCCCACAGGCTATAAAAGGGAGTGTGGTGGCCATTTGGACTCTGTGACGGATAAAGCTAATCTCTGGCGAGTCACTTTGCACCTTTGGACACTTTGCTGTGTATTTAATTACAAACTGGACTATTCAAACTGTGTGTATTTTTGTCTGTGTTATCAGAGTAAAAGTTCTTGGCAGGCAGCCACGGAGTTGCTGCCAAGTTCCTTATCACTGACGTTGAGTGTTTGAAGAGTTTATTTAACCCTCGGCTAGCTGGTTGGGTGTGTGCGTGGTACGGGGACAGAACACTATCAAGGCAGGAAGACTTAGTGAAGGAGTACAACAAAATTTTGAGAAACCCACTTCTTCTTGTGCACCTCTTTCCCTGAGGTGCCAGGACCCTCCTCTTCCTCCTCCCCTGAACTCAAAAGGAAGGAAGGAAGGAAGGAAGGAAGGAAGGAAGGAAGGAAGGAAGGAAGGAAGGAAGGAAGAGTTCATGGATAAAAATAAAGCAGCCTAAAGCTGTTAGAATGAGATATTTTTCTCTAATAGTAAGACTCACAAGGACTAGTAGTCGGAGGAGCAATAGTAGGAGGTGTAGTAGCAGTGGGGAAAAGTGGACTAGTGGTGAGTAATGAATACTAGTTTGTGTATGTGTTGTCTAAGGGCCTGTGTTGTTGGATTGTCTCTCTTATGTTTTGGAGCCCACTGACTCAGATATTTAAAAGAACCCATGAAAATAACCACAACAAGTGTGTATACCAACTATATAGAACGTTTCCTGCAAATCATTTAGACAACATACCATCATCTCTATATACAGTTACACAAATATGTATCTTCCCAAATAACCAGTTTCTAAGCTCTGTGAGATATAAAGCCCAAGTTTTTTAATCCTCGCAATTCATAAACAAGTCTGATTCACAAAATCAAAGGTTTATTTGAGATAAAATGAAGAAAAATAAAAAGTGGTTGCAAGCGCGGCCTCTTAGATCCATCCCAAAGGGATTGAGTTCAAAGAGTGCAAAAAGCAGTTTTCAAGCTATACATTTTATACTCCTACACAATGTACACCACTCCTAAGAATCCCTCCCAACTCCTTTATTCACCTAAGTCATTCTTCAAGTTGTTTTACACTTTAAAGGGTCATCTTGACATTTCCTGCCTAACAACTATCTTATCATGTTTACTTTTAACATCACCTTGGGCAAATGTTCCTTTTTACTGATAACAGTTTTGCCCAAGACGTAGGTTTCTGTCTCCATGGGAGCTTTTAGCAAGTCATACACTTTGTCTCGACTAATTACGATTTGTGATCAGTTTCCAAAAGTAAGAACATCATAGCTTTTTAATACATTTAATACTTTTATAAGCTGCCACCGACGACCTCCCATCGACCCGTGCGCTCCCACAGAGAGGGCCTCCTCGGGGTGCCATCAGCCAAACAATGTAGGCTGGTGACCCCCCAGGGGGAGGGCCTTCTCTGTGGGGGCACCTACCCTCTGGAATCAGCTGCCCCCAGAGATAAGGAGAATCCAGGACCTCAGTGCCTTCCGCCGTGCCCTTAAAACCTTCTTTTTCCAACAAGCCGGGCTGGCCTAACTCTTTTTAAATGTTTTTAATTGTTTTTGTTTTTGTTTATTGTTTTAATTAATGGGGCCAAATTTATACATATTTTTAACTGTATTTTAATATTTGTATTTGATGTTTTTATTTGCCTGTTCACCACCCTGAGTCCTCAGGGAGAAGGGCGGTATACAAGTTCAAAAATAAAATAAATAAAATATAAAATAAATATAAAAGAGTAACATATTAGGGTTAGGAAAATTACCCATTAGGAAATACCCATTAATGTCTATTTCACATGGTATATATTAATAAAGTATCTATTAAGTTAACAGTTAAAATGACTCATTAAATTCTAAAATTAAAAAAAGCTGATAGTCTATTGAATAAAAATGTTAGTAGGGCACTTAGCAAAACCTCAGAGCTCTATGGGAAGAAACATGTTTAAAAACATCGATAGTGAATCCAACCCATTTTTTAAAACTGATTTGATAAAAATAAATGAAGAAACTGTACAGGTGGAAATTCTTATCCACATATTTAATCTCATTGTTGATTTCCATGTTTATCACTAAGTCTTCTCTGGGGACAACTGACAAAATGCGCTAAAGTCAAAATAAAAATTCCCAAATCTCATACAAATCAGAGATTTTTGTGATGCATTATCTTTTCTTTACAATTAAGATGGGGTCTCAATAAGATAATGTAGCATTTGGGGGAAAAGATACAAACCAAAAGACCAGCTCCAGAGGCCAAAATGGAGAAGATCTCCACAGCTACCATGGACTTTTCCTTGGTGCTCAGATAGGTGGGGAGGAAAGTGATCCAAACACTGCAAAAAACTAGCATACTAAAAGTGATGAATTTGGCTTCGTTAAAGCTGTCAGGCAATTTCCTAGCCAGAAAAGCCACTGTGAAACTGACAAGGGCCAAAAAACCCAGATAGGCAAGGACAGCATAAAACATTGAAGCTGAGCCTTCATTACATTCCAAGATGATCTCTCCTATCAAAGAGTGGAAGTCCAATTTAGGAAATGGAGGAGAGGTTGCCAGCCAGGTGGCACAAAAACCTGCTTGGATCAGGGGACAGCCAAAGACAATGGAGTTGGTCAGTGGTTTTCCCAAGAGTTTCCTTGTCTTGTTCCCAGGTTTAGTGGCCATGAAGGCCAGAACCACCGTGACAGTTTTTGCCAAGACAGAGGAAACTGCAAGGGAAAAGAGAATGGCAAATGAAGTTTGTTGGAAGAGACAGGTGAGCTTTCTGGGTCGACCAATGAAGAGGAAGGAGCAGAAGAAGCAGAGCATTAGGGAAACCAGGAGGATGTAGGTGAGATCTCGGTTGTTGGCCTTGACAATCGGTGTTTCGTGATGTTTAAGGAAAATCACCAGCACTGC
Organism: Arizona elegans; assembly: GCA_022577455.1. Taxonomy (NCBI): domain Eukaryota; kingdom Metazoa; phylum Chordata; class Lepidosauria; order Squamata; family Colubridae; genus Arizona; species Arizona elegans. The sequence goes on from JAKOOJ010000018.1 coordinate 16,147,958, forward strand.
CAATGTGATCGTAGAGAGGAAAAGAGCGAGACATAATAAAGTGTATCCCAGGGTCTCTTGATAGGCAAGGAAGTGGATCCTCTTGGCAATGCAGTGGTCCTTGTGCTCATTGGGGTATCGGTCTTCTGGGCAGAGGTCACAGTGGGCAGCATCTGAAATCAAGAGTCTTTGTTTAAGGATTTCAGGGGCATCTGCCATAAACGTTATCCCTCCCATCAGGGTGACATGACTGCCTCCTTTCTCCTCTGGGCAACCGACAGACTTAGTGATGGAATGAACTATGTGTATTACATAGGAGATCAAAAAGAGCAATAATTCTTCATGATGACACTGAGGGTAGATTAGAGACAAGAATCTGTTCAGCCTTAGCAGTTTGATGAGTTTGCTGTGATATAAAGGGTCTCTCCAATCACTGGGCACCTTAATGCCTAACATGCATTTCAGAGTGAGAGAAACTATGAAATATATATTTTCCCCCAGTTTATACTGAAACCCCCAGAATTCTTATAGAGCTTGTATGCCAGGAATGTTGCTATTTTGTTTATGTATAGAAAAACAGAGTTGGAAGGTCTACTAGTCCAGCCCTCTGCTTAGGCAGGAAAACCCCATTTCATTTCAGACAAATGGTTTTTCAATCTCTTCTTAAAAACTTCCTGTGTTGCAGCATTCACAACTTCTGGAGGCAAGTTGTTCCAGTGATGAATTGTTCTAACTGTCAGGAAGTTTCTCCTTACTTCTAAGTTGCTTCTCTCCTTGATTAGTTTCCACCCGTTGCTTCTTCTCCTACTTTCAGGTGCTTTACAGAATACCTTGACTCCCTCTTCTTCGTAGCAGCCCCTGAGATATTGGAACACTGTGATTATGTCACCCCTAATCCTTCTTTACATCAAACCAGACATACCCAGTTCCTGCAACCATTTGTCATATATTTTAACCTCCAATCCCCTAATCATCATGTGATCTTGATTCTATCCCTCTTTTGATGCAACCTAGAACTGTGTTGGCTTTTTTGGCAGCTGCAGCACACTGCTGGCTCATATTTAAATGATTGTCCACTCAGACTCCAAGATCTCTCTCACAGTTACTACTATTGACCTAAATAATAAAAATTAAAGCTTAAAACTCACGTTCCTGTCCTTTATGAAAAGATTGATAGCTATTCTACTGATGGGATGTGAAAGTACGAGAAGACAGGCTAGTAGGGTTCCCATACTGTATGTTGTTTACTGAAATTTCCCTGCATTAAATTGGTTAGGAGCAGGAAGTTTGCCTGTGGGCTGAGTTTAGTTCCATAAACTAAGATGAGAACTATGAATACTTTGAAGCACGTCAATCCTACCAAAAATTAATTAATATGAAAACATATTAATATCTGCTGAACGGTGTCCTTCAGCATGGAAGACCTAAATTGGAAGTGTGATCTACCTGTTTGATCAGAAATGGTCCCTTCTGGACAAGGGTCACATTGGTAGCAGCAAACCTGCTCGCCCTCTGGAACTCTTCTCCTCTCTCCTGCCTGGCACCTCTTCATGCCACACCTGGCAAAGGGCACCTTCTAAAAGGCAAAAGAGAAATGCTTGAGATGGTCTAAGCAATGAACATGCTTCATTATTGATTTCCACAGTTCTTTTTCCATGTTCAAAATAAATGGTTCACCATTGTCTACAAGAAACCAGGAACATCTCCTGAGGGATTAAGGCCAGTAGCATTCCTGACCAAACAATGGATACTGGAGATTGGAACTGGGAGCTCAGTCTTAAGTGAAAGGGGAAAAAAACATTGAGCTTTGTTTAAAAAAAAAAGATTCATGAGAATCCAACTGAACAGGAATGGTCCATGGAAATTATTATTGTCTCCTCCAATTATATCCTGGGTTTCAAGCAGAAGTTCCTTCCAATCCCAAACCTTTGTAGACGTATCACATATGTACCTCAATTGTGTTGCACGCAAAGAAGTTTTTTCACCAAATGACCGCATGTTTTGTAATTCAATAGTTCTGTTTCCAGTTAGAAGGATATTCTGCATCCCCAGGAAAGAATGAATCTTTCGCTAAATTTACAGCATTTCCTTCCATCTCACCTTTGTGGCCCAGACAATTGCATCAGAGTTAATGATGAAATCTTGGCCTGGGAGAGCCCCAGCATCTACTTGCCCAACTTTCACAGGGACAAAAGATTGATTGGGGAGGAAAACCCAGTTTAGAAGATCATATTGAGCCGACCCAAGTCCATTTTCTGAGAAGGACACTTCATCTCCAGCACTGTTGTTGAAGTGGACATTTCTCAAATAGCCAAGGATCTGAAAGGGAAGAAACATTCAGAAATTAAAGTAATTAATCAGAAAGTCACAAATGAGACATCATGGCTTCTATCATTCTGTGTCAGTTCCCGTTGATCTCTATGGGGACCTTGGCATTGTGGTGGGAGGGGGAAGGTTTGGAGATATGCTTATATGGGGTTTTCCTATGGTCCTTTCTCTGCCTTGATGAACCTTTGGGGAAGTCGGGAAGGGGGAAGAATGTGCCTCTGGCCATCTGTTTTGTCTCACCACCGGAGGAGCGAGATTGTGGCACCAAGGAACTGCCTGTTATCACCTTCTCAGCACAAAGTTCTCACAACAACTTTGCACCTTGGGATTGGCTGAAAGATGAACTGGACATTGGGAGGCGCCAATGGGAGGGGCATTGAATTCATTTAATGACTACAACTCAACAACTGTGGCAAAAAAACATCATGAATTGGGTCAAAACTCACTTACTTGCCTTGCTTAGCAAATTTTAGACTCAATGGTACTTATTTCATATCATTATACTGTTTTAAAACAATTCTCTAAGCTGTTCTTAGATTACCTGCCATGAATGGACATTTCTGATCCTCTTTCCAAGCCTCATCATGGATGGTTGGGAACTGGATGCAAACATCACATGTAATGCATGTGCCAGAGCAAAAATGGCATTGTAGATATTGTAACTTTCACCTGTCATGCTTGTTTCAAAGATGTGAGTGGGAACATTTTGTACATTCTCCTTTCCTGTGCATTTCTTCTTCTTCTTTGGAATGAATAATCCTGGTCTGTGGATCTTGCAATCAAAGACTCTTTCCCACCACTGTGGGAGGAAGATGTCCCCTTTTGGGTTCAAAGGGTCTAACGATGTGAGAAAATGGCTGAATTCTGAGATATCCCCTGTGTGGTCTCTTAACTGCAAAGCCCCATGGAAGGGCTTTATAAGTGGTAATGCATCTTTAGCTGACACCACATTATGTTTCCATTGGGAAGTTAGGATCCAAACTTTCTGAAGGATTGACTTTGTTGACGTTATGTGAAAATGCAAAGCTGACTGTATATTTGCATTAATATGAGGGTCTCCAAAGAGAATAATCACTTCAGCTTTACAACAGTTTTTTAAAAAAAGAATAAATGTTTTCCATGTATGGAGAAAATCATCCGATTTCAATATTTCAGTGAAGGCCACACAGATCTCCTTCTCCTTGAGCATTGGCATCAGAGATGAGAGGAAACGTTCTCCACTGTCAGCTTTGTTGGCCACCAGCCCAACCCAGTTCCACTGGAAATACAGGAGCAGCTGGACTAAACCCACATACTGAGGAAATTCCTTGGAATTAATCCTGAAGAAGGAAGGATAAACTCTTCTCTCTCCCTCAGAGAACTCAAAGCCAACACCGAGCTGGAGAAAGTGAGATTCTTCTTTTAAAGACAAACTAAGTTTTATGGTAAATTTTAAGGGTCACCATTTTATGGTTGATGGCCCCATTAGTCAGACTTATTCACTCTGACTGGCACCCTTAAGCTTCTTCCATCTTAGGAAGAGTGAAAAGTTACACATTTTGCCTGGTTGGGACAGGTCAGAAGACAAAGATACAAACCATTCAACTGATACAGGGAATAAATTGCAAAAGGGTGGCTAAAGTATTAGTTAATTAGAAAATAACTTCTACATTAAAAAAATCCTCTTGGTACAGTCAGTATTTAGGAAATATCTCATTATCTACTTCTATCATAGAATAACAGAGTTTGAAGAGACCTTGAAGGTCTTCTAGTCCAACCCTTTGCTTAGGCAGAAAACTCTATGTCATTTCAGAGAAATGGTTATCCAATCTCTTCTTAAAAACTTCCAGTGTTGAAGCATTTACAACTTCTGGAGGGAAGTTGTTCCACTGATTAATTTTTGTAACTGTCAGGAAATTTCTCCTTACTTCTAAGTTGCTTCTCTCCTTGATTAGTTTCCACCCATTGCTTCTTGTCCTGTCCTCAGGGGCTTTGGGGAGTAGCTTGGCTCCTGCTTCCTTTTGGCAGCCCCTGAGATATTGCAAGATTGGTATCATGTCAACCCTAGTCCTTCTTTTCATCAAACTAGACATACCCATTTCCTGCAACTATTCTTCATATGTTTTAGCCTCCAATCCCCTAATCATCTTTGTTGCCCTTCTCTGCCCTCTTTCTAGTGTCTCAGCATCTTTTTCACCTCATGGTGACCAAAACTGGGTGCAGTATTCTAACTGTGGATTTACCGAGGCATTATAAAGTGGTATTAACTTTTCACGTGATCTTACTTTTATCCCTCTGTTTATGGGACCATCTGGGTTCAGTTCCAAGTGGGGAAAAAGACACTGGAAACAATGGAGGCTGCTAAGAAAGATGGTTTAATGGTGGACAGGATCACATGGATTGAGTTCCTGAGCAGAAAAAGGGCCGAGATGCTGAGTTTGCCTTGGTTTTATGCCCTCTCTGCGCTTTGAACTTCCTGGGGCACAGGAAGAGTATCCCGATTGGTTGTCAGACGCCCAGGGGGTGGGGGTCTTAGCTAGCCTTGCTGGCTGGTGTAATCTTCCCAGGTGCCATGGGGTGAGTTTCTGTTGCTAGATGGGTCCTATGGTGTTGTAGATGATGCCCATTGACAAAGGTGGGGCGGGAGGCAGGAAGCTGCTTTGTGTTTAAAACATGTTTCTCCATTTCTCATCCAGGGAAATATAATATTCTGCCTTTTTTTAATATTTTCCAAAATATTTCATTCTTCTAGGAGAGGGGTGGGTGTTAACTTCCTACAGAACTGTGTTGGCTTTTTGGCAGTTGCAGCACACTGCTCGCTCATATTTAAATGATTGTCATGTTATATAAAAAATTATCTTGACACATGAACATAAAAATAAATTCAACTGTCATGTGGATTCTCTAAGTCACATATTTGTGATGTGCCCCAGTAAATATCTTTGTTTTCTCTCTGTTTTTCCCTCGTTTGTCTGTGTCCATATCCAACATTGGATGCCCCTTACCAGTGGTGGGATTCAAGTAATTTATCAACTGGTTCTCTGCCGTAATGATTTCTTCCAACAACCAATTTGCCAAATGCTCAGAAAGTTAATGACTGGTTCTCCCGAAGTGGTGCCAATTGGCTGAATCCCACCAATGCCCCTTACCTGTGGGACCTTGTAGATGCTGAAGATGGAGGCCATCTGCCTTGAAGATTTGGGGATGAAGCCTCCAATGACAGAGAGCAGAGGGTCCTGCCTGTCACATTTATAACCTGGAATCATTCGGCCTCGTGTGGAGAGCAGGGAGAGGCTGATTATTGAAATACTTCTCTCAATCTTTTGATTGTCAGTAATGTGGAACCCCAGTGTGATATTGGGGAGGAGAACCAGATCCTTGTTGACCTCTCCGACTGCAAATACCACGGCCAGGAACTGCTGGTAACTCTTGGGTATGAGTCTATCGTGAGAAAAATCATGGGGGAAATTTTCAGAAAAGGTCATACTGTTGTATTTGGCTTGCCTTTTTTTTTTCCTGGTGTCAGTTGGAGTCAGAAGTCCCAAGTTTCATTGGTTTGAGCCCGTAGACATTTCTTGATGAAACTTGTATGACTTTGTGAGAAAGGAGAAAAATGTCTCTTTTCACATCACAGAACATTTTATACCTTCTAAAGAACTTTCCCTCTTCACTTTGCTGCAGTGGTTGTAATCCTTCCCCATTCTTTTATTGGCACCCCAACTAATTGGGTTCTCTCTTGGAGCAGTTTCTTCAGTGGGAGTCCCAGCATCTACAGTAGTGGCCAAAATTATGGAAACCTTTTGGGGAAAGTGTATTTTCTAAAACTAGCTAATAAGTCCACTTTTTTTTGGAATAGTACCATAAAATTATATATCAATGGGAAGTTAATTTAATCAAGAATGTAATGGAATAACTTTTATGAAGGATTTCTTATTAGAATAGCAGTTAATGTATAAAGAAGAAAAGGGAAACTTGTAGAAAAAATGAGATATACAAAAATTATCACCATGTCAGTTAATCCTTATTTGGTAACCTTTAGCATGGATTAAGGCAGGGGTGGGTTCTACTTACCTTTACTACCAGTTCGTAAGAGGATTGCAGGCATGCACATATCACCGATGACAACATACAGGGCAGTTGCCGGGGCCTCCCGCCGGTTTTACTACCGGTTCTTGTGAACCGGTCTGAACCGGGGACCACCCACCACTGAATTAAGGTTTTACAACATCCTCCCATGGAGTAAGCCAAGTCTTTTAGTTCTGCAGCTGTTATAATGTGAAACCAAGATTGACTAACAAGTTTCTTTAGTCAGCTCCATAGATTTTCCATTGAGTTAAGGTTTAGGCTATTCCCAGGACATTCCAGCAATGGAATATTGTTTCCTTGAAACTCCCCCTCCCCCAAAAAAGTGGTGTTATTAGCCATCAAAATTCACAAATACACTTTTCCCAAAAGGTTTCCACAGTTTTGGCCACTACTGTATTTGTTAAAGATTGTCAGCCCTGCTGATTCAAAAACTGAGCAGTTTTTATGCAACTCCTGGACACTGGAAAAGAATTGAGTTTCTCTTTAAGCTTATCCAGGACCTTCTCTCCGAATTAATTTTATAACTCAACTTCTTCACTAGGCCAGTACAATTTCTAAGCTCTTGTCCTGTCTCACTTTTTTTTTTACTGATGAAAACTTCTCTATAGAGAATTTTACCTATTTTAAGAGTTTGGCTCTTTACGGAGGAAACAACAAAGGCTATTGCTTAATGCATTGTAAGCCGCCCTGAGTCTCCGGAGAAGGGCGGCATATAAATCAAATTAATAATAATAATAATAATAATAATAATAATAATAATAATAATGGACCAATGACGTGTAATCCTAAACCACAAATTTTTCACTACAGAAGAATTAATAGCAATAGAAGAGAAAGCAATTAATGGTCTGAGTACAACAACAAAGAAGAGTAACAGCAAGAATGATTTCCAGACTCAAAAGCAAATTGAGGAAGAAAGGGAAGAAGACGATACTGAAATGGATGAAGATAAAGAACAAGGAAGCACTAAAGAACAAACACCAACAGATAGTGCTCAATTAGTTGGAAAAATAAAGCACCAAATGGAAGATGCTGAAAGAACACGTTTGCCAAAGCTGAACCAAGTGAACCGGAAAGAATTGAGAAATGTACTAAAAAAGGTCAATGAGGCTGTGCAAACTATTCGAACCACTACATTAGCCGAAACAAACCAACTGATGTATGCAGCAGCCGTCATAACCACCAAAGAACTGGGGTTGAAAATACAAAAGAACCAAAGAGGCAAGAAGGGGAAGCCTAAGTGGAAAATTCGGTTAGAATTGAAGATCAAAAAGGTATGTGGAGATTTGAGCAACTTGAAGAACCTAAGGCAAGATCAGCTAAAGAACAAGCAGGTCAAAAGCAGCCTAGAAGCAAGATACAATTTGAGGAATAAGGAGATTGCGGTAGTAATTGAAGAGCTGAAGCAGAGGGTTGTTGCCATTGCTGAAAAGATTAAAAGGTATGAAAACCGAGTAACTCAGTTCAAGGAAAACTCACAGTTCAGAGCAAATCAGCACCAGTTTTATAAGAGTTTAGAAAATGGAAACGGAGTAACAACAAATGAAAAGCCTGATAAAGAGAAAGCTCTGAAATTCTGGAAGAATTTGTGGGAAAACAACAAGAAGCACAACAGAAATGCAAAATGGATGAAACAGGTTGAGGACTCTATTAAAGTGCATGCAATGGAAGACATGAAAATAACAAAAGCAATGGTGCAAAGACAGTCAAGAAAAGTGAAGAACTGGAGTGCACCTGGACCGGATGAGCTGCATGGCTTCTGGTTAAAGGCACTTACAAGTCTGCACAAAAGATTGGCAACCCAGATGAACCAGATCCTAAAAACACCTGAAAATGATGAATGGATGACAACTGGAAGGACATTTTTGATCCAAAAAGATAAAGAAAAAGGAAAGGACCCTGGAAACTATAGGCCAATCACCTGTTTGCCAACAACATACAAGCTTCTTACTGGTATCATTGCAAACCAAATCTATGGATACCTGGAAAGAAATAACTTGCTTCCTGTAGAACAGAAAGGATGCTGCAAAAACTCAAGAGGAACAAAGGATCAATTGCTGATCGACAAGCTAATCCTAAAAAACTCAAAGAAAAGACGAACCAACCTGTTCATGGCTTGGATAGACTATAAGAAAGCATTTGATTCAGTTCCCCATAGCTGGATCAAGAAATGCCTGGAAATATTAGGCATCAGCAGCAACATACAAAAATTCATGGAATCTTCAATGAACCTCTGGAAAATGAAACTTATGGCTAATGAAGAAGAACTGGGTGAAGTTGAAATTAAACGAGGCATTTTCCAGGGCGATTCCCTTTCACCCCTACTTTTTATACTCTCAATGCTACCACTGACAATCATTTTGAAGAAGATGAACTGTGGATACGAACTTGCAAAGAAAGGACTGAAAATCTCGCACTTGATGTACATGGATAATTTGAAGCTGTTTGGTAAAACAAAAGCTGAACTGAATTTATTAATTGAAAACACAAAAGAATTCAGCCAAGACATTGGTATGCAGTTTGGAATTGACAAATGTGCAACAATAGCAACCAAAGCAGGCAAAATCATAGAAGATGATGGAATAGAACTAGAGAATGAAGAAATGATAAAGGCAGTAAAATCAGAAGAAGGCTACAAGTACTTGGGAATTTTAGAAGCCTCTGACTTAATGCATAATAAAGTCAAGGAATTAACTTCAGCCAAGTACATTCGGCGAATTCGTAAGATATTAATGACCAAATTGAGTGGAGGAAACATCATAAAAGCCATAAATACCTGGGCTATACCTGTGATTAGATACTCTGCAGGAATAATTGACTGGACCCAGATGGAGTTAGACAATTTGGACAGAAAAACAAGGAAGCTTATGACAATGAATCATGCCTTGCACCCTAAAAGTGATGTTGACCGATTATATTTACCAAGAGCAGAGGGTGGTCGAGGACTTCTACAAGTAAAGCAGACTGTGGAAGAAGAAAAATGCAGCTTGAATGATTACATCCAGAAAAGTGAAGAACCAATGATTAAGGAAGTAAATAAAGGAGGGCTTTTAAAGACAACTAAAACAAAAGCAGAATATAAGAAAGAAGTAACTGAGCAGCGAGCTGAAAATTGGAAACACAAAGCTCTGCATGGCCAATACTTGAAAAGTATTGAAGGCAAAGCTGACCAGAAACTAACTTGGAACTGGTTAAGATCAGGAGTACTGAAAAAAGAAACAGAAAGCTTTATTTTGGCAGCTCAAGAACAAGCCCTACCCACAAACTGCATGAAGGCAAAAATTCAACATGTCACCACCAACAGCAAATGCCGCCTCTGCAATGAGAAAGATGAGACAGTCGACCACCTGATCAGTGGGTGCAGCAAAATTTCACAAACCGACTACCTACAACGCCATGACCGTGTTGCTAAGATCATTCACTGGAAATTGTGCCAGAAGTGTGGATTTGAGTACAGCAAAAACCACTGGGAACATCAGGTTGAGAAAGTTTTAGAGAATGAGAAACTCAAGATCTTGTGGGACTTTAGGATTCAGACTGACAGGCACTTGGTCCACAACACACCTGATATAACAATAGTTGAAAAGAAAAAAGTATGGTTCATTGACATTGCAATACCTGGTGATGCATGGATTGAAGATAAGCAGCAAGAAAAAATCACAAAGTACCGGGATTTGCAAATTGAAGTTGAGCGACTGTGGAAAAAGAAATCGTGTGTTGTCCCGATTGTAATTGGAGCCCTTGGAGCAATACCCAAAGGGCTGCCCCGCTATTTAGAAATTCTAAATTTGCCGGACTTGAACATTTTGACTCTACAAAAAACCACCTTACTCGGAACAGCTTACATCCTCCGACGATACGTTAACAGTTCCTAGGTCCTTGGTTAGGACTCGAGCTGCTGAGCTATTAACCAGCCTCAAAGGCTCTGAATCTCACTAAAGATTAAATAATAATAATAATAATAATAATAATAATAATAATAATAATAATAATAATAATAATAATAATATAAAAAAATTGCACTAGATGCCAGAACAGGCATTTTTCAAAAGAGTCCCTGAATTTAAAACAAAGGAAATAATTATCTACATCATACCCCTCCAGGTGAGACTTACACATTTCGCAGGTTTGTAAAAAGCAAGAATGGGTCTTTTTGGAAGTCTGGAACAACTGAAAGCGTCATGATTCCCAGGTGCACATTCCCACCAATAATGAGATCATCGGGCCTATAGTAGCTTTCCTGTGACTGGAAATAATTCCTCAACACACATACACTTTGCATCTTCTTAGCAGCAGTTGGAGGCAGGAGCCAGAAGATCAGCAGGAGGAGGAGGAGAGGCAGCCCAGTCATTCTTCTCACCTTCCCTCCTAGATCATCAATCAAGGTTTTTGGAGAAGCCAACTTGCAGGTAGCACTTGAAATCTCACAAAAGCTTTAGCACAATAGAAACCACCTATTCTACCTGGATGGCCTCAGGGAAAATTTATATCAACCATGTTTCCTCTTCATCTGTGTTCAGGATGAGGCCAAAGAGAAAACTATGGCCAGCTGAGTCTCAGCAAACACAGAAGTTTGCTATTTGCAAGACAACAGTAGGTGACAGACATGTCCTGTCTCCACTGGGAGAACTAGGGGCATATTTTTTTATAACAGGTTTTATCTTGAAAAATTTGTGAGGATAGAAATCTACAGGGGATACATTAACAATTACTGTTCTGACATATTGTCCTGGCACTAGAAGGGGAAAAAACATGTTTATATCTCTTGTTGCTGATTCACAGAGCAAATCGACTTGAGAGTCAAGGTGAAGTTGGATGTTTGAGTTACATGAAAATGAGCACTTGTGTCATAATTTGATATGACTTAGAGTTAGAATAACTTTATTGTCACTTTGAATGTACACTAATGGCCAAAGATTAAAATGTTTCTTTTTGCATACAAAAAGTCACCACCTCCAATATACACTACATAAACATGATGAAATAAATAAATAAATACAAAATTCTGCATATATCCACATATATTATATGACATAGAGAAATTACACAGTGTAGTTTGGATGTATCCATGTACATGGCAAGAAAAATGAATCTTGCGAGTTTACCAGAATCTGGTATTTCTGCCTTAAATACTTCAAAACCTCTTCCCAGAGGGGAGCAAAAGAGACAGAACTTGGAGTGGTTGCGTGGAGTCTCTAACAATGCTTTGAGCTTTAAGTATGTAGTGCTTATAATCAATATCCTGAAAAATAGGAAGAGAGCTTCCTATAATCTTCTCGGCTGTCCTTACCACTCTCTGTAGGAACTTTCTATCTGAGGCACTGCTGCCACTAAACCAAAAATTTGCTAAAATGCTCTCAAAATAAAAATTCCCAAATACCATACAAATCAGAGATTTCTGTGCTTCATTATACTTTCTTTACAATTAAGATGGGGTCTCAATAAGATAATGTAGCATTTGGGGGAAAAGATACAAACCAAAAGACCAGCTCCAGAGGCCAAAATGGAGAAGATCTCCACAGCCACCATGGACTTTCCCTTGGTGCTCAGATAGGTGGGGAGGAAAGTGATCCAAACACTGCAAAAGACCAGCATGCTAAAAGTGATGAATTTGGCTTCATTAAAGCTGTCAGGCAATTTCCTAGCCAGAAAAGCCACTGTGAAACTGACAAGGGCCAAAAAACCCAGGAAGGCAAGGACAGCATAAAACATTGAAGCTGAGCCTTCATTACATTCCAAGATGATCTCTCCTATCAAAGAGTGGAAGTCCAAGTTAGGAAATGGAGGAGAGATTGCCAGCCAGGTGGCACAAAAACCTGCTTGGATCAGGGGACAGCCAAAGACAATGGAGTTGGTCAGTGGTTTTCCTAAGAGTTTCCTTGTCTTGTTCCCAGGTTTAGTGGCCATGAAGGCCAGAACCACCGTGACAGTTTTTGCCAAGACAGAGGAAACTGCAAGGGAAAAGAGAATGGCAAATGAAGTTTGTTGGAAGAGACAGGTGAGCTTTCTGGGTCGACCAATGAAGAGGAAGGAGCAGAGAAAGCAGAGCATTAGGGAAACCAGGAGGATGTAGGTGAGATTTCGGTTGTTGGCCTTGACAATCGGTGTTTCGTGATGTTTAAGGAAAATCACCAGCACTGCCAATGTGATCGTAGAGAGGAAAAGAGCGAGACATAATAAAGTGTATCCCAGGGTCTCTTGATAGGCAAGGAAGTGGATCCTCTTGGCAACACAGTGGTCCTTGTGCTCATTGGGGTATCGGTCTTCTGGGCAGAGGTCACAGTGGGCAGCATCTGAAATCAAGAGTCTTTGTTTAAGGATTTCAGGGGCATCTGCCATAAGCATTATCCATCCCGTCAGGGTGACATGACTGCCTCCTTTCTCCTCTGGGCAACTGACAGACTTAGTGATGGAATGAAATATGTGTATTACATAGTGGATCAAAAAGAGGAAGCGAACATGTACAAAATATTCTATAGGTGGCACCTCCCCTCAGCTTGTTTAAGAAGAATGTTTCCGAATACCTCCCAAACTTGCTGGAAATGCAAATTGCAAAAAAGAACCTACTACCACATGTGGTGGTCTTGTCAGAAAGCAAAAAAGTTTTGGCAGGCAATCAAGATATAAATAGATGAAATTAAACATCAGAAAATAGAACTGAGACCAGAAACCTTCCTATTAGGAATAATTACAGGAGATTACGAAAAAGAAATAAAATATCTAATTATTCACATACTAACAGCAGCACGGATAATTTTTGCCCAGAATTGGAAGCATGAAGCTAAACCAACAGAAAATAAAATAATCAGCAAAATTATGGAATGTGCAGAAATGGACAAACTTACAAAGGAAATACAGGAAAAGGAAGAAGCAGATTATTATTTAGTATGGCAGAAATGGTATAACTGGTTGGAGAAAAGGAAAGGAAAAGAAGAATAGGGACACAAAAGAGAGAACAAATTCATAAATAAAAACAGAGTACTAATTAATGAATATAGTAAATGAAATACGTAGATTAAGAAAATCAGAAAAGAGGATGTACTAGAAACAGAAATATAAAAGATACATCAGAGAAATATATATGTTTTTCTTCTAGCCAGGTTTTCCCTACGTAGCCAAGGTTTTTTTGTAGCTCCAGCTCAGTAGAATCTCATCTACTCGGTTCTGGGCTTTTTTCCTTTCTAACACCTAGCAAGCTCTGACTGCTAGGTGGGAGACCTAAATAGATCCATTTCTAGCTCGTTAGCTGTCGTCAGTAGGCCACACCCACCTCCTCCCTGTAAAGGCATAGTATCAATTTTCTTACTTCTTCGTAGGGACTATGTGTGTTTTTCTTCTAGCCAGATTTTCCCTACGTAGCCAAGGTTTTTTTGTAGCTCCAGCTCAGTAGAATCTCATCTACTCGGTTCTGGGCTTTTTTCCTTTCTAACACCTAGCAAGCTCTGACTGCTAGGTGGGAGACCTAAATAGATCCATTTCTAGCTCGTTAGCTGTCGTCAGTAGGCCACACCCACCTCCTCCCTGTAAAGGCATAGTATCAATTTTCTTACTTCTTCGTAGGGTCTATGTGTGTTTTTCTTCTAGCCAGGTTTTCCCTACGTAGCCACTCACGTAGATGAGTAGATGTGATTCTACTGAGCTGGAGCTACAAAAAAACCTTGGTTACGTAGGGAAAACCTGGCTAGAAGAAAAACACACATAAACCCTACGAAGAAGTTATATATATATATATATATAATTTTATATATAAATATATGGATACATGGATATGAACACAAGTATCATCGATCGATGCAACAAGTTCAAAAAGGAAGTCGTAAAGACTTGATTCATGTTTATTTAGGTATGTTTTATTGTTGTATGTATATTTGTTTGTACTTTCTAACTAATAAAAATTTATAAACAATTAAAAAAAAAGAAATCGAGTTTGACACTCCTGGTATATGGTAGCTGCAGCAAGACTATATGCTCAACAATGAAAGAATAATGAAATTGTCACAGTGGAGGTATGGATTGTGAAAATGTCAGAACTTTTGCTGAGATGGCAAAGTTGATTTGTTTGGTCAGAGGGGAAAAAACTTTTTTTCTTGCACCTTTTTCTTTCTTTTCTATGTTTTCTTTGTATTTGACTTTTACTGTATGCAAAAGTTTCAATAAATATAAATTATTATTTTTTTAAAAAAAGAGGAAATAACCCTTCATGACGACAATGAGGGTAGGTTAGAAACAAGAATCTGTTCAGCCTCAGCTGTTTGATCTGTTTACTCTTGAATAAAGGGTCTTTCCAGTCACTGGGCACATTAATGCCTACTGTACATTTCAGAGTGAGAGAATCTAGGAATAGTTCAATCCCTTATTTTTCCTATAGATCTATCAATTTCCTGGGAGATTAGTAGTGCTGAAAAAAGAACCACCTAAATAATAAAAATTAAAGCTTAAACCTCACATTCCTGTCCTTTATGAAAAGATTGCTAGCTATTCTTCCAATGGGATCTGAAAGTACGAGAAGACAGGCTAGTAGGGTTCCCATACTGTATGTTGTTTACTGAAATTACCCTGCATTAAATTGGTTAGGAGCAGGAAGTTGGCCTGTAGGCTGAGTTTAATTCCATAAACTAAGATGAGAACTATGAATACTTTGAAGCACGTCAATCCTACCAAAAATTAATTAATATGAAAACATCTTAATATCTGCTGAACGGTGTCCCTGAGCATGGAAGACCTAAATTGGAAGTGTGATCTACCTGTTTGATCAGAAATGGTCCCTTCTGGACAAGGGTCACATTGGTAGCAGCAAACCTGCTTGCCCTCTGGAACTCTCCTCCTCTCTCCTGCCTGGCACCTCTTCATGCCACACCTGGCAAAGGGCACCTTCTAAAAGGCAAAAGAGAAATGCTTGAGATGGTCTAAGCAATGAACATGCTTCATTATTGATTTCCACATTTCTTTCCCCACGTTCAGAAGGTCTTCAAAATAAATGGTTCACCATAGTCTACAAGAAACCAGAAACATCTCCTGAGGGATTCAGGTCAGTAGCATTCCTGACCAAACAATGGATACTGGAGATTGGAACTGGGCGCTCAGTCTTGAGAGAAAAGGGGAAAAAGCATTGAGCTTTGTTTTTTTAAAAAAAATTCTTGAAGCTCCAGCTGAACAGGAATGGTCCATGGAAATTTTTCTTGTCTCCTCCAATTGCATCCTGGGTTTCAAGAAGTTCTTTCCAATCCCAAACCTTTGTAGACCTGCCACATATCTATCTCAATTGTGTTACACGCAAAGAAGTTTTTTCACCAAATGACCGCATGATTTGTAATTCAATAGTTCTGTTTCCAGCTAGAAGGATATTCTGCATCCCCAGGAAAGAATGAATCTTTCCCTAAATTTACAGCATTTCCTTCCATCTCACCTTTGTGGCCCAGATGATTCCATCAGAGTTAATGATGAAATCTTGGCCTGGGAGAGCCCCAGCATCTACTTGCCCAACTTTCACAGAGACAAAAGATTGATTGGGGAGGAAAACCCAGTTGAGAAGATCATATTGAGCCGACCCAAGTCCATTTTCTGAGAAGGAGACTTCATCTCCAGCACTGTTGTTGAAGTGGACATTTCTCAAATAGTCAAGGATCTGAAAGGGAAGAAACATTCAGAAATTAAAGTAATTAATCAGAAAGTCACAAATGAGACATCATGGCTTCTATCATTCTGTGTCAGTTCCCGTTGATCTCTATGGGGACCTTGGCATTCTGATGGGAGGGGGAAGGTTTGGAGATATGCTTATATGGGGTTTTCCTATGGTCCTTTCTCTGCTTTGATGAACCTTTGGGGAAGTTGGAAAGGGGGAAGAATGTGCCACTAGCCATCAGTTTTGTCTCACCACTGGAGCGAGATTGTGGCACCAAGGAACTGCCTGTTATCACCTTCTCAATCCAAAGTTCTCACAACAACTTTGCACTTTGCGATTGGCTCAAAGATGAACTGGATATTGGGATGGGCATCAAATTCATTTAATTCATTTAACAACTCAACAACTGTGGCAAAAAACATCTTAAAATGGGTCAAAACTCACTTACCTGCCTTGCTTAGCAAATTTTAGACTCAATGGTACTTATTTCATATCATTACACTGTTTTAAAAAATTCTCTAAGCTGTTCTGAGATTACCTGCCATGAATGGACATCTGAGATCCTCTTTCCAAGCCTCATCATGGATGGTTGGGAACTGGATGCAAACATCACATGTAATGCATGTGCCAGAGCAAAAATGGCATTGTAGATATTGTAACTTTCACCTGTCATGCTTGTTTCAAAGATGTGAGTGGGAACATTTTGTATATTCTCCTTTCCTGTGCATTTCTTCTTCTTCTTTGGAATGAATAATCCTGGTCTGTGGATCTTGCAATCAAAGACTCTTTCCCACCACTGTGGGAGGAAGATGTCCCCTTTTGGGTTCAAAGGGTCTAACGATGTGAGAAAATGGCTGAATTCTGAGATATCTCCTGTGTGGTCCCTTAACTGCAAAGCCCCATGGAAGGGCTTTATAAGTGGCAATGCATCTTTAGCTGACACCACATTATGTTTCCATTGGGAAGTTAGGATCCAAACTTTCTGAAGGGTTAACTTTGTTGATGTTATGTGAAAATGCAGAGCTGACTGTATATTCCCATTAGTATGAGGGTCTCCAAAGAGAATAATCACTTCAGCTTTACAACAGTTTTTTAAAAAAAGAACAAATGTATTCCATGTATTGAGGAAATCATCCGATTTCAATATTTCAGTGAAGGCCACACAGATCTCCTTCTCCTTCAGCATTGGCATCAGAGATGAGAGGAAACGTTCTCCACTGTCAGCTTTGTTGGCCACCAGCCCAACCCAGTTCCACTGGAAATACAGGAGCAGCTGGACTAAACCCACATACTGAGGAAATTCCTTGGAATTAATCCTGAAGAAGGAAGGATAAACTCTTCTCTCTCCCTGAGAGAACTCAAAGCCAACACCGAGCTGGAGAAAGTGAGATTCTTCTTTTAAAGACAAACTAAGTTTTATGGTAAGTTTTAAGGGTCACCATTTTATGGTTGATGGCCCCATTAGTCAGCCTAATTCACTCTGACTGGCAAGCTTAAGCTTCTTCCTTCTTAGGAAGAAGGAAAAGTTACATATTTTGCCTGGTTGGGACAGGTCAGAAGACAAAGATACAAACCATTCACCTGATACAGGGAATACATTGCACTGAAAGGGTGGCTAAAGTATTAGTTAATTAGGAAGTAACTTCTACATAAAAAAATCCTCTTGGCACAGTATTTAGGAAATATCTCATTATCTACTTCTATCATAGAATAACAGAGTTTGAAGAGACCTTGAAGATCTTCTAGTCCAACTCTCTGCTTAGGCAGAAAACCCTATATCATTTCAGAGAAATGGTTAACCAATCTCTTCTTAAAAACATCTAGAGTTGGAGCATTTACAACTTCTGGAGGCACGTTGTTCCACTGATTAATTGTTCTAACTGTCAGGAAATTTCTCCTTAGTTCTAACTTGCTTCTCTCCTTGATGAGTATCCACCCATTGCTTCTTGCCCTGTCCTCAGATGCTTTAGAGATTAGCTTGGCTCCCTCTTCTTTTTGGCACTACCTGAGATATTGGAAAATTGCTTTCATATCACCCCTAGTCCTTCTTTTCATCAAACTAGACATACCCAGTTCCTGCAACTGTTCTTCCTATGCCCATTGACAAAGGTGGAGGCAGGAAGCTGCTTTGTGTTTAAAACATGTTTCTCCATTTCTCATCCAGGGAAATATAATATTCTGCTTTTTTAAAATATTTTCTAAAATATTTCATTCTTCTAGGAGAGAGGTGGGTGCTAACTTCCTACAGAACTGTGTTGGCTTTTTGGCAGTTGCAGCACACTGCTGATTCATATTTAAATGATTGTCATGTTATATAAAAAATTATTTTGACACATGAACATAAAAATAAATCTAACTGTCATGTGGATTCTCTAAGTCACATATTTGTGATGTGCCCCAGTAAATATCTTTGTTTTCTCTCTGTTTTTCCCTCGTTTGTCTGTGTCCATATCCAACATTGGATGCCCCTTACCTGTGGGACCTTGAAGATGCTGAAGATGGAGGCCATCTGCCTTGAAGATTTGGGAATGAAGCCTCCAATGACAGAGAGCAGAGAGTCCTGCCTGTCACATTTATAATCTGGAATCATTCGGTCTCGTGTGGAGAGCAGGGAGAGGCCGATTATTGAAATACTTCTCTCAATCTTTTGATTGTCAGAAATGTGGAACCCCAGTGTGATATTGGGGAGGAGAACCAGATCCTTGTTGACCTCTCCGACTGCAAATACCATGGCCAGGAACTGCTGGTAACTCTTGGGTATGAGTCTATTGTGAGAAAAATCATGGGGGAAATTTTCAGAAAAGGTCATGCTGTTGTATTTGCCTTGCCTTGCCATTTTTTTTTGGGGGGGGGGTGTTGGTTGGAGTCAGAAGTCCCAAGTTTCATTGGTTTGAGCCCTTAGACATTTCTTGATGAAACTTGTATGACTTTGTGAGAAAGGAGAAAAGTGTATCTTTTCACATCACAGAACATTTTGTATCTTCTAAAGAACTTTCCCTCTTCACTTTGCTGCAGTGGTTTTAATCCTTCCCCGTTCTTGTACTGACACCCAATTAATTTGGTTCTCTCTTGGAGCAGTTTCTTCAGTGGGAGTCCCAGCATCTACAGTAGTGGCCAAAATTGTGGAAACCTTTTGGGGAAAGTGTATTTTCTAAAACTAGCGAATAAATCCACTTTTTTTGGAATAGTACCGTAAAATTATATATCAATGGGAAGATAATTTAATCAAGAATGTAATGCAATAACTTTTATGAAGGATTTCTTATTAGAATAGCAGTTAATGTATAAAGAAGAAAAGGGAAACTTGTAGAAAAAATGAGATATACAAAAATTATCACCATGTCAGTTAATCCTTATTTGGTAACCTTTAGCATGGATTAAGGCAGGGGTGGGTTCTACTTACCTTTACTACCAGTTCGTAAGAGGATTGCAGGCATGCACATATCACTGATGACAACATACAGGGCAGTTGCCGGGGCCTCCAGCCGGTTTTACTACTGGTTCTTGTGAAGGGGTCTGAACCGGGGTGCAACCCACCACTGAATTAAGGTCTTACAACATCTTCCCATGGAGTAAGCCAAGTCTATTAGTTCTGCAGCTGTTATAATGTGAAACCAAGTTTGAATGGTTGCTTCTAGTAACTTCGTTTAATTGCAATGGAATATTGCAATGGAATATTGTTTCCTTGAAACTCCCCCTCCCCAAAATAGTGGCGTTATTAGCCATCAAAGTTCACAAATACACTTTTCCCAAAAGGTTTCCACAGTTTTGGCCACTACTGTATTTGTTAAAGATTGTTAGCCCTGCTGATTCAAAAACTGAGCAGTTTTTATGCAACTCCTGGACACTGGAAAAGAGTTGAGTTTCTCTTTAAGCTTATCCAGGAGCTTCTCTCCGAATTAATATTACAACTCAACTTCTTCACTAGGCCAGTACGGTTTCTAAGCTCTTGTCCTGCCTCACTTTTGTTGTTAACTGATGAAAACTTCTCTAAATAGAATTTCACCTATTTTAAGAATTAGTCTCTTTACAGAGGAAAGAATAAAGATTTGAACTGCACTACATGTCAGAATAGGCATTTTTCAAAAGAGTCCCTGAATTTAAAACAAATAAATAATTATCTACATCATACCCTTCCAGGTGAGACTTACACACTTTGGAGCTGTGTAAAAAGCAAGAATGGGTCTTTTTGGAAATCTGGAATGATGGAAAGACCAATGATTCCCAGGTGCACATTCCCACCAATAATGAGATCATCGGGCCTATAGTAGCTTTCCTGTGACTGGAAATAATTCCTCAACACACATACACTTTGCATCTTCTTAGCAGCAGTTGGAGGCAGGAGCCAGGAGATCAGCAGGAGGAGGAGGAGAGGCAGCCCAGTCATTCTTCTCACCTTCCCTCCTAGATCATCAATCAAGGTTTTTGGAGATGCCAACTTGCAGGTAGCACTTGAAATCTCACAAAAGCTTTACCACAATAGAAACCACCTATTCTACCTGGATGGCCTCAGGGAAAATTTATATCAACCATGTTTCCTCTTATCTGGGTTCAAGCTGAGGCACAAGAAAAAGCAATGGCCAGCTGAATCTCATCAAACCCAGAGGTTTGCTATTTGGAAGACAAGAGAAGGTACAGACATGTCCTGCCTCCACTAGGAGAACTAGGGGCATATTTTTTTTATAACAGGTTTTATCAGGAAAGATTTGTGAAGATAGAAATCTACAAGGGATACATTAACAATTACTGTTCTGACGTTTTGTCCTGGCACTAGAGGGGGAAAAAACATGTTTATATCTCTAGTTGCTAATTCACAGAGCAAATCGTCTTGAGAGTCAAGTTGAAGCTGGGTGTTTGAGTTACATGAAAATGAGCACTTGTGTCATAATTTGATATGACTTAGAGTTAGAATAACTTTATTGTCACTTTGAATGTACACTAATCGCCAAATATTAAAATGATTTTTTTTTTGTATACAGCTCTCAAAGAGTCACCACCTCCAATATACACTACATAAACATGATGAAATAAATAAATAAATACAAAATTCTGCATATACCCAGATATATTATATGACACAGAGAAATTACACAGTCTAGTTTGGATGTGTCCATGTACATGGAAAGAAAAATGAATCTTGCGAGTTTACCAGAATCTGGTATTGCTGCCTTAAATACTTCTATCTCTATTTCTATTTTATTTTATGAAATTTATATACCGCCCTACTCCCGAAGGACTCAGGGTGGTGAACAGCCAAAAAAAAAACACATAAATTACAAAATTTAAAAGACAGTATAAAACCACATTAGATAATTTGGCCCGGGACAAATTAAAACACCCCCAATATTTAAGACAAATTTAAAATTTACAATTTAAAAAGTTAAAAAGGGAAAAGTTAGGCCAGGCCGGCCTGTTGAAATAGAAAAGTCTTGAAGGTGCGGCGGAAGGTGCATAGATCCGGGATCCTCCGTATCTCTGGGGGGAGCTCATTCCAAATAACAGGTGCCCCCACAGAGAAGGCTCTCTCCCTAGGGGCCAACTGTCAACACATTTCGGCCGACGGCACCCGGAGGAGCCCCACTCTATGAGAGCATACTGGCCGGTGAGAGGCTACTGGTGGCAGCAGGCGGTCCCGTAAATATCCAGGTCCTAAGCCATCCAAGGCCTAAGCTTCGAAACCTCTTCCCAGAGGGGAGCAAAAGAAACAGACCTTGGAGTGGTTGTGTAGGGTCTCTAACAATGCTTTGAGCTCTACGTATGTAGTGCTTATAAGCAATATCCTGAATAATAGGAAGAGAGCTTCCTATAATCTTCTCGGCTGTCCTTACCACTCTCTCTAGGAACTTTCTATCACTGCTGCCACTAAACCAAAAATTTGCTAAAATGCTCTCAATCATACCTTTGTAAAAAGTGGCCAGGACAGAAGTAACTAAGTTAAGAAACTGTACAGGTGGAAATTATTACCCATTTATTGAATCTGAGTGTTGATTTCTATGTCCATTACCAAGTCTTCTCTGGGGACAACTGTCAAAATGCACCCAAGCTGAAATAAAAATTCCCAAATCCCATACAAATCAGAGATTTCTGTGCTTCATTATACTTTCTTTACAATTAAGATGGGGCCTCAGTAGGATAATGTAGCATTTGGGGGAAAAGATACAAACCAAAAGACCAGCTCCAGAGGCCAAAATGGAGAAGATCTCCACAGCCACCATGGACTTTCCCTTGGTGCTCAGATAGGTGGGTAGGAAAGTGATCCAAACACTGCAAAAGACTAGCATGCTAAAAGTGATGAATTTGGCTTCATTAAAGCTGTCAGGCAATTTCCTAGCCAGGAAAGCCACTGTGAAACTGACAAGGGCCAAAAAACCCAGATAGGCAAGGACAGCATAAAATATTGAAGCTGAGCCTTCATTACATTCCAAGATTATCTCTCCTACCAAGGAGTGGAAGTCAAAATTGGGAAATGGGGGAGAGGTGACCAGCCAGGAAGCACAAAGAAGGGCTTGGATCAGGGGACCAGATAAGACAATGGAGTTGGTCAGTGGTTTTCCTAAGAATTTCCTTGCCCTGTTTCCTGGTTTGGTGGCCATGAAGGCAAGAACTACCATGACAGTCTTTGCCAAAACAGAGGAAACTGCCAGGGCAAAAAGAATGGCAAAGGCAGATTGTTGTAAGAGACAGGTGATCCTCCCAGGTTGACCAATGAAGAGGAAGGAGCAGAGAAAGCAGAGCATTAGGGAGACCAGGAGGATGTAGGTGAGATTTCGGTTGTTGGCCTTGACAATTGGTGTTTCGTGATGTTTAAGGAAAATCACCAGCACTGCCAATGTGATCATAGAGAGAAAAAGAGCGAGACATAATAAAGTGTATCCCAGGGTCTCCTGATAGGCAAGGAAGTGGATCCTCTTGGCAATGCAGTGGTCCTTGTGCTCATTGGGATATCGGTCTTCTGGGCAGAGGTCACAGTGGGCAGCATCTGAAATCAAGAGTCTTTGTTTAAGGATTTCAGGGGCATCTGCCATAAGCATTATCCATCCCCGTCAGGGTGACATGACTGCCTCCTTTCTCCTATGGGCAACCGGCAGACTTAGTGATGGAATGAACTACGTGTATTACATAGTAGATCAAAAAGAGCACATAATCCTTCATGATGACATTGAGGGTAGGTTAAAGATAAGAATCAGTTCATCCTCAGCTGTTTGATCAGTTTACCCTTGAATAAAGACAGTGGTGGGATTCAAATAATTTAACAACCAATTCTCTGTCTAATGGGCTGGTGGGTGAGCGTGGCCATGGTGGGCATGGCCAGGGGGTGTGACAGGTAGCACTCAGCTTCCTACACACACACCCCGGGAGCAAAGATACTCCTGGAGGGGACAGGGCCGGGAGGGTCCAGCCAGCAATTTAACTACTGGTTTGCCTAAATCTGCCCAAACCAGCTGAATCCCACCACTGAATAAAGGGTCTCTCCAATCACTGGGCACATTAATGCCTATTGTACATTTCAGAATGAGAGAAACTATGAGATGTGGGTTTTTTTCAAATTAATGTTGAAACCATCAGAATTCTGATAGATCTGTAAGGCAGGAATCTTGCTATTTTGTTTATGCGTACCTTGTTCATTCTTCTGGGCTGAAAGAGTCACACAACGAGAAAAGAAAAGGATGTGCAACTGTATATTGAATATTGTAAGGGAGAAAGGTCTCTTTTCTCGTTCAAAAGTGATTTACCAGGAAATTGATTGTAGGAGAGAGAAAGGAAAGAAAGATGCAGAGACAATACAGCCTTGAGAGCTTCCTGGATCAGCATCTCTGTTTGTATTTCAAATCTGCCCATTCAGATTGTTTTTCCCTCCAGGGGAAGGTTAGTAGATAAGTATAGATCAATCTAGTATTTTTCCTATAGATCTATCAATTTCCAGGGAGATTAGTAGTGCTGAAAAAAGAACCACCTAAATAATAGAAAATAAAGCTTGAATCTCACAGTCCCATCCAGTGGTGAAATCCAATTTTTTTTACTACCGGTTCTCTTGGTGTGGCTTGGTGGGCATGGCAGGGAAAGGATACTGCAAAATCTCCATTCCCACCCTTCTCTGGGGCCAGCCACAGGTGGTATTTGCCAGTTCTCCGAACTGCTCAAAATTTCTGCTACCGGTTCTCCAGATCCTGTCAGAACCTGCTGGAATCACCCCTGCTCCCATCCTTTATGAAAAGATTACTAGCTATTCTTCCAAAGGGATGTGAAAGTACGGGAAAACAGGCTAGTAGGGTTCCCATATGTTGTTTCCTGAAATTACCCTGCATTAAATTGGTTAGGAGCAGGAAGTTGGCCTGTGGGCTGAGTTTAGTTCCATAAACTAAGATGAGAACTATGAATACTTCTCAGCACGTCAATCCTAACAAAAATTAATTAATATGAAAACATATTAATATCTGCTGAACAGTGTCCTTGAGCATGGGAGACCTCAATTTGAAGTGTGATCTACCTGTTTGATCAGAAATGGTCCCTTCTGGACAAGGGTCACATTGGTAGCAGCAAACCTGCTCGCCCTCTGGAACTCTTCTCCTCTCTCCTGCATGGCACCTCTTCATGCCACACCTGGCAAAGGGCACCTTCTAAAAGACAAAAGAGAAATGCTTGAGATGGCCTAAACAGTGAACATTTCCATGTTCAGAAGGTCTTCAAAATAAGTGATACACCATGTTCTACAAGAAACCAGGAACATCTCCTGAGGGATTAACACCATGGAAATTGTTCTTGTCTCCTCCAAATTGTATCCTTCATGCAGAAGTCCCTTCCAATCCCAAACCTTTGTAGACCTGCCACATATCTACCTCAATTGTCTTACACACAAAGCTTTCTCACCAAATCTCCACATGTTTTTTAATTCAATAGTTCTGTTTCCAGTTAGTAGGATATTCTGCCTCCCCAGGAAAGAATGAATCTTTCCCTTAATTTACAGCATTTCCTTCCGTCTCACCTTTGTAGCCCAGACAATTCCAGCAGAGTCAATGATGAAATCTTGGCCTGGGAGAGCCCCAGCATCTACTTGCCCAACTTTCACAGGGACAAAAGATTGATTGGGGAGGAAAACCCAGTTGAGAAGATCGTATCGAGCAGATCCGAGTCCATTTTCTGAGAAGGAGACTTCATCTCCAGCACTGTTGTTGAAGTGGACATTTCTCAAATAGGCAAGGATCTGAAAAGAAAAGAAACATTCAGAAATTAAAGTAATTAATCAGAAATTCACAAATGAGACATCATGGCTTCTATCATTCTGTGTCAGGTCCCATTGATCTCTATGGGGACCTTGGCATTCTGGTGGGATTGGTTCGCACCTTGGGATTGGTTCAAAGATGAACTCGACATTGGAAGGCACCTCAAAAGAAGCAGTTTAACCTAACACTCCAGCATGCAAATTTCACATTATGCCTACACTTTCTCTGCAATCACTGTCTTCCAATAAAAATTCCTTTTGAAATGCCGCTTGTTTCAAGAGTGCTGGTTTCTTGAGAAGGCCGGTGAGGCAGGATCTTACATTCTGTGACAGTCAGCATCTTAGGTGTATGTCTGAAAAGCTAGACACATTCCCTTGATGGAGATCCAAGGAATCAGGAGTAAAATCAAATATTTGGCTCCTTTCCCAGCATTCCAAAGTTTTTCTTTGGACATTTGTATTATGGCTTCTTCTATTTCGTCTATACTGGAATGATACCTACAGATGAAGATTTTAATTCGGTATTTCAAATTTTGTTGTATGGTTTTGCTCTTGTGATACTTGGGTGTCTATCTATCTATCTATCTATCTATCTATCTATCTATCTATCTATCTTATATATATATATTTCAATGGTTATTTTGACTCAAGGCCTGTGAATGACAAATATCATCTATATCACTTCATTATCTAGAATGGTCCAACATTTAGTCTTTGCTGACGAAATATCCCATAAATTTCAGACTAGGACCCATTAGGACATCTTTGAAACCTACTCTGTGTGCCGAGATTGACAAAAACTGTTTCCACACAATAAGTTTAGCGGTACAACGAATGACTAAGAAAACAAATAATGTGCAGTCATAAAGGATTCTAAGCCACATAAAACATAAACAACGGTTAAGAGAGATTGAGTTGAGGGTGTTTTTAGAGCTTGGATTCAGGCTACATAGTGAGGGAAACTGAGATGATTCTGCAAATATGCCCACTAGGGCTTTAACTAACCTGTTGAAATTCTTGCACAAAAGCATCCATATTGTCATCTTGCTCTCCATTGACACATCCTTCTTGGAATGGCAACCTCCTGAAACTCAGAGAACTGCTGAAAAGTTTTTAGGACCTGATAGGTAGTTCTTTCCTCTTTTGATCTTATGGATAACTGCTGTGGTTTACTTCTCTTTTCACCCTTCTAGCCCATTTCAAGCAAACAGTGTACAGAATAAGAGAGTTAGAAGGGACCTCAGAGAGCTTCTAATCTAGCCCTCTGCTCAAGCAGGAATTCTTATACCATTTAAGGCACATGGTTGTCCAATCTCTTCTTGAAAACCTCCAGTGATAGAGCACCCACAACTTCTGAAGACAAGTGTCAGCGTTCCAGAAAACTCCCACTCCGAGTAAAGACGCGGAAGCAAGCATTTTCCAAAGCTCTCTTTACTAGAATAGGTAAACTGGCACATCTGGGAAAACCCGAATCTGAGAAGTCTGGGTTTTCCCTCAGTAAATCAAAACCCCCAAAACCCATCCTCTCACTCCTCAGTTGATCACATGCTCCAATCAACATCCGTCCCATCTTGCCTCAGCACTCCGACCACTCCTTCTCCAGATGCCGGATCGCCCTGACCTTGACTGACAGGAAGAATGCTACTACGTCTACAAACAACCCCTCTACTAAATCCCCCCTCCTACTTTCCCACCCATGAGAAGGTGGCAGCATGGAAGCTTCTGGCCTAATATGGCTTCCAACGCTGACAAGTCCAGGGGTGAAATGTTCCCGGTTTGGACCGGATCACCCAATCCGGTAGCGATAGAGGCGGGTGGTTCAGACAACAGGTAGCAAGAATACCTGCCTCCCACATTGCCCAGCTGAGACATGTGATCATCAGGGGCTTTTTTAATTTTTAAAAGCATTTTTTGTACAAACTCTTTGGCTGAAAAAAATGCTTTTAAAAGTAAAAAAAAAGCCTCTGATGATTGTGCGGCTCAGCTGGGATCGTCAGAGGCTTTTAAAAGCATTTTTTCTACAACCTCTTCGGCCGAAGAGACAAAAGATCATCAGAGACTTTTAAAATAAAAAAAGCCTCTGCCGATCAGGCAACTCATCTGGGATCATCAGAGCCTATTAAAAACATTTTTTACAACCTCTTCACCGAAGTGGTTGTAGAAAACAATGGTTTTAAAAGTTAAAAAAAAAAAAGAAAGAAAGTTGGCCACGCCCACCCAGTCACATTACCCCACCACCACCAAGCCACGCCCACAGAACAGGGAGTAACAAATTTTAGATTTCACCACTGCCCTAGTCCTTCTTGACTCAATGGTACTTATTTCATATTGTTATCCTGTTTTAAAATAATTCTTTAAACTGTTCCGAGATGTACTGATATGGTAGCATACAGAGATTGAATCAGTGAGTTCAAGAAATACATACAGGAAACTTTCTTTCTGGGGCTCTGTGGATTAAATAAAAAATTACAAAGATTACCTGCCATGAATGGACATTTGAGATCCTCTTTCCAAGCCTCATCATGGATGGTTGGGCTCTGGATCCAAACATCACATGTAATGCATGTGCCAGAGCAAAAATGGCATTGTAGATATTGTAACTTTCACCTGTCATGCTTGTTTCAAAAATGTGAGTGGGCACATTTTGTACATTCTCCTTTCCTGTGCATTTCTTCTCCTTCTTCGGAGTGATCATTCCTGGTTTGTGAAATCTGCAGTCAAAGACCTTTTCCCACCACTGTGGGAGGAAGATGTCCCCTTTTGGGTGCAAAGGGTCTAAAGATGTGAGAAAATGGCTGAATTCTGAGATATCTCCTGTGTGGTCCCTTAACTGCAAAGCTCCATGGAAGGGCCTTATAAGTGGCAATGCATCTTTAACTGCCGCCACATTATGTTTCCATTGAGAAGTTAGGATCCAAACTTTCTGAGGCGGTGACTTTGTTGACGTTATGTGAAAATGAAAAGCTAACTGTATATTTGCATTAGTATGAGGGTCTCCAAAGAGAATAATCACTTCAGCTTTACAACAGTTTTTTAAAAAAAGAAGAAATGTTTTCCATGTATTGAAAAAATCATCCGATTTCAATATTTCAGTGAAGGCCACACAGATCTCCTTCTCCTTGAGCATTGGCATCAGAGATGAGAGGAAACGTTCTCCACTGTCAGCTTTGTTGGCCACCAGCCCAACCCAGTTCCATTGGAAATACAGGAGCAGCTGGACTAAACCCACATACTGAGGAAATTCCTTGGAATTAATCCTGAAGAAGGAAGGATAAACTCTTCTCTCTCCCTGAGAGAACTCAAAGCCAACACCGAGCTGGGGAAAGTGAGAGTCTTCTTTTAAAGACAAACTGAGTTTTATAGTAAGTTTTAAGGGTCACCATTTTATGGTTGATGGCCCCATTAGTCAGCCTAATTCACTCTGACTGGCAAGCTTAAGGTTCTTCCTTCTTAGGAAGAAGGAAAAGTTACATATTTTGCCTGGTTGGGACAGGTCAGAAAACAAAGATACAAACCATTCACCTGATACAGGGAATACATTGCACTGAAAGGGTGGCTAAAGTATTAGTTAATTAGGAAGTAACTTCTACATAAAAAAATCCTCTTGGCACAGTATTTAGGAAACATCTCATTATCTACTTCTATCATAGAATAACAGAGTTTGAAGAGACCTTGAAGATCTTCTAGTCCAACCCTCTGCTTAGGCAGAAAACTCTATGTCATTTCAGAAAAATGGTTATCCAATCTCTTCTTAAAAACTTCCAGTGTTGGAGCATTTACAACTTCTGGAGGGAAGTTGTTCCACTGATTAATTGTTCAGGAAATTTCTCCTTAGTTCTAAGTTGCTTCTCTCCTTGATTAGGATCCACCCATTGCTTCTTGTCCTGCCCTCAGATGCTTTAGAGATTAGCTTGGTTCCCTCTTCTTTTTGGCACTACCTGAGATATTGGAAGATTGCTTTCATGTCACCCCCTAGTCCTTCTTTTCATCAAACTAGACATACCCAGTTCCTGCAACTATTCTTCATATGCCCATTGACAAAGGTGGAGGCAGGAAGCTGCTTTGTGTTTAAAACATGTTTCTCCATTTCTCATCCAGGGAAATATAATATTCTGCCTTTTTTTAATATTTTCCAAAATATTTCATTCTTCTAGAAGAGGGGTGGGTGTTAACTTCCTACAGAACTGTCTTGGCTTTTTCGCAGTTGCAGCACACTGCTCGCTCATATTTAAATGATTGTCATGTTATATAAAAAATTCTCTCGACACATGAACATATATAAATTGTATATATATAAATTGGAAATTAAATTAAAATTAAATTAAATGAACATAAAAATAAATCCAACTGTCATGTGGATTCTCTAAGTCACATATTGGTGATGTGTCCCAGTAAGCATCTTTGGTTTCTCTGTGTTTCTCCTTCTTTTGTTTGTCCATGTCCGTATCCAACATTGGATGCCCCTTACCTGTGGGACCTTGAAGATGCTGAAGATGGAGGCCATCTGCTTTGAAGATTTGGGGATGAAGCCTCCAATGACAGAGAGCAGAGGGTTCTGCCTGTCACATTTATAACCTGGAATCATTTGGCCTCGTGTGGAGAGCAGGGAGAGGCTGATTATTGAAATACTTCTCTCAATCTTTTGATTGTCAGAAATATGGAACCCCAGTGTGATATTGGGGAGGAGAACCAGATCCTTGTTGACCTCTCCGACTGCAAATACCATGGCCAGGAACTGCTGGTAGCTCTTGGCTATGAGTCTATTGTGAGAAAAATCATGGGGGAAATTTTCAGAAAAAGTCATGCTGTTGGATTTGCCTTTCCTTGCCCCCCCCCCTTTTTTTTGGTGTTGGTTGCAGTCAGAAGTCCCAAGTTTCATTGGTTTGAGCCCGTAGACATTTCTTGATGAAACTTTTATGACTTAGTGAGAAAGGAGAAAAGTGTCTCTTTTCACATCACAGAACATTTTATACCTTCTAAAGAACTTTCCCTCTTCACTTTGCTGCAGTGGTTGTAATCCTTCCCCGTTCTTTTATTGGCACCCCAATTAATTGGGTTCTCTCTTGGAGCAGTTTCTTCAGTGGGAGTCTCAGCATCTACAGTAGTGGCCAAAATTGTGGATACCTTTTGGGGAAAGTGTATTTTCTAAAACTAGCTAATAAATCCACTTTTTTTGGAGTAGTACCGTAAAATTATATATCAATGGGAAGTTAATTTAATCAAGAATGTAATGGAATAACTTTTATGAAGGATTTCTTATTAGAATAGCAGTTAATGTATAAAGAAGAAAAGGGAAACTCATAGAAAAAATGAGATATACAAAAATTATCTCCATATCAGTTAATCCTTAGTTGGGTAACCTTTAGCATGGATTAAGGCAGGGGTGGGGTTAATTTACCTTTACTACCAGTTCGTAACAGGATTGCTCACATGCACAGATCACTGATGACAACATACAGGGCAGTTGCCGGGGCCTCCCGCCGGTTTTACTACCGGTTCTTGTGAACTGGTCTGAACCAGGGACCACCTACCACTGAATTAAGGCTTTACAACATCTTCCCATGGAGTAAGACAAGTCTTTTAGTTCTGCAGCTTTTATAATGTGAAACCAAGATTGAATGGTTGCTTCTAGTAACTTCGTTTTATTGTTGGGTCGCTTTTGAGTAACAAGATTCTTTAGTCAGCTCCATAGATTTTCCATTGGGTGAAGGTTTAGGCTATTCCCAGGACATTCCAGCAATGGAATATTGTTTCCTTGAAACTCCCCCTCCCCCAAAAAAGTGGTGTTATTAGCCATCAAAATTCACAAATACACTTTTCTCAAAAGGTTTCCACAGTTTTGGCCACTACTGTATTTGTTAAAGATTGTCAGCCCTGCTGATTCAAAAACTGAGCAGTTTTTATGCAACTCCTGGACACTGGAAAAGAGTTGAGTTTCTCTTTAAGCTTATCCAGGACCTTCTCTCCGAATTAATTTTATAACTCAACTTCTTCACTAGGCCAGTACAATTTCTAAGCTCTTGTCCTGCCTCACTTTTGTTGTTTACTGATGAAAACTTCTCCATAGATAATTTTACCTATTTTAAGAGTTTGGCTCTTTACGGAGGAAAGAATAAAGATTTGAACTAGATGCCAGAACAGGCATTTTTCAAAAGAGTCCCTGAATTTAAAACAAAGAAATAATTACCCACATCATACCCTTCCAGGTGAGACTTACACACTTTTCAGCTGTGTAAAAAGCAAGAATGGGTCTTTTTGGAAGTCTGGAATGACGGAATGACCAATGGTTCCCAGGTGCACCGTTCCACCAATAATGAGATCACCAGGCCTATAGTAGCTTTCCTGTGACTGGAAATAATTCCTCAACACACATACACTTTGCATCTTCTTAGCAGCAGTTGGAGGCAGGAGCCAGAAGATCAGCAGGAGGAGGAGGAGAGGCAGCCCAGTCATTCTTGTCACCTTCCCTCCTAGATCATAAGTCAAGGTTTTTGGAGAAGCCAACTTGCAGGTAGCACTTGAAATCTCACGAAAGCTTTAGCACAATAGACACCACCTATTCTACCTGGATGGCCTCAGGGAAAATTTATATCAACCATGTTTCCTCTTATCTGGGTTCAGGCTGTTGCCAAAGAAAAAGCAATGGCCAGCTGAATCTCAGCAAACCCAGAGGTTTGCTATTTGGAAGACAAGAGAAGGTACAGACATGTCCTGCCTCCACTAGGAGAACTAGGGGAATATTTTTTTTATAACAGGTTTTATCATGAAAGATTTGTGAAGATAGAAATCTACAAGGGATACATTAACAATTACTGTTCTGACGTATTGTCCTGGCACTAGAGGGGGAAAAAACATGTTTATATCTCTAGTTGCTAATTCACAGAGCAAATCGTCTTGAGAGTCAAGTTGAAGCTGGGTATTTGAGTTACATGAAAATGAGCACTTGTGTCATAATTTGATATGACTTAGAGTTAGAATAACTTTATTGTCATTTTGAATGTACACTAATCGCCAAACCTTAAAATGATTTTTTTTTTTTTTGCATACAGCTCTCAAAGAGTCACCACCTCCAATATACACTACATAAACATGATGGAATAAATAAATAAATACAAAATTCTGCATATACCCACATATATTATATGACACAGAGAAATTATACAGTCTAGTTTGGATGTATCCACGTACATGGCAAGAAAAATGAATCTTGCGAGTCAGCAGCAGGCGGTCCCATAAATATCCAGGTCCTAAGCTTCGAAACCTCTTCCCAGAGGGGAGCAAAAGAAACAAACCTTGGAGTGGTTGTGTGGGGTCTCTAACAATGCTTTGAGCTCTAAGTATGTAGTGCTTATAAGCAATATCCTGAATAATAGGAAAAGAGCTTCCTATAATCTTCTCGGCTGTCCTTACCACTCTCTGTAGGAACTTTCTATCTGAGGCACTGCTGCCACTAAACCAAAAATTTGCTAAAATGCTCTCAATCGTACCTTTGTAAAAAGTGGCCAGGACAGAAGTAACTAAATTAAGAAACTGTACAGGTGGAAATTATTACCCACTTATTGAATCTCAGTGTTGATTTCTATGTCCATTACCAAATATTTGGCTCCTTTCCCAGCATTACAAAAGTTTTTCTTTGGACATTTGTATCATGGCTTCTTCTATTTCGGCTATACTGGAATGATACCTACAGTTGAAGATTTTAATTCTGTATTTCAAATTTTGTTGTATGGTTTTGCTCTTGTGATACTTGGGTATAGATAGATAGATAGATAGATAGATAGATAGATAGATAGATAGATAGATATAGATATAGATATAGATATAGATATAGATATAGATATAGATATAGATATAGATATAGATATAGATATAGATATAGATATAGATATAGATATAGATATAGATATTTCAATGTTTATTTTGACTCAAGGCCTTTTGAATGACAAATATCATCTATATCACTTCATTATCTAGAATGGTCCAAAATTTAGTCTTTGATGAAGAAATATCTCATAAATTTCAGACTAGGATCCATTGAAACCTACTCTGTATGCCGAGATTGACAAAAACTGTTTCCACACAATAAGCTTAGCGCTACAATGAATGACTAAGAAAACAAATAATGTGCAGTCATAAAGGATTCTAAGCCACATAAAACATAAACCACGGTTAAGAGAGATTGAGTTGAGGGTGTTTTTAGAGCTTGGATTCAGGCTACATAGTGAGGGAAACTGAGATGGTTCTGCAAATATGCCCACTAGGGCTATAACTAACCTGTTGAAATTCTTGCACAAAAGCATCCATCTTGTCATCTTGCTCTCCACTGACACATCCTTCTTGGAATGGCCGCCTCCTGAAACTCAGGGAACTGCTGAAAAGTTTTTAGGACCTGAGAGGAAGTTCTTTCCTCTTTTGATCTTATGGATAACTGGTGTGGTTTACTTCTCTTTTCACCCTTCTAGCCCATTTCAAGCAAACAGTGTACAGAATAAGAGAGTTAGAAGGGACCTCAGAGAGCTTCTAATCTAGCCCTCTGCTCAAGCAGGAATTCTTATACCATTTAAGGCACATGGTTGTCCCATCTCTTCTTGAAAACCTCCAGTGATAGAGCACCCACAACTTCTGAAGACAAGTGTCAGCGTTCCAGAAAACTCCCACTCCGAGTAAAGACGCGGAAGCAAGCATTTTCCAAAGCTCTCTTTACTAGAATAGGTAAACTGGCACATCTGGGAAAACCCGAATCTGAGAAGTCTGGGTTTTCCCTCAGTAAATCAAAGCCCCCAAAACCCATCCTCTCACTCCTCAGTTGATCACATGCTCCAATCAACGTCCGTCCCATCTTGCCTCAGCACTCCGACCACTCCTTCTCCAGATGCCGGATCGCCCTGACCTTGACTGACAGGAAGAATGCTACTACGTCTACAAACAACCCCTCTACTAAATCCCCCCTCCTACTTTCCCACCCATGAGAAGGTGGCAGCATGGAAGCTTCTGGCCTAATATGGCTTCCAAAGCTGACAAGTCCAGGGGTGAAATATTCCTGGTTTGGACCGGATCACCCAATCCGGTAGCGATAGAGGCAGGTGGTTCAGACAACAGGTAGCAAGAATACCTGCCTCCCACATTGCCCAGCTGAGACATGTGATCATCAGGGGCTTTTTTAATTTTTTGTACAACCTCTTTGGCTGAAAAAATGCTTTTAAAAGTAAAAAAAAAAGCCTCTGATGATTGCGCGGCTCAGCTGGGATCGTCAGAGGCTTTTAAAAGCATTTTTTCTACAACCTCTTCGGCCGAAGAGACAAAAGATCATCAGAGACTTTTAAAATAAAAAAAGCCTCTGCCAATCAGGCAACTCATCTGGGATCGTCAGAGCCTATTAAAAACATTTTTTTACAACCTCTTCACCGAAGCGGTTGTAGAAAAAAATGGTTTTAAAAGTAAAAAAAAAAAGAAAGTTGGCCACGCCCACCCAGTCACATTACCCCACCACCACCAAGCCACGCCCACAGAACAGGGAGTAACAAATTTTAGATTTCACCACTGCCCTAGTCCTTCTTGACTCAATGGTACTTATTTCATATTGTTATCCTGTTTTAACATAATTCTTTAAGCTGTTCTGAGATGTACTGATATGGTAGCATACAGAGATTGAATCAGTGAGTTCAAGAAATACATACAGGAAACTTTCTTTCTGGGGCTCTGTGGATTAAATAAAAAATTACATAGATTACCTGCCATGAATGGACATCTGAGATCCTCTTTCCAAGCCTCATCATGGATGGTTGGGCTCTGGATCCAAACATCACATGTAATGCATGTACCAGAGCAAAAATGGCATTGTAGATATTGTAACTTTCACCTGTCATGCTTGTTTCAAAAATGTGAGTGGGCACATTTTGTACATTCTCCTTTCCTGTACATTTCTTCTTCTTCTTCTTCGGAGTGATCATTCCTGGTTTGTGAAATCTGCAGTCAAAGATCATTTCCCACCACTGTGGGAGGAAGATGTCCCCTTTTGGGTGCAAAGGGTCCAAAGATGTGAGAAAATGGATGAATTCTGAGATATCCCCTGTGTGGTCCCTTAACTGCAAAGACCCATGGAAGGGCCTTATAAGTGGCAATGCATTTTTAACTGCCCCCACATTATGTTTCCATTGAGAAGTTAGGATCCAAACTTTCTGAGGCGGTGACTTTGTTGATCTTATGTAAATATGGAAAGCTAACTGTATATTTGCATTAGTATGAGGGTCTCCAAAGAGAATAATCACTTCAGCCTTACAACAGTTTTTTAAAAAAAGAATAAATGTTTCCCATGTATTGAAAAAATCATCTGATCTCAATATTTCAGTGAAGGCCACACAGATCTCCTTCTCCTTGAGCATGGGCATCAGAGATGAGAGGAAACGTTCTCCACTGTCAGCTTTGTTGGCCACCAGCCCAACCCAGTTCCACTGGAAATACAGGAGCAGCTGGACTAAACCCACATACTGAGGAAATTCCTTGGAATTAATCCTGAAGAAGGAAGGATAAACTCTTCTCTCTCCCTGAGAGAACTCAAAGCCAACACCGAGCTAGAGAAAGTGAGAATCTTCTTTTAAAGAGAAACTAAGTTTTATGGTAAGTTTTAAGGGTCACCATTTTATGGTTGATGGCCCCATTAGTTAGCCTAATTCACTCTGACTGACAACCTTAAGATTCTTCCTTCTTAGGAAGAAGGAAAAGTTACATATTTTGCCTGGTTGGGACAGGTCAGAAGACAATGATACAAACGATTCACCTGATACAGGGAATAGATTGCACTGAAAGGGTGGCTAAAGTATTAGTTAATTAGGAAGTAATTATTATTATTAAGTAATGTCTACATAAAAAAATCCTCTTGGCACAGTCAGTATTTAGGAAACATCTCATTATCTACTTCTATCATAGAATAACAGAGTTTGAAGAGATCTTCATGTCCAACCTGCTCAGGCAGAAAACCCTATATCATTTCAGAGAAATGGTTATCCAATCTCTTCTTAAAAACTTCCAGTGTTGGAGCATTTACAAATTCTGGAGGGAAGTTGTTCCACTGATTAATTGTTCAGGAAATTTCTCCTTACTTCTAAGTTGCTTCTCTCCTTGATTAGTTTTCACCCATTAATTCTTGTCCTGTCCTCAGGGGCTTTGGAGATTAGCTTGGTTCCCTCTTCTTTTTGGCACTACCTGAGATATTGGAAGATTGCTTTCATGTCACCCCCTAGTCCTTCTTTTCATCAAACTAGACATACCCAGTTCCAGCAACTATTCTTCATATGCCCATTGATAAAGGTGGGACAGTAGGCAGGAAGCTGCTTTGTGTTTAAAACATGTTTCTCCATTTCTCATCCAGGGAAATATAATATTCTGCCTTTTTTAATATTTCCTAAAATATTTCATTCTTCTAGGAGAGGGGTGGGTGCTAACTTCCTACAGAACTGTGTTGGCTTTTTGGCAGTTGCAGCACACTGCTCGCTCACATTTAAATGATTGTCATGTTATATAAAAAATTATCTTGACACATGAACATAAAAATAAATCCAACTGTCATGTGGATTCTCTAAGTCACATATTGGTGATGTGTCCCAGTAAGAATCTTTGGTTTCTCTGTGTTTCTCCTTCTTTTGTTTGTCCATGTCCGTATCCAACATTGGATGCCCCTTACCTGTGGGACCTTGTAGATGCTGAAGATGGAGGCCATCTGCTTTGAAGATTTGGGGATAAAGCCTCCAATGACAGAGAGCAGAGGGTCCTGCCTGTCACATTTATAACCTGGAATCATTCGGCCTCGTGTGGAGAGCAAGGAGAGGCCGATTATTGAAATACTTCTCTCAATCTTTTGATTGTCAGAAATGTGGAACCCCAGTGTGATATTGGGGAGGAGAACCAGATTCTTGTTGACCTCTCCGACTGCAAATACCACGGCCAGGAACTGCTGGTAGCTCTTGACTATGAGTCTATTGTGAGAAAAATCATGGGGGAAATTTTCAGAAAAGGTCATGCTGTTGTATTTGCCTTTCCTTTTTTTTGGGGGGGGGGTGTTGGTTGGAGTCAGAAGTCCCAAGTTTCATTGGTTTGAGCCCGTAGACATTTCTTGATGAAACTTGTATGACTTTGTGAGAAAGGAGAAAAGTGTCTCTTTTCACATCACAGAACATTTTAAACCTTCCCTCTTCACTTTGCTGCAGTGGTTGTAATCCTTCCCCATTCTTTTACTGGCACCCCAATTAATTGGGTTCTCTCTTGGAGCAGTTTCTTCAGTGGGAGTCCCAGCATCTACAGTAGTGGCCAAAATTGTGGAAACCTTTTGGGGAAAGTGTATTTTCTAAAACTAGCTAATAAATCCACTTTTTTTGGAGTAGTACCAGAAAATTATATATCAATGGGAAGTTAATTTAATCAAGAATGTAATGGAATAACTTTTATGAAGGATTTCTTATTAGAATAGCAGTTAATGTATAAAGAAGAAAAAGGAAACTTGTAGAAAAAACGAGATACACAAAAATTATCACCATGTCAGTTAATCCTTAGTTGGGTAACTTTAGCATGGATTAAAGCAGGGGTGGGTTCTACTTACCTTTACTACCAGTTCGTAAGAGGATTGCATGCATGCACAGATCACTGATGACAACATACAGGGCAGTTGCTGGGGCCTCCAGCCGGGTTTACTACCGGTTCTTGTGAACTGGTCTGAACCGGGGCAACCCACCACTGAATTAAGGCCTTACAACATCCTCCCATGGAGTATGCCAAGTCTATTAGTTCTGCAGCTGTTATAATGTGAAACAAAGATTGAATGGTTGCTTCTAGTAACTTCGTTTAATTGTTGGGTCGCTTTTGAGTAACAAGATTCTTTAGTCAGCTCAATAGATTTTCCATTGGGTGAAGGTTTAGGCTATTCCCAGGACATTCCAGCAATGGAATATTGTTTCCTTGAAACTCCCCACCCCCCCAAAAAAAGTGGCATTATTAGCCATCAAAGTTCACAAATACACTTTTACCAAAAGGTTTCCACAGTTTTGGCCACTACTGTATTTGTTAAAGATTGTCATCCCTGCTGATTCAAAAACTGAGCAGTTTTTATGCAACTCCTGGACACTGGAAAAGAATTGAGTTTCTCTTTAAGCTTATCCAGGACCTTCTCTCCGAATTAATTTTATAACTCAACTTCTTCACTAGGCCAGTACAGTTTCTAAGCTCTTGTCCTGCCTCACTTTTGTTGTTAACTGATGACAACTTCTCTATAGAGAATTTCACCTATTTTAAGAGTTTGGCTCTTTACGGAGGAAAGAACAAAGATTTGAACTAGATGCCACAACAGGCATTTTTCAAAAGAGTCCCTGAATTTAAAACAAAGCAAATAATTATCTACATCATACCCCTCCAGGTGAGACTTACACACTTTGCAGCTGTGTAAAAAGCAAGAATGGGTCTTTTTGGAAGTCTGGAATGATGGAAAGACCAATGGTTCCCAGGTGCACATTCCCACCAATAATGAGATCACCAGGCCTATAGTAGCTTCCCTGTGACTGGAAATAATTCCTCAACACACATACACTTTGCATCTTCTTAGCAGCAGTTGGAGACAGGAGCCAGAAGATCAGCAGGAGGAGGAGTAGAGGCAGCCCAGTCATTCTTGTCACCTTCCCTCCTAGATCCTAAGTCAAGGTTTTTGGAGAAGCCAACTTGCAGGTAGCACTTGAAATCTCACCAAAGCTTTAGCAAAATAGACACCACCCATTCTACCTGGATGACCTCAGGGAAAATTTATATCAACCATGTTTCCTTTCATCTGTGTTCAGGCTGTTGCCAAGGAAAAAACTATGATCAAGCCCAGAGGTTTGCTATTTGGAAGACAAGAGAAACTACAGACATGTCCTGCCTCCACTGGCAGAACTAGGAGCATATTTTTTTATAACAGGTTTTAACTTGAAAGATTTGTGAGGGTAGAAATCTACAGGGGATACATTAACAATTACTGTTCTGACGTTTTGTCCTGGCACTAGAAGGGGAAAAAACATGTTTATATCTCTAGTTGCTAATTCACAGAGCAAATCGTCTTGAGAGTCAAGGAGCACTTGTGTCATAATTTGATATGACTTAGAGTTAGAATAACTTTATTGTCACTTTGAATTTACACCAATCGCCAAACATTAAAATGATTTTTTTTTTTGCATACAGCACTCAAAGAGTCACCACCTCCAATATACACTACATAAACATGATGAAATAAATAAATAAATACAAAATTCTGCATACACCCACATATATTATATGACACAGAGAAATTACACAGTCTAGTTTGGATGTGTCCATGTACATGGAAAAAAAAATGAATCTTGCGAGTTTACTAGAATCTGGTATTGCTGCCTTAAATACTTCTATTTCTATTTTATTTTATGAAATTTATATACTGCCCTACTCCCGAAGGACTCAGGGTGGTGAACAGCCAAAAATAAAACACATAAATTACAAAATTTAAAAGACAGTATAAAACCACATTAGATAATTTGGCCTAGGACAAATTAAAACACCCCCAATATTTAAGACAAATTTAAAATTTACAATTTAAAAAATTAAAAAGGGAAAAGTTAGGCCAGGCCGGCCTGTTGAAATTAAAAGTCTTGAGGGTGCGGCGGAAGGTGCATAGATCCGGGATCCTCCGTATCTCCGGGGGGAGCTCATTCCAAATAACAGGTGCCCCCACAGAGAAGGCTCTCTCCCTGGGAGCCAACTGTCAACACTTTTCGGCCGACGGCACCCAGAGGAGCCCCTCTCTATGAGAGCGTACTGGCCGGTGAGAGGCTACTGGTGGCAGCAGGCGGTCCCGTAAATATCCAGGTCCTAAGCTTCGAAACCTCTTCCCAGAGGGGAGCAAAAGAAATAGACCTTGGAGTGGTTGTGTGGGGTCTCTAACAATGCTTTGAGCTCTAAGTATGTAGTGCTTATAAGCAGTATCCTGTATAATAGGAAGAGAGCTTCCTATAATCTTCTCGGCTGTCCTTACCACTCTCTGTAGGAACTTTCTATCACTGCTGCCACTAAACCAAAAATTTGCTAAAATGCTCTCAATCATACCTTTGTAAAAAGTGGCCAGGACAGAAGTAACTAAGTTAAGAAACTGTACAGGTGGAAATTATTACCCACTTATTGAATCTCAGTGTTGATTTCTATGTCCATTACCAAGTCTTCTCTGGGGACAACTGTCAAAATGCACCCAAGCTGAAATAAAAATTCCCAAATCCCATACAAATCAGAGATTTCTGTGCTTCATTATACTTTCTTTACAATTAAGATGGGGCCTCAGTAGGATAATGTAGCATTTGGGGGAAAAGATACAAACCAAAAGACCAGCTCCAGAGGCCAAAATGGAGAAGATCTCCACAGCCACCATGGACTTTCCCTTGGTGCTCAGATAGGTGGGGAGGAAAGTGATCCAAACACTGCAAAAGACTAGCATGCTAAAAGTGATGAATTTGGCTTCATTAAAGCTGTCAGGCAATTTCCTAGCCAGGAAAGCCACTTTGAAACTGACAAGGGCCAAAAAACCCAGATAGGCAAGGACAGCATAAAATATTGAAGCTGAGCCTTCATTACATTCCAAGATTATCTCTCCTACCAAGGAGTGGAAGTCAAAATTGGGAAATGGGGGAGAGGTGACCAGCCAGGAAGCACAAAGAAGGGCTTGGATCAGGGGACCAGCTAAGACAATGGAGTTGGTCAGTGCTTTTCCTAAGAATTTCCTTGCCCTGTTTCCTGGTTTGGTGGCCATGAAGGCAAGAACTACCATGACAGTCTTTGCCAAAACAGAGGAAACTGCCAGGGCAAAAAGAATGGCAAAGGCAGATTGTTGTAAGAGACAGGTGATCCTCCCAGGTTGACCAATGAAGAGGAAGGAGCAGAGAAAGCAGAGCATTAGGGAGACCAGGAGGATGTAGGTGAGATTTCGGTTGTTGGCCTTGACAATTGGTGTTTCGTGATGTTTAAGGAAAATCACCAGCACTGCCAATGTGACCATAGAGAGGAAAAGAGCGAGACATAATAAAGTGTATCCCAGGGTCTCTTGATAGGCAAGGAAGTGGATCCTCTTGGCAATGCAGTGGTCCTTGTGCTCATTGGGGTATCGGTCTTCTGGGCAGAGGTCACAGTGGGCAGCATCTGAAATCAAGAGTCTTTGTTTAAGGATTTCAGGGGCATCTGCCATAAACATTATCCCTCCCATCAGGGTGACATGACTGCCTCCTTTCTCCTGTGGGCAACCGACAGACTTAGTGATGGAATGAACTATGTGTATTACATAGTAGATCAAAAAGAGCACATAATCCTTCATGATGACATTGAGGGTAGGTTAAAGATAAGAATCAGTTCATCCTCAGCTGTTTGATCAGTTTACTCTGGAATAAAGACAGTGGTGGGATTCAAATAATTTAACAACCAATTCTCTGTCTAATGGGCTGGTGGGTGAGCGTGGCCATGGTGGGCATGGCTAGGGGGTGTGACAGGTAGCACTCAGCTTCCTACACACACACCCCGGGAGCAAAGATACTCCTGGAGGGGGCAGGGCCGGGAGAGTCCAGCCAGCAATTTAACTACTGGTTTGCCTAAATCTGCCCAAACCAGCTGAATCCCACCACTGAATAAAGGGTCTCTCCAATCACTGGGCACATTAACGCCTATTGTACATTTCAGAATGAGAGAAACTATGAGATGTGGGTTTTTTTCAAATTAATGTTGAAACCATCAGAATTCTGATAGATCTGTAAGGCAGGAATCTTGCTATTTTGTTTATGCGTACCTTGTTCATTCTTCTGGGCTGAAAGAGTCACACAACGAGAAAAGAAAAGGATGTGCAACTGTATATTGAATATTGTAAGGGAGAAAGGTCTCTTTTCTCGTTCAAAAGTGATTTACCAGGAAATTGATTGTAGGAGAGAGAAAGGAAAGAAAGATGCAGAGACAATACAGCCTTGAGAGCTTCCTGGATCAGCATCTCTGTTTGTATTTCAAATCTGCCCATTCAGATTGTTTTTCCCTCCAGGGGAAGGTTAGTAGATAAGTATAGATCAATCTAGTATTTTTCCTATAGATCTATCAATTTCCAGGGAGATTAGTAGTGCTGAAAAAAGAACCACCTAAATAATAGAAAATAAAGCTTGAATCTCACAGTCCCATCCAGTGGTGAAATCCAAATTTTTTTTACTACCGGTTCTGTTGGTGTGGCTTGGTGGGCATGGCAGGGGAAGGATACTGCAAAATCTCCATTCCCACCCTTCTCTGGGGCCAGCCACAGGTGGTATTTGCCAGTTCTCCCAACTGCTCAAAATTTCTGCTACCGGTTCTCCAGATCCTATCAGAACCTGCTGGAATCACCCCTG
Source organism: Arizona elegans (assembly GCA_022577455.1). Lineage (NCBI taxonomy): Eukaryota > Metazoa > Chordata > Lepidosauria > Squamata > Colubridae > Arizona > Arizona elegans. The sequence continues at coordinate 16,190,562 of JAKOOJ010000018.1, forward strand.
CTCCCATCCTTTATGAAAAGATTACTAGCTATTCTTCCAAAGGTATGTGAAAGTACGGGAAAACAGGCTAGTAGGGTTCCCATATGTTGTTTCCTGAAATTACCCTGCATTAAATTGGTTAGGAGCAGGAAGTTGGCCTGTGGGCTGAGTTTAGTTCCATAAACTAAGATGAGAACTATGAATACTTTGAAGCACGTCAATCCTACAAAAAATTAATTAATATGAAAACATATTAATATCTGCTGAACGGTGTCCTTGAACATGGAAGACCTCAATTTGAAGTATGATCTACCTGTTTGATCAGAAATGGTCCCTTCTGGACAAGGGTCACATTGGTAGCAGCAAACCTGCTCGCCCTCTGGAACTCTTCTCCTCTCTCCTGCATGGCACCTCTTCATGCCACACCTGGCAAAGGGCACCTTCTAAAAGACAAAAGAGAAATGCTTGAGATGGCCTAAACAGTGAACATTTCCATGTTCAGAAGGTCTTCAAAATAAGTGATACACCATGTTCTACAAGAAACCAGGAACATCTCCTGAGGGATTAACACCATGGAAATTGTTCTTGTCTCCTCCAAATTGTATCCTGGGTTTCATGCAGAAGTCCCTTCCAATCCCAAACCTTTGTAGACCTGCCACATATCTACCTCAATTGTCTTACACACAAAGCTTTCTCACCAAATGTCCACATGTTTTTTAATTCAATAGTTCTGTTTCCAGTTAGTAGGATATTCTGCCTCCCCAGGAAAGAATGAATCTTTCCCTTAATTTACAGCATTTCCTTCCGTCTCACCTTTGTAGCCCAGACAATTCCAGCAGAGTCAATGATGAAATCTTGGCCTGGGAGAGCCCCAGCATCTACTTGCCCAACTTTCACAGGGACAAAAGATTGATTGGGGAGGAAAACCCAGTTGAGAAGATCGTATCGAGCAGATCCGAGTCCATTTTCTGAGAAGGAGACTTCATCTCCAGCACTGTTGTTGAACTGGACATTTCTCACATAGGCAAGGATCTGAAAGGAAAGAAACATTCAGAAATTAAAGTAATTAATCAGAAAGTCACAAATGAGACATCATGGCTTCTATCATTCTGTGTCAGGTCCCATTGATCTCTATGGGGACCTTGGCATTCTGGTGGGATTGGTTCACACCTTGGGATTGGTTCAAAGATGAACTTGACATTGGGAGGCACCTCAAAAGAAGCAGTTTAACCTAACACTCCAGCATGCAAATTTCACATTATGCCTACACTTTCTCTGCAATCACTGTCTTCCAATAAAACTTCCTTTTGAAATGCCGATTGTTTCAAGAGTGCTGGTTTCTTGAGAGGGCCAATGAGGCAGGATCTTACATTCTGTGACAGTCAGCATCTTAGGTGTATGTCTGAAAAGCTAGACACGTTCCCTTGATGGAGATCCAAGTAATCAGGAGTAAAATCAAATATTTGGCTCCTTTCCCAGCATTACAAAAGTTTTTCTTTGGACATTTGTATCATGGCTTCTTCTATTTCGGCTATACTGGAATGATACCTACAGATGAAGATTTTAATTCTGTATTTCAAATTTTGTTGTATGGTTTTGCTCTTGTGATACTTGGGTATAGATAGATAGATAGATAGATAGATAGATAGATAGATAGATAGAGATATAGATATAGATATAGATATAGATATAGATATAGATATAGATATAGGTATAGGTATAGATATAGATATTTCAATGTTTATTTTGACTCAAGGCCTTGTGAATGACAAATATCATCTATATCACTTCATTATCTAGAATGGTCCAAAATTTAGTCTTTGATGAAGAAATATCTCATAAATTTCAGACTAGGATCCATTGAAACCTACTCTGTATGCCGAGATTGACAAAAACTGTTTCCACACAATAAGCTTAGCGCTACAATGAATGACTAAGAAAACAAATAATGTGCAGTCATAAAGGATTCTAAGCCACATAAAACATAAACCACGGTTAAGAGAGATTGAGTTGAGGGTGTTTTAGAGCTTGGATTCAGGCTACATAGTGAGGGAAACTGAGATGATTCTGCAAATATGCCCACTAGGGCTATAACTAACCTGTTGAAATTCTTGCACAAAAGCATCCATCTTGTCATCTTGCTCTCCACTGACACATCCTTCTTGGAATGGCCACCTCCTGAAACTCAGGGAACTGCTGAAAAGTTTTTAGGACCTGAGAGGAAGTTCTCTCCTCTTTTGATCTTATGGATAACTGCTGTGGTTTACTTCTCTTTTCACCCTTCTAGCCCATTTCAAGCAAACAGTGTACAGAATAAGAGAGTTAGAAGGGACCTCAGAGAGCTTCTAATCTAGCCCTCTGCTCAAGCAGGAATTCTTATACCATTTAAGGCACATGGTTGTCCCATCTCTTCTTGAAAACCTCCAGTGATAGAGCACCCACAACTTCTGAAGACAAGTGTCAGCGTTCCAGAAAACTCCCACTCCGAGTAAAGACGCGGAAGCAAGCATTTTCCAAAGTTCTCTTTACTAGAATAGGTAAACTGGCACATCTGGGAAAACCCGAATCTGAGAAGTCTGGGTTTTCCCTCAGTAAATCAAAACCCCCAAAACCATCCCCTCACTCCTCAGTTGATCACATGCTCCAATCAAAGTCCGTCCCATCTTGACTCAGCACTCCGACCACTCCTTCTCCAGATGCCGGATCGCCCTGACCTTGACTGACAGGAAGAATGCTACTACGTCTACAAAAAACCCCTCTACTAAATCCCCCCTTCTACTTTCCCACCCATGAGAAGGTGGCAGCATGGAAGCTTCTGGCCTAATATGGCTTCCAACGTTGACAAGTCCAGGGGTGAAATGTTCCTAGTTCGGACCGGATCACCCAATCCGGTAGCGATAGAGGCAGGTGGTTCAGACAACAGGTAGCAAGAATACCTGCCTCCCACATTGCCCAGCTGAGACATGTGATCATCAGGGGCTTTTTTAATTTTTAAAAGCATTTTTTGTACAAACTCTTTGGCTGAAAAAAATGCTTTTAAAAGTAAAAAAAAAGCCTCTGATGATTGTGCGGCTCAGCTGGGATCGTCAGAGGCTTTTAAAAGCATTTTTTCTACAACCTCTTCGGCCGAAGAGACAAAAGATCATCAGAGACTTTTAAAATAAAAAAAGCCTCTGCTGATCAGGCAACTCATCTGGGATCGTAAGAGCCTATTAAAAACATTTTTTACAACCTCTTCACCGAAGTGGTTGTAGAAAACAATGGTTTTAAAAGTTAAAAAAAAAAGAAAGTTGGCCACGCCCACCCAGTCACATTACCCCACCACCACCAAGCCACGCCCACAGAACAGGGAGTAACAAATTTTAGATTTCACCACTGCCCTAGTCCTTCTTGACTCAATGGTACTTATTTCATATTGTTATCCTGTTTTAAAATAATTCTTTAAACTGTTCCGAGATGTACTGATATGGTAGCATACAGAGATTGAATCAGTGAGTTCAAGAAATACATACAGGAAAGTTTCTTTCTAGGCCTATGGAGTAAATAAAAAAGTTACCTAGATTACCTGACATGAATGGACATTTGAGATCCTCTTTCCAAGCCTCATCATGGATGGTTGGGCTCTGGATCCAAACATGACATGTAATGCATGTGCCAGAGCAAAAATGGCATTGTAGATATTGTAACTTTCACCTGTCATGCTTGTTTCAAAGATTTGAGTGGGCACATTTTGTACATTCTCCTTTCCTGTGCATTTCTTCTCCTTCTTCAGAGTGATCATTCCTGGTTTGTGAAATCTGCAGTCAAAGATCTTTTCCCACCACTGTGGGAGGAAGATGTCCCCTTTTGGGTGCAAAGGGTCTAAAGATGTGAGAAAATGGCTGAATTCTGAGATATCTCCTGTGTGGTCCCTGAACTGCAAAGACCCATGGAAGGGCTTTATAAGTGGCAATGCATCTTTAACTGCCGCTACATTATGTTTCCATTGAGAAGTTAGGATCCAAACTTTCTGAGGCGGTGACTTTGTTGACGTTATGTGAAAATGAAAAGCTAACTGTATATTTGCATTAGTATGAGGGTCTCCAAAGAGAATAATCACTTCAGCTTTACAACAGTTTTTTAAAAAAAGAACAAATGTATTCCATGTATTGAAAAAATCATCCGATTTCAATATTTCAGTGAAGGCCACACAGATCTCCTTCTCCATGAGCATTGGCATCAGAGATGAGAGGAAACGTTCTCCACTGTCAGCTTTGTTGGCCACCAGCCCAACCCAGTTCCACTGGAAATACAGGAGCAGCTGGACTAAACCCACATACTGAGGAAATTCCTTGGAATTAATCCTGAAGAAGGAAGGATAAACTCTTCTCTCTCCCTGAGAGAACTCAAAGCCAACACCGAGCTAGAGAAAGTGAGAATCTCCTTTTAAAGACAAACTAAGTTTTATGGAAAGTTTTAAGGGTCACCATTTTATGGTTGACGGCCCCATTAGTTAGCCTAATTCACTCTGACTGGCAAGCTTAAGGTTCTTCCTTCTTAGGAAGAATGAAAAGTTACATATTTTGCGTGGTTGGGACAGGTCAGAAGACAAAGATACAAACCATTCACCTGATAAAGGGAATAGATTGCACTGAAAGGGTGGCTAAAGTATTAGTTAATTAGGAAGTAATGTCTACATAAAAAAATCCTCTTGGCACAGTCAGTATTTAGGAAACATCTCATTATCTACTTCTATCATAGAATAACAGAGTTTGAAGAGACCTTGAAGATCTTCTAGTCCAACCCTCTGCTTAGGCAGAAAACTCTATGTCATTTCAGAGAAATGGTTATCCAATCTCTTCTTAAAAACTTCCAGTGTTGGAGCATTTACAAATTCTGGAGGGAAGTTGTTCCACTGATTAATTGTTCAGGAAATTTCTCCTTAGTTCTAAGTTGCTTCTCTCCTTGATTAGGATCCACCTATTGCTTCTTGTCCTGCCCTCAGATGTTTTGGAGATTAGCTTGGTTCCCTCTTCTTTTTGGCACTACCTGAGATATTGGAAGATTGCTTTCATGTCTCCCCTAGTCCTTCTTTTCATCAAACTAGACATACCCAGTTCCAGCAACTATTCTTCATATGCCCATTGACAAAGGTGGGGCGGGAGGCAGGAAGCTGCATGTTTCTCCATTTCTCATCCAGGGAAATACAATATGCTGCCTTTTTTTAATATTTTCTAAAATATTTCATTCTTCTAGGAGAGGGGTGGGTGTTAACTTCCTACAGAACTGTGTTGGCTTTTTCGCAGTTGCAGCACACTGCTCACTCATATTTAAATGATTGTCATGTTATATAAAAAATTCTCTTGACACATGAACATATATAAATTGTATATATATAAATTGGAAATTAAATTAAAATTAAATTAAATGAACATAAAAATAAATCCAACTGTCATGTGGATTCTCTAAGTCACATATTGGTGATGTGTCCCAGTAAGCATCTTTGGTTTCTCTGTGTTTCTCCTTCTTTTGTTTGTCCATGTCCGTATCCAACATTGGATGCCCCTTACCTGTGGGACCTTGAAGATGCTGAAGATGGAGGCCATCTGCTTTGAAGATTTGGGGATGAAGCCTCCAATGACAGAGAGCAGAGGGTCCTGCCTGTCACATTTATAACCTGGAATCATTCGGCCTCGTGTGGAGAGCAGGGAAAGGCTGATTATTGAAATACTTCTCTCAATCTTTTGATTGTCAGAAATATGGAACCCCAGTGTGATATTGGGGAGGAGAACCAGATCCTTGTTGACCTCTCCGACTGCAAATACCACGGCCAGGAACTGCTGGTAGCTCTTGGCTATGAGTCTATTGTGAGAAAAATCATGGGGGAAATTTTCAGAAAAGGTCATGCTGTTGGATTTGCCTTTCCTTGCCCCCCCCTTTTTTTGGTGTTGGTTGGAGTCAGAAGTCCCAAGTTTCATTGGTTTGAGCCCGTAGACATTTCTTGATGAAACTTGTATGACTTTGTGAGAAAGGAGAAAAGTGTCTCTTTTCACATCACAGAACATTTTATACCTTCTAAAGAACTTTCCCTCTTCACTTTGCTGCAGTGGTTGTAATCCTTCCCCGTTCTTTTACTGGCACCCCAATTAATTGGGTTCTCTCTTGGAGCAGTTTCTTCAGTGGGTGTCCTAGCATCTACAGTAGTGGCCAAAATTGTGGAAACCTTTTTGGGAAAGTGTATTTTCTAAAACTAGCTAATAAATCCACTTTTTTTGGAATAGTACCATAAAATTATATATCAATGGGAAGTTAATTTAATCAAGAATGTAATGGAATAACTTTTATGAAGGATTTCTTATTAGAATAGCAGTTAATGTATAAAGAAGAAAAGGGAAACTTGTAGAAAAAACAAGGTACACAAATATTATCACCATGTCAGTTAATCCTTAGTTGGGTAACCTTTAGCATGGATTAATGCAGGGGTGGGTTCTACTTACCTTTAATACCTGTTCGTAACAGGATTGCACACATGCAGAGATCGCTGATGACAACATACAGGGCTGTTGCTGGGGCCTCCCGCCGGTTTTACTACCGGTTCTTGTGAACCGGTCTGAATCGGGGTCCACCTACCACTGAATTAAGGTTTTACAACATCTTCCCATGGAGTAAGCCAAGTCTTTTAGTTCTGCAGCTGTTATAATGTGAAACCAAGATTGAATGGTTGCTTCTAGTAACTTCATTTTATTGTTGGGTCGCTTTTGAGTAACAAGATTCTTTAGTCAGCTCCATAGATTTTCCATTGAGTGAAGGTTTAGGTTATTCCCAGGACATTCCAGCAATGGAATATTGTTTCCTTGAAACTCCCCCTCCCCAAAAAAGTGGTGTTATTAGCCATCAAAATTCACAAATACACTTTTCCCAAAAGGTTTCCACAGTTTTGGCCACTACTGTATTTGTTAAAGATTGTCAGCCCTGCTGATTCAAAAACTGAGCAGTTTTTATGCAACTCCTGGACACTGGAAAAGAGTTGAGTTTCTCTTTAAGCTTATCCAGGACCTTCTCTCCGAATTAATTTTATAACTCAACTTCTTCACTAGGCCAGTACAGTTTCTAAGCTCTTGTCCTGCCTCACTTTTGTTGTTTACTGATGAAAACTTCTCCATAGAGAATTTTACCTATTTTAAGAGTTTGACTCTTTATGGAGGAAAGAATAAAGATTTGAACTAGATGCCAGAACAGGCATTTTTCAAAAGAGTCCCTGAATTTAAAACAAAGCAAATAATTACCTACATCATACCCTTCCAGGTGAGACTTACACACTTTGCAGCTGTGTAAAAAGCACGAATGGGTCTTTTTGGAAATCTGGAATGACGGAATGACCAATGGTTCCCAGGTGCACCGTTCCACCAATAATGAGATCACCAGGCCTATAGTAGCTTCCCTGTGACTGGAAATAATTCCTCAACACACATACACTTTGCATCTTCTTAGCAGCAGTTGGAGGCAGGAGCCAGAAGATCAGCAGGAGGAGGAGGAGAGGCAGCCCAGTCATTCTTCTCACCTTCCCTCCTAGATCCTAAGTCAAGGTTTTTGGAGAAGCCAACTTGCAGGTAGCACTTGAAATCTCACCAAAGCTTTAGCACAATAGAAACCACCTATTCTACCTGGATGGCCTCAGGGAAAATTTATATCAACCATGTTTCCTCTTATCTGGGTTCAAGCTGAGGCACAAGAAAAATCAATGGCCAGCTGAATCTCATCAAACCCAGAGGTTTGCTATTTGGAAGACAAGAGAAGGTACAGACATGTCCTGCCTCCACTAGGAGAACTAGGGGCATATTTTTTTTTATACCAGGTTTTATCATGAAAGATTTGTGAAGATAGAAATCTACAAGGGATACATTAACAATTACTGTTCTGACGTTTTGTCCTGGCACTAGAGGGGGAAAAAACATGTTTATATCTCTAGTTGCTAATTCACAGAGCAAATCGTCTTGAGAGTCAAGGTGAAACTGGGTGTTTGAGTTACATGAAAATGAGCACTTGTGTCATAATTTGATATGACTTAGAGTTAGAATAACTTTATTGTCACTTTGAATGTACACTAATCGCCAAATATTAAAATGATTTTTTTTTGTATACAGCTCTCAAAGAGTCACCACCTCCAATATACACTACATAAACATGATGAAATAAATAAATAAATACAAAATTCTGCATATACCCAGATATATTATATGACACAGAGAAATTACACAGTCTAGTTTGGATGTGTCCATGTACATGGAAAGAAAAATGAATCTTGCGAGTTTACCAGAATCTGGTATTGCTGCCTTAAATACTTCTATTTCAATTTCTATTTTATTTTATGAAATTTATATACCGCCCGACTCCCGAAGGACTCAGGGTGGTGAACAGCCAAAAATAAAACCCATAAATTACAAAATTTAAAAGACAGTATAAAACCACATTAGATAATTTGGCCTGGGACAAATTAAAACACCCCCAATATTTAAGACAAATTTAAAATGTACAATTTAAAAAGTTAAAAAGGGAAAAGTTAGGCCAGGCCGGCCTGTTGAAATAAAAAAGTCTTCAGGGTGCGGCGGAAGGTGCATAGATCCGGGATCCTCCGTATCTCCGGGTAGAGTTCATTCCAAATAGCAGGTGCCCCACAGAGAAGGCTCTCTCCCTGGGGGCCAACTGTCAACACTTTTCGGCTGACGGCAACCGGAGGATCCCCACTCTATGAGAGCGTACTGGCCGGTGAGAGGCTACTGGTGGCAGCAGGCGGTCCCGTAAATATCCAGGTCCTAAGCCATCCAGGTCCTAAGCTTCAAAACCTCTTCCCAGAGGGGAGCAAAAGAAACAGACCTTGGAGTGGTTGTGTAGGGTCTCTAACAATGCTTTGAGCTCTAAGTATGTAGTGCTTATAAGCTGTATCCTGAATAATTGGAAGAGAGCTTCCTATAATCTTCTCAGGTATCCTTACCACTCTTTGTAGGAACTTTCTATCTGAGGCACTGCTGCCCTAAACAAAAAAATAGCTAAAATGCTCTCAATCGTACCTTTGTAAAAAGTGGCCAGGACAGAAGTAACTAAATTAAGAAACTGTACAGGTGGAAATTATTATCCACTTATTTAATCTCAATGTTGATTTCTATGTCCATTACCAAGTCTTCTCTGGGGACAACTGTCAAAATGCACCCAAGCCGAAATAAAAATTCCCAAATCCCATACAAATCAGAGATTTCTGTGCTTCATTATACTTTCTTTACAATTAAGGTGGGGCCTCAGTAGGATAATGTAGCATTTGGGGGAAAAGATACAAACCAAAAGACCAGCTCCAGAGGCCAAAATGGAGAAGATCTCCACAGCCACCATGGACTTTCCCTTGGTGCTCAGATAGGTGGGTAGGAAAGTGATCCAAACACTGCAAAAGACTAGCATGCTAAAAGTGATGAATTTGGCTTCATTAAAGCTGTCAGGCAATTTCCTAGCCAGGAAAGCCACTGTGAAACTGACAAGGGCCAAAAAACCCAGATAGGCAAGGACAGCATAAAATATTGAAGCTGAGCCTTCATTACATTCCAAGATTATCTCTCCTACCAAGGAGTGGAAGTCAAAATTGGGAAATGGGGGAGAGGTGACCAGCCAGGAAGCACAAAGAAGGGCTTGGATCAGGGGACCAGCTAAGACAATGGAGTTGGTCAGTGGTTTTCCTAAGAATTTCCTTGCCCTGTTTCCTGGTTTGGTGGCCATGAAGGCAAGAACTACCATGACAGTCTTTGCCAAAACAGAGGAAACTGCCAGGGCAAAAAGAATGGCAAAGGCAGATTGTTGTAAGAGACAGGTGATCCTCCCAGGTTGACCAATGAAGAGGAAGGAGCAGAGAAAGCAGAGCATTAGGGAGACCAGGAGGATGTAGGTGAGATTTCGGTTGTTGGCCTTGACAATCGGTGTTTCGTGATGTTTAAGGAAAATCACCAGCACTGCCAATGTGATCATAGAGAGGAAAAGAGCGAGACATAATAAAGTGTATCCCAGGTTCTCTTGATAGGCAAGGAAGTGGATCCTCTTGGCAATGCAGTGGTCCTTGTGCTCATTGGGGTATCGGTCTTCTGGGCAGAGGTCACAGTGGGCAGCATCTGAAATCAAGAGTCTTTGTTTAAGGATTTCAGGGGCATCTGCCATTAGCATTATCCATCCCCGTCAGGGTGACATGACTGCCTCCTTTCTCCTGTGGGCAACCGGCAGACTTAGTGATGGAATGAACTACGTGTATTACATAGTAGATCAAAAAGAGCAATAATCCTTCATGATGACATTGAGGGTAGGTTAAAGATAAGAATCAGTTCATCCTCAGCTGTTTGATCAGTTTACTCTGGAATAAAGGCATTGGTGGGATTCAAATAATTTAACAACCAATTCTCTGTCTAATGGGCTGGTGGGTGAGCGTGGCCATGGTGGGCATGGCCAGGGAGTGTGACAGCTAGCACTCAGCTTCCTACACACACACCCCAGGAGCAAAAATGGGGTGTGTGGGTACTCCTGGAAGGGGCAGGGAGGGGAGGGTCCAGCCAGCAATTTAACTACCGGTTTGCCTAAATCTGCCCAAACCAGCTGAATCCCACCACTGAATAAAGGGTCTCTCCAATCACTGGGCACATTAATGCCTATTGTACATTTCAGAATTGGAGAAACCATGACATGTGAGTTTTTTTTCAAATTAATATTGAAACAGATCTGATAGAACTGTAAGGCAGGAATCTTGCTATTTTGTTTATGCGTACCTTGTTCATTCTTTTGGGCTGAAAGAGTCACAAAACGAGAAAAGAAAAGGATGTGCAACTGTATATTGAGTATTGTAAGGGAGAAAGGTCTCTTTTCTCGTTCAAAAGTGATTTACCAGGAAATTGATTGTAGGAGAGAGAAAGGAAAGAAAAATGCAGAGACAATACAGCCTTGAGAGCTGCCTGGATCAGCATCTCTGTTTGTATTTCAAATCTGCCCGTTCAGATTGTTTTTCCCTCCAGGGGAAGGTTAGTAGATAAGTATAGATCAATCTAGTATTTTTCCTATAGATCTATCAATTTCCTGGGAGATTAGTAGTGCTGAAAAAAGAACCACCTAAATAATAGAAAATAAAGCTTGAATCTCACACTCCCATCCAGTGGTGAAATCCAAATTTTTTTACTCCCGGTTCTGTGGGTATGGCTTGGTGGGCATGATGTGGCTTGGTGGGCATGGCTTGGTGGGCATGGCTGGGGAAGGATACTGCAAAATCTCCATTCCCACCCTACTCTGGGGCCAGCCACAGGTGGTATTTGCCAGTTCTCCGAACTGCTCAAGATTTCTGCTACCAGTTCTCCAGATCCTGTCAGAACCTGCTGGATTTCACCCCTGCTCCCACCCTTTATGAAAAGATTGCTAGCTATTCTTCCAATGGGATGGGAAAGTACGGGAAGACAGGCTAATAGGGAACCCATATGTTGCTTCCTGAAATTACCCTGCATTAAATTGGTTAGGAGCAGGAAGTTGGCCTGTGGGCTGAGTTTAGTTCCATAAACTAAGATGAGAACTATGAATACTTTGAAGCACGTCAATCCTACAAAAAATTAATTAATATGAAAACATATTAATATCTGCTGAACGGTGTCCTTGAACATGGAAGACCTCAATTTGAAGTGTGATCTACCTGTTTGATCAGAAATGGTCCCTTCTGGACAAGGGTCACATTGGTAGCAGCAAACCTGCTCGCCCTCTGGAACTCTCCTCCTCTCTCCTGCATGGCACCTCTTCATGCCACACCTGGCAAAGGGCACTTTCTAAAAGGCAAAAGAGAAATGCTTGAGATGGCCTAAACAGTGAACATTTCCATGTTCAGAAGGTCTTCAAAATAAGTGATACACCATGTTCTACAAGAACCTAGGGACATCTCCTGAGGGATTAACACCATGGAAATTGTTCTTGCCTCCTCCAATTGCATCCTGGGTTTCATGCAGAAGTCTCTTCCAATCCCAACCCTTTGTAGACCTGCCACATATCTACCTCAATTTCTCACCAAATGTCCACATGTCGTTTAATTCAATAGTTCTGTTTCCAGTTAGTAGAATATTCTGCATCCCCAGGAAAGAATGAATATTTCCCTAAATTTACAGCATTTCCTTCCGTCTCACCTTTGTAGCCCAGACAATTCCATCAGAGTCAATGATGAAATCTTGGCCTGGGAGAGCCCCAGCATCTACTTGCCCAACTTTCACAGGGACAAAAGATTGATTGGGGAGGAAAACCCAGTTGAGAAGATCGTATCGAGCAGATCCGAGTCCATTTTCTGAGAAGGAGACTTCATCTCCAGCACTGTTGTTGAAGTGGACATTTCTCAAATAGGCAAGGATCTGAAAGGAAAGAAACATTCAGAAATTAAAGTAATTAATCAGAAATTCACAAATGAGACATCATGGCTTCTATCAGTCTGTGTCAGGTCCCATTGATCTCTATGGGGACCTTGGCATTGCGGTGGGATTGGTTCGCACCTTGGGATTGGTTCAAAGATGAACTTGACATTGGGAGGCACCTCAAAAGAAGCAGTTTAACCTAAAACTCCAGCATGCAAATTTCACATTATGCCTACACTTTCTCTGCAATCACTGTCTTCCAATAAAAATTCCTTTTGAAATGCCGATTGTTTCAAGAGTGCTGGTTTCTTGAGAGGGCCAATGAGGCAGGATCTTACATTCTATGACAGTCAGCATCTTAGGTGTATGTCTGAAAAGCTAGACACGTTCCCTTGATGGAGATCGGAGTAATCAAGAGTAAAATCAAAGATTTGGCTCCTTTCCCAGCATTACAAAAGTTTTTCTTTGGACATTTGTATCATGGCTTCTTCTATTTCGTCTATACTGGAATGATACCTACAGATGAAGATTTTAACTCGGTATTCCAAATTTTGTTGTATGGTTTTGCTCTTGTGATACTTGGGTATAGATAGATAGATAGATAGATAGATAGATAGATAGATAGATAGATAGCTAGATAGATAGCTAGATAGCTAGATAGATAGATAGATAGATAGATAGATAGATAGATAGATATAGATATAGATATAGATATAGATATAGATATAGATATTTCAATGTTTATTTTGACTCAAGGCCTTGTGAATGACAAATATCATCTATATCACTTCATTATCTAGAATGGTCCAAAATTTAGTCTTTGATGAAGAAATATCTCATAAATTTCAGACTAGGACCCATTGAAACCTACTCTGTATGCCGAGATTGACAAAAACTGTTTCCACACAATAAGCTTAGCGCTACAATGAATGACTAAGAAAACAAATAATGTGCAGTCATAAAGGATTCTAAGCCACATAAAACATAAACCACGGTTAAGAGAGATTGAGTTGAGGGTGTTTTAGAGCTTGGATTCAGGCTACATAGTGAGGGAAACTGAGATGATTCTGCAAATATGCCCACTAGGGCTATAACTAACCTGTTGAAATTCTTGCACAAAAGCATCCATCTTGTCATCTTGCTCTCCACTGACACATCCTTCTTGGAATGGCCACCTCCTGAAACTCAGGGAACTGCTGAAAAGTTTTTAGGACCTGAGAGGAAGTTCTTTCCTCTTTTGATCTTATGGATAACTGCTGTGGTTTACTTCTCTTTTCACCCTTCTAGCCCATTTCAAGCAAACAGTGTACAGAATAAGAGAGTTAGAAGGGACCTCAGAGAGCTTCTAATCTAGCCCTCTGCTCAAGCAGGAATTCTTATACCATTTAAGGCACATGGTTGTCCCATCTCTTCTTGAAAACCTCCAGTGATAGAGCACCCACAACTTCTGAAGACAAGTGTCAGCGTTCCAGAAAACTCCCACTCCGAGTAAAGACGCGGAAGCAAGCATTTTCCAAAGTTCTCTTTACTAGAATAGGTAAACTGGCACATCTGGGAAAACCCGAATCTGAGAAGTCTGGGTTTTCCCTCAGTAAATCAAACCCCCCAAAACCATCCCCTCACTCCTCAGTTGATCACATGCTCCAATCAACGTCCGTCCCATCTTGCCTCAGCACTCCGACCACTCCTTCTCCAGATGCCGGATCGCCCTGACCTTGACTGACAGGAAGAATGCTACTACGTCTACAAACAACCCCTCTACTAAATCCCCCCTCCTACTTTCCCACCCATGAGAAGGTGGCAGCATGGAAGCTTCTGGCCTAATATGGCTTCCAACGCTGACAAGTCCAGGGGTGAAATGTTCCTGGTTTGGACCGGATCACCCAATCCGGTAGCGATAGAGGCGGGTGGTTCAGACAACAGGTAACAAGAATACCTGCCTCCCACATTGCCCAGCTGAGACATGTGATCATCAGGGGCTTTTTTAATTTTTTGTACAACCTCTTTGGCTGAAAAAATGCTTTTAAAAGTAAAAAAAAAGGCTCTGATGATTGTGCGGCTCAGCTGGGATCGTCAGAGGCTTTTAAAAGCATTTTTTCTACAACCTCTTCGGCCGAAGAGAGAAAAGATCATCAGAGACTTTTAAAATAAAAAAAGCCTCTGCTGATCAGGCAACTCATCTGGGATCGTCAGAGCCTATTAAAAACATTTTTTTACAACCTCTTCACCGAAGTGGTTGTAGAAAACAATGGTTTTAAAAGTTAAAAAAAAAAAAGAAAGTTGGCCACGCCCACCCAGTCACATTACCCCACCACCACCAAGCCACGCCCACAGAACAGGGAGTAACAAATTTTAGATTTCACCACTGCCCTAGTCCTTCTTGACTCAATGGTACTTATTTCATATTGTTATCCTGTTTTAAAATAATTCTTTAAACTGTTCCGAGATGTACCAATATGGTAGCATACAGAGATTGAATCAGTGAGTTCAAGAAATACATACAGGAAACTTTCTTTCTGGGGCTCTGTGGATTAAATAAAAAATTACAAAGATTACCTGCCATGAATGGACATTTGAGATCCTCTTTCCAAGCCTCATCATGGATGGTTGGGCTCTGGATCCAAACATCACATGTAATGCATGTGCCAGAGCAAAAATGGCATTGTAGATATTGTAACTTTCACCTGTCATGCTTGTTTCAAAAATGTGAGTGGGCACATTTTGTACATTCTCCTTTCCTGTACATTTCTTCTTCCTCTTCGGAGTGATCATTCCTGGTTTGTGAAATCTGCAGTCAAAGATCTTTTCCCACCACTGTGGGAGGAAGATGTCCCCTTTTGGGTGCAAAGGGTCTAAAGATATGAGAAAATGGATGAATTCTGAGATATCCCCTGTGTGGTCCCTTAACTGCAAAGCTCCATGGAAGGGCTTTATAAGTGGCAATGCATCTTTAATTGCCCCCACATTGTGTTTCCATTGAGAAGTTAGGATCCAAACTTTCTGAGGCGGTGACTTTGTTGATGTTATGTAAATATGCAAAGCTAACTGTATATTTGCATTAGTATGAGGGTCTCCAAAGAGAATAATGACTTCAGCTTTACAACAGTTTTTTAAAAAAAGAATAAATGTTTCCCATGTATTGAAAAAATCATCCGATTTCAATATTTCAGTGAAGGCCACACAGATCTCCTTCTCCTTGAGCATTGGCATCAGAGATGAGAGGAAACGTTCTCCACTGTCAGCTTTGTTGGCCACCAGCCCAACCCAGTTCCATTGGAAATACAGGAGCAGCTGGACTAAACCCACATACTGAGGAAATTCCTTGGAATTAATCCTGAAGAAGGAAGGATAAATTCTTCTCTCTCCCTCAGAGAACTCAAAGCCAACACCGAGCTAGAGAAAGTGAGAATCTTCTTTTAAAGACAAACTAAGTTTTATGGTAAGTTTTAAGGGTCACCATTTTATGGTTGATGGCCCCATTAGTCAGCCTAATTCACTCTGACTGACAACCTTAAGATTCTTCCTTCTTAGTGGAAAGTTACATATTTTGCCTGGTTGGGACAGGTCAGAAGACAAAGATACAAACCATTCACCTGATACAGGGAATATATTGCACGGAAAGGGTGGCTAAAGTATTAGTTAATTAGGAAGTAACTTCTACATAAAAAAATCCTCTTGGCACAGTATTTAGGAAATATCTCATTATCTACTTCTATCATAGAATAACAGAGTTTGAAGAGACCTTGAAGATCTTCTAGTCCAACCCTCTGCTTAGGCAGAAAACTCTATGTCATTTCAGAAAAATGGTTATCCAATCTCTTCTTAAAAACTTCCAGTGTTGGAGCATTTACAACTTCTGGAGGGAAGTTGTTCCACTGATTAATTGTTCAGGAAATTTCTCCTTAGTTCTAAGTTGCTTCTCTCCTTGATTAGGATCCACCTATTGCTTCTTGTCCTGCCCTCAGATGCTTTGGAGATTAGCTTGGTTCCCTCTTCTTTTTGGCACTACCTGAGATATTGGAAGATTGCTATCATGTCACCCCTAGTCCTTCTTTTCATCAAACTAGACATACCCAGTTCCTGCAACTGTTCTTCCTATGCCCATTGACAAAGGTGGAGCGGGAGGCAGGAAGCTGCTTTGTGTTTAAAACATGTTTCTCCATTTCTCATTCAGGGAAATATAATATTCTGCCTTTTTTTAATATTTTCCAAAATATTTCATTCTTCTAGGAGAGGGGTGGGTGCTAACTTCCTACATAACTTTGTTGGCTTTTTGGCAGTTGCAGTACACTGCTCGCTCATATTTAAATGATTGTCGTGTTATATAAAAAAATATCTTGACACATGAACATAAAAATAAATCCAACTGTCATGGTCATTGGTGATGTGTCCCAGTAAGCATCTTTGGTTTCTCCGTGTTTCTCCTTCTTTTGTTTGTCCATGTCCGTATCCAACATTGGATGCCCCTTACCTGTGGGACCTTGTAGATGCTGAAGATGGAGGCCATCTGCCTTGAAGATTTGGGGATAAAGCCTCCAATGACAGAGAGCAGAGGGTCCTGCTTGTCACATTTATAACCTGGAATCATTCGGCCTCGTGTGGAGAGCAGGGAGAGGGCGATTATTGAAATACTTCTCTCAATCTTTTGATTGTCAGAAATATGGAACCCCAGTGTGATATTGGGGAGGAGAACCAGATCCTTGTTGACCTCTCCGACTGCAAATACCACGGCCAGGAACTGCTGGTAGCTCTTGGCTATGAGTCTATTGTGAGAAAAATCATGGGGGAAATTTTCAGAAAAGGTCATGCTGTTGTATTTGCCTTTCCTTGCCCCCCCTTTTTTTGGGGGGTGTTGGTTGGAGTCAGAAGTCCCAAGTTTCATTGGTTTGAGCCCGTAGACATTTCTTGATGAAACTTGTATGACTTTGTGAGAAGGTTTAGGCTATTCCCAGGACATTCCAGCAATGGAATATTGTTTCCTTGAAACTCCCCCTCCCCAAAAAAGTGGTGTTATTAGCCATCAAATTTCACAAATACACTTTTCGCAAAAGGTTTCCACAATTTTGGCCACTACTGTATTTGTTAAAGATTGTCATCCCTGCTGATTCAAAAACTGAGCAGTTTTTATGCAACTCCTGGACACTGGAAAAAAGTTGAGTTTCTCTTTAAGCTTATCCAGGACCTTCTCTCCGAATTAATTTTATAACTCAACTTCTTCACTAGGCCAGTACAATTTCTAAGCTCTTGTCCTGCCTCACTTTTGTTGTTAACTGATGAAAACTTCTCTAAATAGAATTTCACCTATTTTAAGAATTAGTCTCTTTACAGAGGAAAGAATAAAGATTTGAACTGCACTACATGTCAGAACAGGCATTTTTCAAAAGAGTCCCTGAATTTAAAACAAATAAATAATTATCTACATCATACCCTTCCAGGTGAGACTTACACACTTTCCAGCTGTGTAAAAAGCAAGAATGGGTCTTTTTGGAAGTCTGGAATGATGGAAAGACCAATGGTTCCCAGGTGCACATTCCCACCAATAACGAGATCACCAGGCCTATAGTAGCTTCCCTGTGACTGGAAATAATTCCTCAACACACATACACTTTGCATCTTCTTAGCAGCAGTTGGAGACAGGAGCCAGAAGATCAGCAGGAGGAGGAGTAGAGGCAGCCCAGTCATTCTTGTCACCTTCCCTCCTAGATCCTAAGTCAAGGTTTTTGGAGAAGCCAACTTGCAGGTAGCACTTGAAATCTCACCAAAGCTTTAGCAAAATAGACACCACCCATTCTACCTGGATGGCCTCAGGGAAAATTTATATCAACCATGTTTCCTCTTATCTGTGCTCAGGCTGTTGCCAAGGAAAAAACTATGATCAAGCCAGGGGTTTGCTATTTGCAAGACAAGAGAAAATACAGACATGTCCTGCCTCCACTGGCAGAACTAGGAGCATATTTTTTTATAACAGGTTTTAACTTGAAAGATTTGTGGGGGTAGAAATCTATAGGGGATACATTAACAATTACTGTTCTGACGTTTTGTCCTGGCACTAGAAGGGGAAAAAACATGTTTATATCTCTAGTTGCTAATTCACAGAGCAATTCGTCTTGAGAGTCAAGGAGCACTTGTGTCATAATTTGATATGACTTAGAGTTAGAATAACTTTATTGTCACTTTGAATGTACCCTAATCGCCAAACATTAAAATGATTTTTTTTTGCATACAGCTCTCAAAGAGTCACCACCTCCAATATACACTACATAAACATGATGAAATAAATAAATAAATACAAAATTCTGCATATACCCAGATATATTATATGACACAGAGAAATTACACAGTCTAGTTTGGATGTGTCCATGTACATGGAAAGAAAAATGAATCTTGCGAGTTTACCAGAATCTGGTATTGCTGCCTTAAATACTTCTATCTCTATTTTATTTTATGAAATTTATATACCGCCCTACTCCCGAAGGACTAAGGGTGGTGAACAGCCAAAAATAAAACACATAAATTACAAAATTTAAAAGACAGTATAAAACCACATTAGATAATTTGGCCCGGGACAAATTAAAACACCCCCAATATTTAAGACAAATTTAAAATTTACAATTTAAAAAGTTAAAAAGGGAAAAGTTAGGCCAGGCCGGCCTGTTGAAATAGAAAAGTCTTGAAGGTGCGGCGGAAGGTGCATAGATCCGGGATCCTCCGTATCTCCGGGGGGAGCTCATTCCAAATAACAGGTGCCCCCACAGAGAAGACTCTCTCCCTGGGGGCCAACTGTCAACACATTTCGGCCAATGGCACCCGGAGGAGCCCCACTCTATGAGAGCGTACTGGCCGGTGAGAGGCTACTGGTGGCAGCAGGCGGTCCCGTAAATATCCTGGTCCTAAGCCATCCAGGTCCTAAGCTTCGAAACCTCTTCCCAGAGGGGAGCAAAAGAAACAGACCTTGGAGTGGTTGTGTAGGGTCTCTAACAATGCTTTGAGCTCTACGTATGTAGTGCTTATAAGCAATATCCTGAATAATAGGAAGAGAGCTTCCTATAATCTTCTCGGCTGTCCTTACCACTCTCTGTAGGAACTTTCTATCACTGCTGCCACTAAACCAAAAATTTGCTAAAATGCTCTCAATCATACCTTTGTAAAAAGTGGCCAGGACAGAAGTAACTAAGTTAAGAAACTGTACTGGTGGAAATTATTACCCACTTATTGAATCTCAGTGTTGATTTCTATGTCCATTACCAAGTCTTCTCTGGGGACAACTGTCAAAATACACTCAAGCCAAAATAAAAATTCCCAAATCCCATACAAATCAGAGATTTTTGTGCTTCATTATACTTTCTTTACAATTAAGATGGGGTCTCAATAAGATAATGTAGCATTTGGGGGAAAAGATACAAACCAAAAGACCAGCTCCAGAGGCCAAAATGGAGAAGATCTCCACAGCCACCATGGACTTTCCCTTGGTGCTCAGATAGGTGGGGAGGAAAGTGATCCAAACACTGCAAAAGACCAGCATGCTAAAGGTGATGAATTTGGCTTCATTAAAGCTGTCAGGCAATTTCCTAGCCAGGAAAGCCACTGTGAAACTGACAAGGGCCAAAAAACCCAGATAGGCAAGGACAGCATAAAACATTGAAGCTGAGCCTTCATTACATTCCAAGATGATCTCTCCTATCAAAGAGTGGAAGTCCAATTTAGGAAATGGGGGAGAGGTTGCCAGCCAGGTGGCACAAAAACCTGCTTGGATCAGGGGACAGCCAAAGACAATGGAGTTGGTCAGTGGTTTTCCCAAGAGTTTCCTTGTCTTGTTCCCAGGTTTAGTGGCCATGAAGGCCAGAACCACCGTGACAGTTTTTGCCAAGACAGAGGAAACTGCAAGGGAAAAGAGAATGGCAAATGAAGTTTTTTGGAAGAGACAGGTGAGCTTTCTGGGTCGACCAATGAAGAGGAAGGAGCAGAAGAAGCAGAGCATTAGGGAAACCAGGAGGATGTAGGTGAGATCTCGGTTGTTGGCCTTGACAATTGGTGTTTCGTGATATTTAAGGAAAATCACCAGCACTGCCAATGTGATCATAGAGAGAAAAAGAGCGAGACATAATAAAGTGTATCCCAGGGTCTCTTGATAGGCAAGGAAGTGGATCCTCTTGGCAACACAGTGGTCCTTGTGCTCATTGGGGTATCGGTCTTCTGGGCAGAGGTCACAGTGGGCAGCATCTGAAATCAAGAGTCTTTGTTTAAGGATTTCAGCGGCATCTGCCATAAGCGTTATCCCTCCCGTCAGGGTGACATGACTGCCTCCTTTCTCCTGTGGGCAACCGGCAGACTTAGTGATGGAATGAACTACGTGTATTACATAGTAGATCAAAAAGAGCAATAATCCTTCATGATGACACTGAGGGTAGATTAGAGACAAGAATCTGTTCAGCCTTAGCTGTTTGATGAGTTTCCTGTGATATAAAGGGTCTCTCCAATCACTGGGCACATTAAGGAAGGGTGCTAGATTCCATATTAGTGAGGGCTGTTTAATCAGCACTGTGGGTGGGAGGGGCAGATATGGTGGTAGCAGGGGGCCATATCATGTTTTGGGAGTGCGCACCCGCTGTCTTCGAGCGATTGCGCACTCTGGTCCCCAATGCTTTTCTCGTTACCCGGGTTGTACAGATCCTCAGGGCCCGGGCCTCCAGCTGATGTTGTGCAACGCCAGGTCCATGATAAATAAAGCCCCCCTCATTTGCGATCTTATTCAGGAGGGGGGAGTTGACCTGGCGGGTATTACAGAGAACTGGTTGGGTTGGGAGGGGGGTTCCCCTCGTTGAAATGTGCCCACCAGGCTTCCGCGCATTCCATCAGCCGAGGGCTCAGGGTAAGGGCGGGGGGAGTGGTGGCTGTTATAAAGGAAGGTCTTTGTCCGAGGGAGGCCACTGTACCTCAGATAGCCGGATGTGAGTCCATCCTTGTGAAATGGGGTCGTGGGGTGCAGATGGGCTTGCTGATTGTGTACCTGGCTCCCTGCCACGTAGCGGAAGCCTTGCCCAAACTGTTCAATGTAATAGCCAGGGTGGCGGTGGATACCCCCAGGCTTATGGTCATGGGGGATTTCAACCTGCCATCTGTCAGTGAAATGTCAGAGGCAGCCCAGGAGTTCATGGCTTCCATGACGGCCATGGACCTGACCCAGTTAGTTCAAGGCCCTACTCACATGGGGGGGGGGACACACTCTGGACCTGATTTTTGTCTCTGGTCAGTGGCTGAATGATCTAGAAACAGGGGATATAGTCATCAAGCCCTTGTCATGGTCAGACCATTAACTCCTTCGAATAGACTTTCGAGCCGCTACCCTCCACTGCATGGAGACAGAACCGACTAGGTGGTTCTGTCCCAGGTGCCTGATGGATCTGGATAGGTTCCTGACGGAGCTTGGGCCATTCCCTGAGGCTCTGACTCATGACTCGACTGAAGAACTGGTGGCCGCCTGGGATAGGGCAGCCGCTGGAGCTTTGGACCGTATCGTGCCTTTGCGGCCTCTGACCCGGTGCCGATCTCAATTGGCTCCCGGGTCCTCTGAGGAGCTGAGAGAGATGAAGCACCAGAAAAGATGCCTGGAGAGTGGTTGGAGGGCCAGCCGCTCCGAATCTGACCGAACACTGGTGAGGTCTCATATTAAGATCTACTTAGTGGCGATAAGAGCAGCAAAATCTAATTATTTTTCTGCTCTTGTTGCCATCTGCAGATAACCGCCCAGTCACCATGTTTAGGGTGACCCGCTCCCTACTTCATTTGGGAGTGCGGGAAGACCCCTTGCAGGATAGGGCTGAGGATTTTGTGTAATATCTGCATGACAAAATCACTCAGATTCGGGAAGGCTTGGACTGGGTAGTCTCAGATGCGGTGATAGAGGTGGGTCTTAAGAGTGTTATCTGGGAAGAGTTTGACCCTGTGACTCTCGAGGATGTGGACAGGATTCTGGGAAGGCTTAGCACTGCCACATGTTTATTGGACCCGTGTCCCTCCTTGTTGGTGTTGGCCTCCCAGGCGGTCACACGAGGCTGGCTCCAGGTGATTATTAACACTTCTCTGAGTGACGGTTTCTTCCCCTTCACCTTGAAAGACACAGTGGTGAGGCCATTCCTCAAGAAGCCTTCCCTGGACCCAGCTGTATTAGCGAACTATCGTCCAGTCTTCAACCTTCACTTTGTGGTGAAGGTTGCTGAGAGTGTGGTGGCGCAACAAATTCCCCGGTACCTGAATGAAGCTGTCTATCTAGATCTGTACCAGTCAGGTTTCAGGCCTGGGTACAGCATGGAAACAGCATTGGTCACATTGGTTGATGATCTCTGGAGGGCTCAGGACAGGGGTTGTTCCTCTGTCCTGGTCCTATTAGACCTCTCAGTGGCTTTTGATACTGTCGACCATGGTATCATGCTGCACCGGTTAGAGGGGTTAGAAGTGGGGGGCACCCTGTTACGGTGGTTCTCCTCCTTCCTCTCTGACCATACAGTCTGTGTTGTCAGGGGGGCAGAGGTCAACCTCGAGGTGCCTTGTTTGTGTGGTGCCGCAAGGGTCGGTCCTCTTGCCCCTCCTGTTCAACATTTATGTGAAGCTGCTGGGTGAGATCATCCGTGGTTTTGGGGTGAAGTTCCATCAGTATGCTGATGATACTCAGCTGTACATCTCTACCCCAGACCACCCCAATGATGCCCTTGATGTGATGTCCCAGTGTCTGGAGGCCATGCAGATCTGGATGGGGAGAAACAGGCTCAGACTCAACCCCTCCAAGACTGAGTGGCTGTGGTTTCCGGCATCCCATTATAGCCAGCTGGTTCCATTGCTGACTATTGGGGATGAGATTTTGGCCTCCTCAGAGAGGGCTTGCAACTTGAGCGTCCTCCTGGATGCACAGCTGTCTCTAGAAGATCACATGACAGCTTTTTATCAGGTTCGCCTGATTCACCAGTTGCGTCCCTTTCTGGATTCAGACTCCTTGCGCACGGTCACTCATGCCTTCGTCACTTCCAGTCTGGACTACTGTAATGCTCTCTACATGGCGCTCCCCTTGAAGAGCACCTGGAGGCTCCAACTGATCCAGAATGCGGCCGCGCAGGTGATTATGGGAGTGACACGGTGCTCCCATGTAACACCTCTCCTGCGCAAGCTGCACTGGCTTCCGGTGGTCTTCTGGGTGCGATTCAAGGTGTTGGTTACCATCTTTAGAGCGCTCCATGGCTTAGGACCTGGGTACTTACGAGGTCGCCTGCTGCTACCGATAGCCTCCCACCGGCCAGTACGCTCCCACAGAGAGGGAGTCCTTAGGGTGCCATCGGTCAAACAATGTCAACTGGCAACCCGCAGAGGTAGGGCCTTCTCTGTGGGGGTATCCGCCCTTTGGAATGAATTGTCCCCGGAGATAAAGATGATCCCTGATCTACGCACCTTTGGCCGTGCCCTCAAGACATTATTGTTCCAACAAGCTGGGCTGGCCTAAACATTAATTTTAATGGGTTGTTTTAGTTTGTTAATGATTATTTTAATTATTTAATAAGTTTTTTTTTAAATTGCTTTTAATTTTATATATGTGTTTGTTTTATTTCTTGGCTGTGTACTGCCCTGAGTCCTTCGGGAGAAGGGTGTTATAAAAATTAGATTAAATAAATAAATGAATAAATAATGCCTAATGTACATTTCAGATTGAGAGAAACCATGAAATATGGGTTTTTTTCCAATTTATATTGAAACCCCCATAATTCTGATAGAGTTTGTAAACCAGGAATGTTGCTATTTTGTTTATGTATAGAAAAACAGAGTTGGAAAGTCTACTAGTCCAGCCCCTTGCTTAGGCAGGAAAACTCCATATCATTTCAGACAAATGGTTATCCAATCTCTTCTTAAAAACTTCCAGTGTTGGAGCATTCACAACTTCTGCAGACAAGTTGTTCCACTGATTAATTGTTGTAACTGTCAGGAAATTTCTCCTTAGTTCTAAGTTGCTTCTCTCCTTGATTAGTTTCCACCCATTGTTTCTTGTCCCACTCTCAGGTGCTTTGCAGAATAGCTTGACTCCCTCTTCTTCGTGGTAGCCCCTGAGATATTGGAACACTGCTATCATGTCACCCCTAGTCCTTCTTTTCATCAAACCAGACATACCCAGTTCCTGCAACCGTTTGTTTTATATTTTAACCTCCAATCCCCTAATCATCTTTGTTGCCCTTCTCTGCACACTTTCTAGAGTCTCAACATCTTTTTTATACCGTGGCAACCAAAACTGGGTGCAGTAATCCAAATGTGCCCTTACCAAGGCATTATAAAGTGGTATTAACATGTCACATGATCTTGATTCTATCCCTCTTTTGATGCAGCCTAGAACTGTGTTGGCTTTTTTTTTTTTTGCAGCTGCAGCACACTGCTGGCTCATATTTAAATGATTGTCCACTCAGACTCCAAGATCTCTCTCACAGTTACTATTATTGACCTAAATAATAAAACTTAAAGCTTAAACCTCACATTCCCGTCTTTTAAGAAAAGATTGTAGGAATTCTTCCAATGGGATGTGAAAGTACGGGAAGACAGGCTAGTAAGGTTCCCATATGTTGTTTACTGAAATTTCCCTGCATTAAATTGGTTAGGAGCAGGAAGTTGGCCTGTGGGCTGAGTTTAGTTCCATAAACTAAGATGAGGACTATGAATACTTTGAAGCACGTCAATCCTACCAAAAATTAATTAATATGAAAACATCTTAATATCTGCTGAACGGTGTCCTTCAGCATGGAAGACCTAAATTGGAAGTGTGATCTACCTGTTTGATCAGAAATGGTCCCTTCTGGACAAGGGTCACATTGGTAGCAGCAAACCTGCTCGCCCTCTGGAACTCTTCTCCTCTCTCCTGCCTGGCACCTCTTCATGCCACACCTGGCAAAGGGCACCTTCTAAAAGGCAAAAGAGAAATGTTTGAGATGGCCTAAGCAGTGAACATGCTTCATTATTGATTTCCACATTTCTTTTTCCATGTTCAGAAGGTCCTCAAAATAAATGATACACCATGTTCTACAAGAAACCAGGAACATCTCCTGAGGGATTAACACCATGGAAATTGTTCTTGTCTCCTCCAATTGCATCCTGGGTTTCATGCAGAAGTCCTTTCCAATCCCAAACCTTTGTAGACCTGCCACATATCTACCTCAATTGTGTTACACGCAAAGCTTTCTCACCAAATGTCCGCATGTTTTTTAATTCAATAGTTCTGTTTCCAGTTAGAAAGATATTCTGCATTCCCAGGAAAGAATGAATCTTTTGCTAAATTTACAGCATTTCCTTCCATCTCACCTTTGTGGCCCAAACGATTGCGTGAGAGTTAATGATGAAATCTTGGCCTGGGAGAGCCCCAGCATCTATTTGCCCAACTTTCACAGGGACAAAAGATTGATTGGGGAGGAAAACCCAGTTGAGAAGATCATATCGAGCAGACCCAAGTCCATTTTCTGAGAAGGAGACTTCATCTCCAGCACTGTTGTTGAAGTGGACATTTCTCAAATAGGCAAGGATCTGAAAGAAAAGAAATATTCAGAAATTAAAGTAATTAATCAGAAAGTCACAAATGAGACATCATGGCTTCTATCATTCCGTTTCAGGTCTCATTGATCTCTATGGGGACCTTGGCATTCTGGTGGAACGGGGAAGGTTTGGAGCTAGGCTTATATGGGGTTTTCCTTTGGTCCTTTCTCTGCTTTGATGGACCTTTGGGGAAGTTGGGAAGGGGAAGAATGTGCCTCTGGCCATCTGTTTCTTCTCATCACCGGAGTCATCTGGGAACTGCCTGTTATCACCTTCTTAGCCAGAAATTATCACAACTTTGCACCTTCGGATTGGCTCAAAGATTAACTGGACCTTGGAAGGGGCATCAAATTCATTTAATGACCACAGCTCAACAACTGTGGCAAAAAATCTCTTAAAATGGATCAAAGCTCAATTAACAACATGCCTTGCTTAGCAAATTTTGGACTCAATTGTACTTATTCCATATCGTTACACTGTTTATGGTAGCATAAAGATATTGAATCGGTAAATTCAAGGAATACATACAGGAAAGTTTCTTTCTAGGGCTATGGACTAAATAAAAAAGTTACATAGATTACCTGCCATGAATGGACATCTGAGATCCTCTTTCCAAGTCTCATCTTTGATGGTTGGGCTCTGGATCCAAACAACACATGTAATGCATGTGCCAGAGCAAAAATGGCATTGTAGATATTGTAACTTTCACCTGTCATGCTTGTTTCAAAAATGTGAGTGGGCACATTTTGTACATTCTCCTTTCCTGTACATTTCTTCACCATCTCTGGAATGAATATTCCTGGTCTCTGTATCTCACAGTCAAAGACCTTTTCCCACCACTGTGGGAGGAAGTTGTCCCCTTTTGAGTACAAA
This sequence comes from Arizona elegans, assembly GCA_022577455.1. Lineage (NCBI taxonomy): Eukaryota > Metazoa > Chordata > Lepidosauria > Squamata > Colubridae > Arizona > Arizona elegans. Next base: position 16,217,342 of record JAKOOJ010000018.1, read on the forward strand.
GGGTCTAAAGATATGAGAAAATGGCTGAATTCTGAGATATCCCCTGTGTGATCCCTTAACTGCAAAGCCCCATGGAAGGGCTTTATAAGTGGCAATGCATCTTTAACTGCCCCCACATTATGTTTCCATTGGGAAGTTAGGATCCAAACTTTCTGAAGCATTGACTTTGTTGACGTTATGTGAAAATGCAAAGCTGATTGTATCTTCGCATTAGTATGAGGGTCTCCAAAGAGAATAATCACTTCAGCTTTACAACAGTTTTTTAAAAAAAGAATAAATGTTTTCCATGTATTGAAAAAATCATCCGATTTCAATATTTCAGTGAAGGCCACACAGATCTCCTTCTCCTTGAGCATTGGCATCAGAGATGAGAGGAAACGTTCTCCACTGTCAGCTTTGTTGGCCACCAGCCCAACCCAGTTCCATTGGAAATACAGGAGCAGCTGGACTAAACCCACATACTGAGGAAATTCCTTGGAATTAATCCTGAAGAAGGAAGGATAAACGCTTCTCTCTCCCTGAGAGAACTCAAAACCAACACCAAGCTGGAGAAAGTGAGATTCTTCTTTTAAAGACAAACTAAGTTTTATGGTAAGTTTTAAGGGTCACCATTTTATGGTTGATGGCCCCATTAGTCAGCCTAATTCACTCTGACTGGCAAGCTTAAGCTTCTTCCTTCTTAGGAAGAATGAAAAGTTACACATTTTGCCTGGTTGGGACAAGTCAGAAGACAAAGATACAAACCATTCACCTGATACAGGGAATAGATTGCACTGAAAGGGTGGCTAAAGTATTAGTTAATTAGGAAGTGACTTCTACATAAACCATCCCGTGGTTTTGGGGTGAAGTACCATCAGTACACTGATGACACCCAGCTGTACTTCTACACCCCAGACCACCCCAACGATGTCCTTGAAGTGATGTCCTGTTGCCTGGAGGCCATACGGATCTGGATGGGGAGGAATAGGCTCAGGCTCAACCCATCCAGGACTGAGTGGCTGTGGTTTCTGATGTCCCGATATAGCCAGCTGGTGCCATCGCTGACTATTGAAGGTGAATCATTGGCCCCCACGGAAAGGGCTCATAACTTGGGTGTCCTCCTGGATGCACGGCTGTCTTTAGAAGAGCACTTGATGGCTGTGACCAGGAAGATTTTTCATCAGGTTCGCCTGATCCACCAGTTGCGTCCCTTTCTAGATCGGGACTCCCTACGCACTGTCACTCATGCCCTCGTCACCTCTCGTCTGGACTATTGTAACGCTCTCTACATGGGGCTCCCCTTGAGGTGCACTCGGAGGCTCCAACTGGCGCAGAGTGCGGCCGCATGGGTGGTTATGGGAACGACGTGATGTTCCCATGTAACACCTCTCCTGCACGAGCTGCACTGGCTCCTGGTGGTCTTCTGAGTGCGCTTCAAGGTTTTGATTATCACCTTTAAAGCACTCCATGGCTTAGGACCTGGTTATCTACGGGACCGCCTGCTACCACCAATAGCCTCCCACCGGCCAGTATGCTCCCATAGAGAGGGGCTCCTCTGGGTGCCGTCGGCCAAACAATGTCGACTGGTGGCCCCCAGGGGGAGAGCCTTCTCTGTGGTGGCACATACGATCTGGAACAAGCTCCCCCCGGAGATACGGAGGATCCTGGATCTGCGCACCTTCCGTCGTGTGCTTAAGACTTTTTTATTTAGATTCTGGGTGGCTCCGCAGGACTTCGCTGACGTCCCTCCTTGGGCATCCGATCCCCAGTGTCATAAAAGCCAAAAAACAGCTGTCTGGGGCTTGAAAACCATCTCCCCAGGCAAAGGGGAGGGAGAAGAGCCGGCAAGCGGAGATAGAGCCCCCCAAGTGCCTTAGGAGAAATCCTGGGGTGCGAAGGGCGAGGGCTCCCTAGAAGCCTGCCAATCTGCTCCGGACCTGGGAAGACTCCGCTAATTAGCGGGCTAGAAGCCGCGTCCATCTCTGCTGACAACAAATGAGGGATTTTTAACATCTTTAATTGCTGCAGGCAGAACAAGCCAGGAGAAGTCACACTGCAAGTATTCACACTTAACTCCAAAGCTTTATTGCCTCCTTCGGAAGTAACAAGTTAGCAATTTGCATCAAAATGGCGATTGAAACCTGAAAGGGAGGGGCAGACAAAGGGAAAGTTACAGAAAGTTTCGTTTCCCTGGCAGCCTCTTGCCTGGAAAAAATTGCTGTGCTGAGAGAAGAAGGATTTTAAACATTAATTTACGATTGGGAAAATTCTTGGACTTTGATGAACTTTTCTTTTTGGCTTCTGAATAAAATATAACAATTAATTTAAACTGAAAATGGCCTTAAAATCTGTAAAGACTGTTCCTATTAAAGGAACAGGAAGTGCTGGCAGCTCCCCAGCTCACATTCCTAGATTGCAAGCTTCTGCCCCTCCAGCAGATCCACAGACTTTAACGTTGGAGATGTTACAACAAGCTCTCCAAGTTACACAAGAGAAACTTGCTATTGTGATTAATGAAAAAATTAATGAAACCAATGAAAAAATACAGGTTGTGTCAGATGAGATTGCAACTCGGAATCAGCAAATTAGGGATGATATTATAAAGACATTTAAATGTTTGGCAGGCAATATTGAAATGGTGGATGATAAAGTTGAAGAAGTTAAACAATCTATGGTAATTTTGGATAATAAATTAGCAGAAGCTCAGAATACAATTCAGAGGGCTGAAGATGATGTAGCTATGATACAATACAGAGATATGGAATTTGCTTTAAGATTTAGAGGGGTGAAGGAGAACAAACAAGAGAACTTGAGAGAAATGATGTCTGAGGTATTGGCACCGTTGGTGGGGGAGTCAAAAAATCAACTGGGCTGGCAGATTGTCAAGCTGTATTGCGTTAATTCTTGGGTTGCTAGACAGAAACATTTACCAAGAGACATTGTGATATATTTTACTACAAGGAGAGTACGTAATGAAATTCTACAGGCCACTTTTCAAAACAAACTTCGGGTTGAAGGCCAGGAAGTGATGACAATGAAAGAAATCCCCCCCTAAAATCTTGAGAGCCAGAAGGGAGTATGCTTTTCTGGTGGATGAAGTGAAAAAATGCCAGATACAGTACAGATTGGAGGTGCCAGCTGGATTAATAGTGATTTACTCAGGAGAGAGGTATCGGCTTAATACAATATGGAAAGCAAGAGATTTTTATATTAATGTATTAAAGGCTGGCACACCCAAATCACCAGAAGGCAAAAAAAAAAAAAAAAGAAGAAGAAGGATGTGATGGAAGGTGAAAAAGAAGAGCTCCTGACGGTAGTTCAGGGGGGAGTTTTGACAGGCCAAGGAGAAGAACCATTACAAATTCAAATGGCTGTTCAAGAGTTGGAGTTAATTGATTTAGAGCAACCCAAGGATCAAAGACAGACCAGATCGGTGACAGCTAGGCTCAAAGAAGTATCAAGACAGCAACAATTCCAGATGGCAACTCAAGAAACAATTCAAGAATCTACCAAAATAGAAGCAGTGGGAGGAGCAAGACCTAAAGGTCAATTGAGACAAGACCACCAGAATCTGCTCCAGTTGCTTCAAGGGCCCAGAGATGGGAACTAGATTTTTGATGTGGAATGTTAATGGTCTGAATTCTCCACAGAAAAGAAGAAAAAATATTTCATTATCTCAAACAATTTAAAAATGATGTGATTTGTCTACAAGAGATTCATATAAGAGTACAAGATCAAAAATACCTGATAAACGCAAGACTTGGTACACACTACGTAGCAGCAGCACCAGAAAAGAAAAATGGTGTAGTTATATATCTGAAAAGAGACTTAGTTGCTAAATTAATTGAAGCAGATGACCAAGGAAGATTCTTAGCAATAGAACTTTTAATTAAAGGAGAAAAAATACTTGTAATTGGAATCTATGCCCTGAATCAACAACAAGAAAATTTCTACAATTTACTACACTCGAAGTTGACACAATGGGCATATAAAACTTGTATCCTGTTGGGGGATTGGAATGGGGTCTTGGATACTAAAAAAGATAAGAAGGGACCTAAACAAAATGTTTTAACAAGAGCAAAACTGCCCAAAGCGTTTTGGGAGATGATGGATGATTGGGAGCTGAGGGATATTTGGCATGAAAGAAATCTGGAAGAAAAAGATTTTTTTTTTTTTCAGACAGACATCAATCCTTTTCAAGGATTAATTTTATACTAATTACTAATGATCTTTTATCTAGGGTGAAGAACACGAAGATTTGCTCAAGAATATTGACAGACCATAGTCCAGTTTGGTTGGAATTGGAGTGTGGGAAAGGGTCTAGGAGGTCCTGGAGGTTAAATGATAACTTGTTTAGGTATGAAGAAAATGTAAAAGAGTGTAAAAAATTTATAAAAGAATTTTTTGTTATGAATATGCAAAAGGGTACATCTATGGAAATGGTATGGGATGCAAGTAAAGCATATATGCGAGGAATTTTGATATATTTGAATCATAAGCATAGAAAGAAACAGGGGGCAAAAAGAAAAGAATTAGAAGATGAGATTAGTAAACAGGAACAGGCTTTAATAGTCAATCCAACAGATAAGAAAATTAAAGAGGCAATCAATTTATTGAAAGGTCAATTTAACATGTTAATAGCAGATCAAGTGGCAACTAATTTACGATATGCAAAACATAATACTTTTTATAATGCCAATAAACCAGGCAGGTGGTTAGCATACCTGTTAAGGAAAAAGCAAAAATCAAGGACAATAGAGAAAATAAGATATAAGGATAAGGAGGTTTATGAGCAACAATTGATTAAAAAATCTTTCTTAGAGTTTTATTCGAGGCTGTATACTGGTGATAAAATTAAAGATATAGATATAGATAGATATTTGCAGAAAGAGAATATTTATACAATCTCAAATGAGCAGAGGGATAGCTTAAACCAAATGATAACTTCTGAGGAAATTGTGTTAGCAATTAAGCAGTTGAAAGTGGGTAAAGCCCCTGGGACGGACGGTCTGACAGCTATTTATTATAAAACTTTACAGGAGGAAATGGTGGAACCATTGAAAGAATTATTTAACAATATACAACAGGGAGGAGAGGTGCCTACAACTTGGAAGACAGCATTTATCTCATTGATCCCAAAAGAAGGGCATGATGATACAGATCCTAAAAATTATAGGCCGATTTCATTACTGAACACAGACTATAAGATTTTTGCTAAAATTTTAGCAAATAGATTAATGACAGTTATGCAGCCAATGATTCACCATGATCAAACTGGTTTTATAAATGGCAGACAAATTAAGAGTAATGTAAGGCAAATTGTTAACTTATTAGAATATCTGGGAAGGAACAACCAGGTCCCCGCAGTGCTAGTGTTTTTGGATGCTGAAAAAGCCTTTGACAGACTGAATTGGCAATTTTTATTAAAATTAATAGAAAGGATGCAATTTGGAGAACGATTTGTACAATCTATTAAGGCAATATATCAAAAACAAACAGCGCAAATAATAGTTAATGGTGGCTTAACAGATCCTTTTAATATAGAAAAAGGAACAAGGCAAGGTTGTCCCTTGTCTCTGTTATTGTTTGTGTTGACGCTGGAAGTTTTACTTTACTTTACCTAGGGCCCAGGGGAGGGGCGGGGGGGAGGTGGCGGTTATTATTAATGAGGATCTGGGTCCGAGGGAGACCACTGTGCCTCAGATAGCTGGATGTGAGTCCCTCCTTGTGAGGTGGGGCTGTGGGGTTCAGATGGGCTTGTTGCTTACGTACCTGGCTCCCTGATGCATGGCAACAGCCCTACCTGAGCTACTCGATGTGATAGCCACGGTGGCAGTAGATACACCCAGGCTTTTAGTCATGGGTGATTTCAATTTGCCATCCGTTGGTGAAATGTCTGAGGTGGCTCGGGAGTTCATGGCTTCCATGACGGCCATGGACCTGATCCAGTTAGTTCATGGCCCTACTCACAGGGGAGGTCACACTCTGGACTTGATTTTTGTCTCTGGCCAGTGGTTGAGTGATCTTGTTATAGGGGACATAGACATGGAACCCTTGTCACGGACTGACCACTCACTCCTTCGCCTAGATCTTCGAACCATGACCCCTCGCCGCAGGGAGGCGGACCCAATTAGATGGATCCGCCTTAGGCGCCTGATGGATCCTGATAGGTTCCAGACAGAGCTTGGGCCATTTCCTGAGGATCTAGCACATGACTCGGCCGAGGACCTGGTAGCCGCCTGGGATCGGGCGGCTGGTGGGGCCTTGGACCGAGTCGTGCCTTTGCGGCCTCTGACCCGGTGCCGATTCCGTGCGGCTCCTTGGTTTACTGAGGAGCTGAGGGAAATGAAGCGCCGGAAAAGATGCCTGGAGAGCGGTTGGAGGGCCAGTCTCGCTGAATCTGATCGAACACTGGTAAGGTCGCATATTAAGGCCTACCTAGTGGCGATAAAGACGGCAAAGTCTAACTACTTTTCTGCCTCTATTGCATCATCAGGGAATCGTCCGGCCGCCCTGTTTAGGGTGACCTGCTCCCTGCTCCATCCGGGAGTGCGGGAGGATCCCTTAGAAGGCAGGGTGGAGGATTTCGGACAATACCTGTATGACAAAATTGCTCAGATCCGGGGGGATTTGGACTCTGACTGGGTAGATCAGGGCAGGGTGACGAGGAACAGTCTTGAGAATGTTATCTGGGAGGAGTTTGATGCTGTGACTCCCGATGATGTGGACAGGATTTTGGGGAGACTTAGTGCGGCCACATGTTTACTGGACCCGTGTCCCTCCTGGTTGGTACTGGCTTCCCGGGAGGTTACATGAGGCTGGCTCCAGGGCGTTATTAATGCTTTGTTGAGTGAGGGTTACTTCCCCGCTGCCCTGAAAGAGGCGGTGGTGAGGCCTCTCCTCAAGAAGCTATCCCTGGGGCTTCCGGTTTGACTTCCGTCGCTGTCAGACGGTCCCTCGGGACCGCCAGCCCTGTAGCCCGAAAAGAGCCACCTTTACAGCTGAAAGGCAGCTCGAAAAATTCCATTTCCATAAGGAAATGTGAGATAGAGCAGGCGAGGGCAGGTAGAGCCCTCTGCGAAGTCCCCAGAGTTTTTCTTTTACTCTTGGGGATGAAGCAGGATGAGGCTCCCTATTTCCTTCACTGCTGCTCCGGGCTTCGGGAGACCTCTGCCTTTTGCAGAGCCAGCAACGAGACCAAACCTTTCAATGAAAAACAACAGATGGTTTAATTAAAGAGGATGAGATTTGGACTTGGGACCCTAAATCACAAGTATTTTTAATGATTTTATAAGCGTTTTTAAGTGAAGGAAAAAAAAATTAAATGGCGACCGCTGAGGCTTGTGAAGAAGAAAGCTGAAAGTGAAAGTCCTTCTGTAACAAGCTATAAAGTAGCGGAACAAACAGTGCTGGCTAGAATAGAGAAAAGAAAAATTTCTATTCTAAGTTTCTTTTTTCTTGGAGATTTGATATTGATCTTGGTTGAAGAGAAGTCCTCTTTCTTTAAAAAGAGTTTGTCTGTGTGGCAGGATGGCGTTAAAATTAACAAAGCCAGACAAACAAGCAGTGGGGGGGGGTCCCCCATTTACAATTATGTGAACAAGTTTCGAGTTTACAGACTCAGAAGAATGGTTTTAATTTAAAAGAATTTGTTTTGAAGGAAATGGCAAGACATGACGAGATTGTGAACCAGAATTTTGAAAAATTTAGGCAGGAAATTAAAGAATTCATACAACTAAAGTATGATAATTTACAACAAAAGATTGTAACAGTGACTAATGTTTTTTTCAGAAATAGTTATAAAGATGGATACAAATATCAAGTTATTAGAGTCTAAAATGAAGGAAGTTGATGATAAGATTTATACTTGGACAATAAAATACAAAGAATGGAAAATGATTTGATAAATATTCAAGACTATAGCTCTGAAGTAAAGTCTAAAAAGGAAGCTGATCACGAGACTTACAATGCAGAAAATATAAAGCAAGGGATTGAAAAAGAAGTTACAATGATGCAATACAGGCTCACAGAATTTGCGGTTAGAATGAGAGGGTTACAGGAAAATAATAGAGATGATTTAAGAAAAATATCTGCTGAAGTTTTGGCCGGGATTTTAAAGGTTCATCCAGAGGAGGTATCTTGTAAGATTGACAAGGCCTATAGAGTAAATTCTTGGGTTGCAAAGTAAAGGCAATTGCCTAGAGATGTGGTGATTTATTTTACAGATAAAGAAATAAGAAATGATATTGTGCAAAAATCTTTTAATTCTACTCTACAATTGTATGGAAGAAAGATCTGGATATATAAAGAGTTGCCGCCCAAGATATTAAAAGACAGAAAGAAATTTGGATTTTTGGTGACTGAGCTAAAGAAACAAAACATCTCATTCAGGTGGGATGTCCCAGTTGGCATAATATTGAGATATCAAGGAGAAAGATACCAACTAAATACTGTAGAAAAAGCAGAAGAATTTTACTATAAGGTTCTTAAAATGGGTTCAACATCTTCATGTATAATACATGAGTGGAATAAAGAAAGGCAAAATCAACAAGAGATAGAAATTCAGGATAAGCAGAAGGAGATGGAAGTAATGGAAAAACAACAAGTAACAGAGGTTTTTGTAGATGAGCCGCTTCTGGATTCTCCTTCAGAGGTCTCAGCTGGACTATTTATAAATACAAGAGAGGCGGCTTTGGATTCTAATGTGATGATTTATCAAGTTACAGATCAGCATAGAAATCAATCAATTGACACACAACTCATAGAGAAGAAACCAGAATGGAGATTTAAGCCACAAAAGCAAAACCAACAAGATCAAGTTATAGATCAGCATGAAAACCAAATAGTTGATACACAATTTATAGAAAGGAAATCAGAATGGAGATCTAACCCACAAAAAGTCAAGAAAAGAAGAAGCAGGTCTTACAAAAACAATTTTTTTTAAACTAAACAACAGTGTAATTCCAGTTATCTAAGAGATGATTGAATATATGAAAAGATAGCTGAGGCAAAGTATTGATTTATATTATCCTGAGGAGAGTGAAAGACCTCTGCAGTGCTGTACTTTTGGGATGTGAAAAGGGCCTTAAACTGAATGGATTGGAATTATCTATTTTGGATTCTTTGATAAATGTATTATGTTTATGCTGAGCTACAAGGCAAGAGAGTTATGGGATTGGGGCACGCAGAAGTTCTGGTTGTTATCCTATTACGGTGGTTGGAATTAATCAAGATGAAAGACACTACTATAGACACTATATGGAATACAAATATAAAGTCACTTGGGTGGTTGTTTTTTATATATCAAGACATCTATTGTTGATGGGGGCAGATGGTAATTGAAGATACCGAACATACTGTTGAAATTAGGATGTGATGTTACCCTAATATGGGTGATGGAGTTAACAATCCAGCTGAAAGACACTACAGAAGATATTATATGGATTACAAGCTTAAAGTCATTTGAGGATTTTATTTACATAAGGGAATACTTCTTAGTGGTGTGGGCAGAAGAATAAAGATATTAAGAATTATTATGTATGGTAGTCCAGTAGGAAAGTGGGTGGAGATAGGTTAGCTTATTGATTGTTTAGTTGAAGAAAAGGGATATTATTGTTTAGACATGAATATATGTAAAAGATTTGAGTTAAGAGATATATCTATGGGGGTGGAGGAAATGGGCAGACTATGAGCTGAATAAATGTTAAATTAGGATTTATTATATAGTTTTATAGTGGAAGGTTGCTTTGGAATGTCATATTAATATACAAAAAAGATTTGATTCAAGAGATATATGTATGGGGGAGGAGAAAAAGAGTAGATTATGAATAGAAATTGCTAAACTGGGGAATATAATAATATTATTATGCTAAATTAGGAGTTATATAATGTCATAGTAGAATGTTATTTTGAAATGTATAGTATAAGGGGGATATAATAATATTATTAGAAAGAAAGGGTCAGCATATGGGGGATGGAGCAAGGGGATGGTAAAGTATTATATAATCTGTTATGAATTTGGGTTTTACTTGGGAGAAGCCACAGGGGGAGAGGTGCGGGAGGGGGGTTAGGGAGGAGGGGGGAAAAATGGGGAAAAATTTGTATTTGAAAAACTTTTTTAATTAAACAAAAAAAGAAGCTGTCCCTGGATCCGGCAATATTGGCTAACTATCGTCCTGTCTCCAACCTTTGCTTTATTGCGAAGGTTGTTGAGAGTGTGGTCACATGACAGTTTCCACAATTCGTGGAGGAAACATCTTATCTAGATCCGTTCCAGTCGGGTTTCAGGTCTGGGCACAGCACGGAAACAGCATTGGTCACGTTGGTTGATGATCTCTGGAGGGCTCGGGACAGGGGTTGTTCCTCTGTTCTGGTCCTGTTAGATCTCTCAGCGGCTTTTGATACCATCAACCATGGTATCATGCTGCACCGGCTGGAAGAGTTGGGGGTGGGAGGCACTGTGTTGCGGTGGTTCTCCTCCTTTCTCTCCGACCGATCACAGTTTGTGTTGGCAGGGGGGCAGAGGTCGACCTCGAGGCCTCTCATCTGTGGAGTGCCACAGGGATCGGTCCTCTCGCCCCTTCTGTTCAACATTTATGTGAAGCCGCTGGGTGAGATCATCCGTGGCTTTGGGGTGAGATACCATCAGTACGCTGATGACACCCAGCTGTACATCTCCACCCCAGGCCACCCCAATGATGCCCTTGAAGTGATGTCCCAGTGCCTGGAGGCTGTGCGGATCTGGATGGGGAGGAACAGGCTCAAGCTCAACCCTTCCAAGACTGAGTGGCTGTGGCTCCCGGCATCCCGATATAGTCCGTTGACTCCATCACTGACTATTGGGGGCGAGTCTTTGGCCCCCACTGAAAGGGCTCGCAATCTGGGAGTCCTCCTGGATAGGCAGCTGTCTTTGGAGGAACATCTGACGGCTGTTACCAGGGGGACCTTCTATCAGGTTCGCCTGATTCGCCAGTTGCGGCCTTTTCTCGATTGGGATTCCTTGTGCACAGTCACTCACGCCCTCGTGACCTCTCGCCTTGACTACTGCAATGCTCTCTACATGGGGCTCCCCTTGAAGAGCACCCGGAGGCTCCAGCTGGTCCAGAATGCAGCAGTGCAGGTAGTGATGGGAGCAACATGGCGCTCCCATGTAACGCCGCTCCTGCGTGAGCTGCACTGGCTCCTGGTGGTCTTCCGGGTGCACTTCAAGGTGCTGGTTATCAGCTTTAAAGCGCTCCATGGCATAGGGCCTAGCTATCTGCAAGACCGCCTGCTGCTACCGATGACCTCCCATCGACCTGTGCGCTCCCACAGAGAGGGCCTCCTCAGGGTGCCATCAGCCAAACAATGTAGGCTGGTGACCCCCAGGGGGAGGGCCTTCTCGGTGGGGGCTCCTACCCTCTGGAATCAGTTGCCCCCTGAGATAAGGAGAATCCATGACCTCAATGCCTTCCGTCGTTCCCTTAAAACCCATCTTTTCCAGCAAGCCGGCTTGGCTTAAGAAGAAATTTTTAAATTCTTTTAATCAGTTTGTGATTTCTTAACTTTCGGGCCAAAATTTATATATATTTTTAAATGTTTTTTAATATTTGTATTCTATGTTTTTTATCTTGGCTGTACACTGACCTGAGTCCTCAAGGAGAAGGGTGGTATATAAATTGGAAATTAAATTAAATTAAATTAAATTAAATTAAATTACTAAGTAAAATACTTGAGATGGACACAATAAAGGGAATTAAAATTAGACAGCATGAGTATAAGTTACGAGCATTTGCGGATGACCTGGTTGTTACCTTAACCCAACTGGTACAATCGATTACAGCCTTGATGGATATAACCTGCTTATATGGACAAGTATCTGGTTTTAAAATAAATGCAGCCAAAACGAAAATAATAGCTAAAAATATGGTCAGAAGCCAGAAAGAAGAGATAGAAAGGTTAACAGGATTTGAAGAAGTTAAGAAGGTTAAATACTTAGGGGTTTATATTATGACTGCAAATATGAAATTATATCAGCACAATTCTGAACCACTATGGCACAAAATACAAAAGGAGATGGAAAATTGGAAAAAACTACAATTGTCTTTGCTGGGAAGGATAGCCGCTGTAAAAATGAATATTTTACCAAAATTTTTATTTCTTTTTCAAATGATACCTATACTTAAAAAAGATGAAAATTTGAAGGAATGGCAGAAGGGCATAAACAAGTTTGTGTGGACAGGGAAGAAACCTCGAGTTAAACAAAAGATAATGCAAGATATCCGAGAAAGAGGTGGTCTTAAAATGCCCAATTTAAGATTATACTATGAAGCCGCTGCCCTCTCAGCAATTACAGACTGGATAAATTTAATGGAGAAAAAGATATTGAATATTGAAGGATATGGTTTGGTCTACAGCTGGCATGCTTATTTAGTCTATGACAAGAAAGTAGATAAGGCTTTTAAAAGTCATATATTAAGAAATTCTCTATTGCGGGTCTGGAAAAAGTATAAATATAAATTAAGTGATAAGTTACCAATATGGACAGTACCCAGACACGCAATAGAGAATATAAACTTAGAGCAAAAGCAAGATAAGATTACATATAAGGAACGTCTTTATAAGGAAGGAGTCAGATTACAATTAAAACCAATGGAGCAATTAAGAGAAGAAGGAATTATTAGGACATGGTTTCAATATGGACAGCTGCAGGCCAGATGGAGAGCAGATCAAAAAATTGGTATTTTACAGTAGGATGAGAATTTGATAAAGCAAACAAGAGATCAAGGTCAAATGCATATAAAAAGGTTGTATAATGCATTACTGGAAATAGATTCAGAAACAGAGTTAGTCAAGGACTGTATGCTAAAATGGGCACAAAATGTAGGTGAACCAATAATGATGGAAACATGGGAAAAGATATGGGTCAGAAATGTAAGATTTACACAAGCACAAAATCTAAGGGAGAATTTTTATAAAATGTTTTATAGATGGCATTTAGACCCAAAAATACTAGCCTGTATGTATCCAAATTTACAACCTAAGTGTTGGCGATGTGAGTGTAAAGATGCTACATATTTTCATATATGGTGGACATGTAAAAAAATTAAGGCTTTTTGGATAAAAATATGGTGGATTATTCAAAATATTTTAAAGAAAAAGATCAAATTTACACCACAGTTTTTTTTGTTGGGAATAGTTACGGACTGTACTGTAATAGAGACTAAGTTGGTTTTGAATTTAATAACTGCTGCCAGGTTATTGGTGGCACAGTACTGGAAGAAGGAAGATCCACCCACTATTGAGGAATGGACATTAAAAGTTGTGCATTTGGCGGAAATGACAAAAATTTCATCATATCTTAAAGACCATTCAAATGAAAGATATATATCAGAATGGAGAAGATGGATCGATTACATACAGAAGAAGTATCCGAATAAGAAGATTCATATAGCATATGAATGAAGTAATTTTAAGTAGTTTATGTTTGTTTTTTGAGAGTTAAGGTGTTAAGGATCTAGGGAGAATATGAAATGTAACAATTTGTTAGCATATTCTAGCTTTTGATTTGTGAATGCTATACTCTGTGCTTGTTCTGGGAAGTCTAGGGAAGGAGGTGGGGGGGTAGAAGGGAGGGGGGAAGGGTGGGGGTGTGTGAAAATGTATTTTCTACAAAACTTTTTAATAAAAAAAGAGAGACTTTTTTATTTCATTAAGCTGGCCTGTCCTAAATTTTCTCCCCTTTTTAACTGTAAATTTTAATTTGTTTTTAAATTATGGGGTATTTTAAATTTGTCTCAGCCAAATTATTTAATTCGTTTTCATTCTATTTTAAATTTTTGTATTTATGTGTATTATTCTGTGGCTGTTCACCACCCTGAGTCCTTCGGGAGTAGGGCAGTATAGAAATTCAATAAAATAAAAATAAATAAATAAATAAATAAATAAATAAATAAATAAATAAATAAATAAATAAATAAATAAATAAATAAATAATCCTCTTGGCACAGTCAGTATTTAGGAAATATCTCATTATCTACTTCTATTATAGAATAACAGAGTTTGAAGAGACCTTGAAGATGTTCTAGTCCAACCCTCTGCTTAGGCGGAAAACCCTATATCATTTCAGAGAAATGTTTTTTGTTTTTTTTTTTTTGTTTTTTTTTTAAATTGATTTATATGCCGCCCTTCTCCGGAGACTCAGGGCGGCTTACAGTGCGTTAAGCAATAGCCTTCATACTTTTGTATATTTATACAAAGTCAGCTTATTGCCCCCACAAACTGGGTCCTCATTTAACCTACCTTAGAAAGGATGGAAGGATGAGACGACCTTGAGCCTGGTAAGATTCGAACCTGCAGAAATTGCAAGCAGCTGTGTTAATAACAGGGTGCATTAAACCACTGTACTACCAAGGCTCCTTGGTTATCCAATCTCTTCTTAAAAACTTCCAGTGTTGGAGCATTTACAACTTCTGGAGGCAAGTTGTTCCACTGATTAATTGTTCTAACTGTCAGGAAATTTCTCTTTAGTTCTAAGTTGCTTCTCTCCTTGATTAGTATCCACCCATTGCTTCTTGTCCTGCCCTCAGATGCTTTAGAGATTAGCTTGGCTCCCTCTTCTTTTTGGCACTACCTGAGATATTGGAAGATTGCTATCATGTCACCCCTAGTCCTTCTTTTCATCAAACTAGACATACCCAGTTCCTGCAACTATTCTTCCTATGCCCATTGACAAAGGTGGGGCGGGAGGCAGGAAGCTGCTTTGTGTTTAAAACATGTTCCTCCATTTCTCATCCAGGGAAATATAATATTCTGCCTTTTTTAATATTTCCTAAAATATTTCATTCTTCTAGGAGAGGGGTGGGTACTAACTTCCTACAGAACTTTGTTGGCTTTTTGGCAGTTGCAGCACACTGCTCGCTCATATTTAAATGATTGTCATGTTATATAAAAAATTATCTTGACACATGAACATAAAAATAAATCCAACTGTCATGTGGATTCTCTAAGTCACATATTGGTGAACCAGAAACATGGGTGTCCCAGTAAGCATCTTTAGTTTCTCCGTGTTTCTCCTTCTTTTGTTTCTCCATGTCCGTATCCAACATTGGATGCCCCTTACCTGTGGGACCTTGTAGATTCTGAAGATGGAGGCCATCTGCCTTGAAGATTTGGGGATGAAGCCTCCAATGACAGAGAGCAGAGGGTTCTGCCTGTCACATTTATAACCTGGAATCATTCGGCCTCGTGTGGAGAGCAGGGAAAGGCTGATTATTGAAATACTTCTCTCAATCTGGTGATTGTCAGAAATGTGGAACCCCAGTGTGATATTGGGGAGGAGAACCAGATCCTTTTTTTTTTTTTTATTTAAAGCAGTACATCAAACAAAAAAAAATAGTCAAACAAATGATCGCGACAGAAACTTTACATGATATTTACACTTTCTACGGTATGTAGGCTTCAGTCAAATTTAACAAATATTAAACATAGTCCTGGTTATACTTGACTTTTTGGGTGTCTGTTGTTCAACCAAACATACCATTTGTCCCAACATTGGAAATATACGGAGTCCTTTTGATCTCGCAATGCTTTAGTCAGTCTGTCGGCTTCCGCATAATCCAAAATTTTCTCCAGAATCAAATCTTCAGCCGGCAGATTTTTCCCCTTCCAATGTTGGGCGAAACATATTCTTGCTGAAGTGGTGATAAATACACACAGACACCATATATTTGTGCCTATATTATCTGGCCTAATGTTCAGTAGATAGTACTCTGGTTTCAGGATTAGGTTATAACCTGTGATTTCCATAATCCATGCCTGTATGGTTTTCCAGAATTCCCTCGTCCTGGGACAGGTCCACCACATGTGGAAATAGGTGCCGATCTCCCCGCACTTCCAACAGTTTGGTGAGAGATTTGAATACATTTTAGAAAGACAGGCAGGTGGAAGGTGCCATCTATACAGCATCTTGTACACATTTTCTTTATATGATGTTGCCCACAGGAGTTTCATATGTTTGAGCCAGATTTCTTCCCATTTGGTCAAATCAATTGGATAACCAATATTTCTCCCCCAGGCAATCATAGAGTCTTTAACTATTTCATCCCCTATCCAATAGTCTATTAAAAGTTTATATATCCTTGATAACATTTTATCCTCTTTTCCTAGAATGATATTGTCCAGTTCATGCTGATTCAAATTAATACCAACTTGTTCCCTATCTTTTTTAAATTTCGAGCAAATTTGGGCATAAGCCCACCAATCCAGTTGTCTTCCCTGCAACTCCAACTCATTTCTTGTTTTCAGACTGCCATGGGGGTCCAAAAGTTCCCGGTAAGAGAGGTGATTTTCTTTGTTATATAGAGGCCTATACGTTATAGCTTCGAGTGGGACCAGCCAGGAGGGGACTGAAAAGTAAAATTTACCCTTAATTTTCCTCCACGACTCAATTAGAATATTCCTCACATAATGTCCTGCAAGACACCTGTGCTTTGGGATTTTATTTTGCCAGAGAAAATAATGCCATCCTTGATGTAACCCCTCACCTTCCAAAATCAGCAACCTCCTTCTTCTCAACAATATCCAATCCCTGATCCAGACTAAGTTTGCGGCCTGATAGTAGTATTCCCATTTTGGAACACCAAATCCCCCTCTTTCTTTAAGTTCTTGAAGCATTTTAAGTTTAATTCTGGGTTTTTTATTTTGCCAAATGAATTTAAGGACAAAAGAATTTAATTTTTTTAAAAAATTGTTATCCAATCTAACTGGTGCTGTGTAGAATAGGTATATCCATTTCGGAAGTATATAAGTTTTTATAATTGCTATTCTACCTAGTAGGGATATCTGCATACTCTTCCATTTCTCTAGATCCTGACCTGTTCTCTTGAGAAGGTTCAAATAGTTGTCCTCTTTGATCGTGGAGCATTTGGCTGATATAATAATGCCTAAGTATTTTAGTTTGTTTACAATTTGGAACCCCAAATTCACTTCTAATTCTTTCCCTTGCTTTGCTGTTAAGTTTTTGGCAATAATTTTAGTTTTTTCCCTATTGACTTTTAATCCCGCCACCTTACCATATTTTTCTATTTCCTGGGTCAGACACGGTCCCGATATCAACGGATCTTCTAATATAAATACTAAATCATCAGCGTAAGCCTGCACCTTATATTGTTGATTTTGGATATAAAGACCTTTTATCCCCATATTACGTCTAATTTCCCTCAATAAGGGTTCTAATGACAGAATAAATAACAACGGGGAAAGCGGACACCCTTGTCTAGTTCCTTTCTCAATATCAATTTGATTGGATACATCACCATTAATTGAGATTTTAGCAGTCTGCTTCGAATAAATTGCACGGATTGCCCGAATAAATCTTTCTCCAAATTGCATATGTTGCAGTAAACCTATTAAAAAACTCCAATTCACACGATCAAAGGCCTTATGTGCATCCATGAATACCAGGGCCAATTGTTTATCAGTATGAGTTTCGTAATATTCCAAAACATTCATAACTATTCTTACGTTATCTCTAATCTGTCTGCCTGGTAAGAAACCATTTTGGTCTTCATGTATAAATTGGTTAAGAAACCCTTTAAGTCTCTCTGCTAAAACCGCTGCAAATAATTTATAATCCGCGTTAAGAAGTGAAATGGGCCTATAATTCTGAATCTGAGATAGGTCACTATTGTCCTTTGGCAAAAGAGTTATTAGTGCTTCTGTCCATGATTTCGGGATCTGTCCCTCCCGAATTACCCCATTAAATAGTTCAGTCATATGCGTACCTAATGTTTCCCAAAATGCTTTGTAATATTCAATCGGTAGGCCATCTGTACCGGGAGTTTTCCCTGTCTTTTGTTTTCCCATGACCCTTTCAATTTCCCCCTCCGTAATTTCTTCATCCAATACTTCCCTAGATAAGTCTGGTATTTTGGGTATGTCTGATTCCTCTAAGTATTTCTTTATTTCTTGCTCAGACTTATCTTCCTTACAATATAAATTAGTATAAAATTCCTGTACAATTACTTTCTTCCCTTCTTCCCCTGTAATCCAATTGCCTTTCCCATCTCTCAAATTATGAATTCTGTTCTTTTCTTTTTCTTTATTTAGACGGTAAGTGAGCCACCTCCCTTGTTTATTTGCCCTTTCGAAGTATCTTTGCTTCATCCATCTTATTTTTTTCTCCAAATCCTGTTGATCTAATAAATTAATTTGGTGTCGTGCTACTTTCAGGTTCATTTTAAATCCTATATTGCTTGGGTCCCGCTGTAACATAGCCTCACTTCTTACCAGGTCATCCAATAATTTATTACGCTCAGCCCTTTCCTTCTTTCGTTTCCCTGCCATATAGTTAATCACCAAACCACGAAACACAGCCTTCGCTGTGTCCCATACGTTGAAAGGGCATGCATCCTCCCTGTTATTTTCCTGGAAAAAAAACCCCATCTCTTTCTTTAGGTGTTTTAAGAATGGCTCATCTTTAAAAACTCCTATGTCCAATCTCCACTTAGGCCTTATTTTCCGGCTTCCCCATGTTATCCAAAGAGGGTTGTGATCTGCCCACTCATTGACGCCTATTTCTGCTTTCTGTATCCCCTGACTCAATTCCCCTGACAGCCATGCCGCATCTATCCACGACCAAGATGAGTGCCTGGCGGAGAAGTATGTATATTGTTTATCATCTGGGTGCTTTTCCCTCCAGATGTCTCTAAGTCCAAATTCTTCTTGTATTTGCTGCCAGCTAAAAGGCAGCCTTTTCTTTACCGTATTCTTTTCTCCTTCCTGCTTCCTCTTTCCAGATATATAATCTTTGCTTTTATCCTCTATAGCATTAAAGTCTCCCACTACACAGATATGTGGGTAATCATATTCAACAAGTTTAGAGTGTAAGATCTGAAAAAAAACTTTCTGATTTCCATTAGGTGCGTATATACAAACCAATAAACATTTTTTTATCACATATTTCTACCTCAACCATCAACAGTCTCCCATCTTCGTCTGCAAAAATCAGCCTCGACTTTATGTGTTTTTGTACATAAATAGCTACTCCTCTTTTTTTTGTTTCTGCTAGGGATGTATATAGTTGACCCAATTTGCTATAATTCAATAGGTAGAGGTGATCTCTTTTTATATGTACCTCTTGGAGGCATACTATATTCAAACGTGCTTTCATTAATTTAGTAAAAACCTTTTTCCTTTTATTTGGACTATTCAATCCATTGATATTCACAGACATTAGACGCATCTCTTCCCCCATCCCGTCTTCCTTATTACCCTTACTTGCCTTCTGCTTGAGGTTTCTTTTTTGATTGTCTTGTTTCAACACCCCTCTCTACCTGAGTCTGAGTTTGTCCTTTCCCTTTCTTCCTTTCACCTACTTGTTCTATTTCCCCTCTCTCTTCCTCCTCTAGTACTTCTTCCCCGCTCTTGCTCTCTAACTCTTCTCCCACGTCTGCTTCTGAGGGGTTCAAATGTCTAATAAAGAAATCTCTAGCGTCTCTAAGATTATCGATTCTCACCCTTTTTTCTGCCCAAGTAAATAATAAACCTTCTGGGAGTAGCCACCTATATAATATTTTATGCTTTCTCAGTTGGGCCGTTAAGAAGTGATAATTATGCCGTATTTCCCGAACCCGCCTAGGGAGCTGCCTCAAAAATATCAATTGTTTATCCTTATAGGTTACTGTTTTATCTCTAGCCTTCGCAATTACCTCTTCCCTAAGGGCTTTCTTAGATAGTCTGATATGAACCTCAGTTGGAAGTTTCTGTCTCCTGGCATAACTCGTGTGAACCCGAAACACGTCGTCTATATCCCTCAAAACCTCTTCCTTTGTGATCTCCAAAGTCCCAGCCAGTATTTCTGCTACTATATCTCTTAATGGCTCCCCCCTTTCTTCCACCACATTTTGAATCCTCAAGTAGAAAGATGATCTGTCCATTTCCAAAAAAAAAAAATTCCTCTTCAAAGACCCTGCTCACCGCTATTTGCTCCCTTTCCTCTCCATCTTGTCTTTCCTCACATCGTCCCATCCTCCTTTCAATGTCTTGTATTTTACTCTCCTGTTGCGTCAAAACCCCCTGAACACCTTCCAAATGAGAAAAATCATGGGAGAAATTTTCAGAAAAGATCATGCTGTTGTATTTGCCTTGCCTTGCCATTTTTTTTTTGGGGGGAGGGGTGTTGGTTGGAGTCAGAAGTCCCAAGTTTCATTGGTTTGAGCCCTTAGACATTTCTTGATGAAACTTGTATGACTTTGTGAGAAAGGAGAAAAGTGTCTCTTTTCACATCACAGAACATTTTATACCTTCCCTCTTCACTTTGCTGCAGTGGTTGTAATCCTTCCCCGTTCTTTTACTGGTACCCCAATTAATTTGGTTCCCTGTTGGAGCGGTTTCTTCAGTGGGAGTCCCAGCATCTACAGTAGTGGCCAAAATTGTGGAAACCTTAGTTGGGTAACCTTTAGCATGGATTAAGGCAGGGGTGGGTTCTATTTACCTTTGCCACCTGTTCGTAACAGGATTGCACGCATGTACAGATCACTGATGACGGCATACAGAGCAGTTGCCGGGGCCTCCCGCCGGTTTTACTACCGGTTCTTGTGAACTGGTCTGAACCAGGGGCCACCCACCACTGAATTAAGGTATTACAACATCCTCCCATGGAGTAAGCCAAGTCTATTAGTTCTGCAGGTGTTGTAATGTGAAACCAAGATTGACTAACAAGTTTCTTCAGTCAGCTCCATAGATTTTCCATTGAGTTAAGGTTTAGGCTATTCCCAGGACATTCCAGCAGTGGAATATTGTTACTTTGAAACTCTCCCTCCCCAAAAAAGTGGCGTTATTAGCCATCAAAGTTCACAAATACACTTTTCCCAAAAGGTTTCTACAGTTTTGGCCACTATTGTATTTGTTAAAGATTGTCATCCCTGCTGATTCAAAAACTGAGCAGTTTTTATGCAACTCCTGGACACTGGAAAAGAGTTGAGTTTCTCTTTAAGCTTATCCAGGACCTTCTCTCCGAATTAATTTTATAACTCAACTTCTTCACTAGGCCAGCACAATTTCTAAGCTCTTGTCCTGCCTCACTTTTGTTGTTTACTGATGAAAACTTCTCCATAGATAATTTTACCTATTTTAAGAGTTTGGCTCTTTACGGAGGAAAGAATAAAGATTTGAACTAGATGCCAGAACAGGCATTTTTCAAAAGAGTCCCTGAATTTAAAACAAAGAAATAATTACCTATATCATATCCCTTCAGGTGAGACTTACACACTTTTCAGCTGTGTAAAAAACAAGAATGGGTCTTTTTGGAAGTCTGGAATGATGGAAAGACCAATGGTTCCCAGGTGCACATTCCCACCAATAATGAGATCACCAGGCCTATAGTAGCTTCCCTGTGACTGGAAATAATTCCTCAACACTCATACACTTTGCATCTTCTTAGCAGCAGTTGGAGGCAGGAGCCAGAAGATCAGCAGGAGGAGGAGGAGAGGCAGCCCAGTCATTCTTCTCACCTTCCCTCCTAGATCATAAGTCAAGGTTTTTGGAGAAGCCAACTTGCAGGTAGCACTTGAAATCTCACCAAAGCTTTAGCAAAATAGACACCACCCATTCTACCTGGATGGCCTCAGGGAAAATTTATATCAACCATGTTTCCTCTTATCTGGGTTCAAGCTGAGGCCAAAGAAAAAGCAATGGCCAGCTGAATCTCATCAAACCCAGAGGTTTGCTATTTGGAAGACAAGAGAAGGTACAGACATGTCCTGCCTCCACTAGGAGAACTAGGGGAATATTTTTTTATATAACAGGTTTTATCATGAAAGATTTGTGAAGATAGAAATCTACAGGGGATACATTAACAATTACTATTCTGACATACTGTTCTGGCACTAGAAGGGAAAAAACATGTTTATATCTCTAGTTGCTAATTCACAGAGCAAATCGACTTGAGAGTCAAGGTGAAGCTGGGTGTTTGAGGTATATAAAATTGAGCATTGTATTATAATTTTTCACATATTTATTTATTTATTTATTTATTATTGAATTTCTATACCGCCCTTCTCCCTGAGGACTCAGGGCGGTGTACAGCC
The DNA here is from genome assembly GCA_022577455.1 of Arizona elegans. NCBI lineage: Eukaryota > Metazoa > Chordata > Lepidosauria > Squamata > Colubridae > Arizona > Arizona elegans. Next base: position 16,239,388 of record JAKOOJ010000018.1, read on the forward strand.
AGAATTAAAAAGACATGCAAGACAAATATTAAAAAACAATTAAAAGATATATAAATTTGGCCCAATTAAAACTCATTACCAATTAAAACGTTTAAAACATTTAAAACAGTTAAAAATTTCATCTTAAACCAGCCCGGCTTGCTTAAATAAATGGGTTTTAAGGGCATGACGGAAGGCACTGAGGTCCTGGATTCTCCTTATCTCTGGAGGCAGTTGGTTCCAGAGGGTAGGTGCCCCCTCAGAGAAGGCCCTCCCCCTGGGGGTCACCAGCCTACACTGTTTGGCTGATGGCACCCCGAGGAGGCCCTCTCTGTGGGAGCGCACAGGTCGATGGGAGGTCATCGGTAGCAGCAGGCGGTCTCGAAGATAGCTAGGCTCTATGCCATGGAGCGCTTTGAAGGTGATAACCAACACCTTGAAGCGCACCCGGAAGACCACCGGGAGCCAGTGCAGCTCGCACAGGAGCGGTGTTACATGGGAGCACCATGCTGCTCCTGTCACTACCCGCGCTGCTGCGTTCTGGACCAGCTGGAGCCTCCGGGTGCTCCTCAAGGGGAGCCCCATGTAGAGAGTGTTGCAGTAGTCAAGGCGAGAGGTGACGAGGGCGTGAGTGACTGTGCACATATGATTTACAATAACATTATTGTCACTTTAAATGTAGACTAATCAGCATACATTAAAATGAAATTTCATTGCATACAGCTCTCAAAGGGTCAGCACCTCCAATATACACTATAGAAACATGACTAAATAAATAAATACAAAATTATGTATATACCCACCTATATTATTTGACACAGAGAAATAACACAGTCTAGTTCAGGTGTGTATATGTACATGGCAAGAAAAATGAATCTTGCGAGTTAAGCAGATGGATGGCATTGGGAACAAAGCTGTTACAGAATCTGGTAGTCCAGCTAGAAATATTTTGAAAGCCCCTCCCAGAGGAGAGTGACAGAAACAGACAGTGAAGTGGGTGTGTGGGGTCTCTAACAATACTTTGAGCTCTATGTACCTAGTGCTTATAAGCAATATCCTGAATAATAGGAAGCAAGCTTCCTATAATCTTCTTGACTGTCCTTACCACTCTCTGTAGGGACTTTCAATCTGAGGCAATGCTGCAAAAAGTGGCCAGGACAGAAGGATAAAGATGTCTTCTCGTCATCCGATGCAAAAAATACAAACTCTGGTTTGCATGCTTCAGTAAGGATGTGGTGTGGAGAGACCAGTTTAGATTGTTGGTTATCTGCACCAGTGGTGAATTGTCAAATTTGTTACTACCGGTTCTGTGGCTGTGGCTTGGTGGTGGTGGTGTGGGTAATGTGACTAGGTGGGCGTGGCCAACTTTTTGTTTTTAACTTTTAAAAGCATTTTTTCTACAACCTCTTTGGCCCCGAAGAAGTTGTAAAAAAGTGCTTTTAAAAGCCTCTGACGATCTCAGCTGAGCTGCACAATCGTCAGAGGCCTTTTTTTTTTTACTTTTAAAAGCATTTTTTTGGCCGAAGAGGTTGTGGGGAGGGCAGGGATTTTTGTTACCGGTTCTCCAAATCACCTGCCGCCATCGCTACCAGACCGGGTGATCTGGTCTGAACCGGAAGCATTTCACCCCTGATCTGCACCCCCAGATAGATAATACTGTTGACTATCTCTACAATTGTATCTTTGATACTTAGTGGAGTATGACTATGCCAGCTCTTTCTAAAATCTACAATGACCTCCTTTGTTTTATCAACATTTAGAACCAAGTTACTTTTATTGCACCGGTCCAACAGAGCCTTCAGCTCTTCCCTATAAGCATTTTCATTGTTGTATTGGGTAACACCCACCATTGCGATGTCATCCACATACTTCACAATATGATTCGTACCAGATTTAGCACAGTAGTTGTGGGTTATCAAAGTGAAAAGTAGTGGACTCAGGGCACAGTTCTCTGGGGAGCCCATACTCAAATGGAGTTGGAAACTTTTCTTCCAACTCGCACAACCTGGGACCTATATATGCTAATCAGGCATGGTGGCAGGGTGTGATGTTAGTTTGCTTCCTCGTTGTGCACCCTGGATAGCACGGAGGTGTGAACCAAATGACTGGCAACAATTGGCAGCCAGATTACATTGAAGAGTTGGTAGTTAATGACAGTTGGCAGTCAGGCATCTTTGTAGAACTCCTGTCTAAATATATGGCAACGGTTAAACAAAGCAGGCCTTTTTTTTTTTTTTTTGGTCTTCAGCGACCTTTCACCACCAGCTCTATCTGTTGTGGCTCTGTCCTCCAAGCCTATTTTATCGGAGGAAGAAGGCTCCGAACATGAAGGAGAGGAGACAGCCAGGCGTCCCTCTCCAGGACCCTCCTCTCTGGCAATGCCTCAGGTGTCTCCCGAAGGAGAAGAGATTGGCCAGGAGCCAGGTGTTTCTGAGCCGTCGGATAGTAACGAAGAAACATTGTGGCTGGACCCACAAATCGGAGAGACAAGCGTGCACAGCAGAAAAGGAGGCGTGCCAGAGATTAAGCTGAGTCACTGGACCACACCCCACAGGCTATAAAAGGGAGTGTGGTGGCCATTTGGACTCTGTGACGGATAAAGCTAATCTCTGGCGAGTCACTTTGCACCTTTGGACACTTTGCTGTGTATTTAATTACAAACTGGACTATTCAAACTGTGTGTATTTTTGTCTGTGTTATCAGAGTAAAAGTTCTTGGCAGGCAGCCACGGAGTTGCTGCCAAGTTCCTTATCACTGACGTTGAGTGTTTGAAGAGTTTATTTAACCCTCGGCTGGCTGGTTGGGTGTGTGCGTGGTATGGGGACAGAACACTATCAAGGCAGGAAGACTTAGTGAAGGAGTACAACAAAATTTTGAGAAACCCACTTCTTCTTGTGCACCTCTTTCCCTGAGGTGCCAGGACCCTCCTCTTCCTCCTCCCCTGAACTCAAAAGGAAGGAAGGAAGGAAGGAAGGAAGGAAGAGTTCATGGATAAAAATAAAGCAGTCTAAAGCTGTTAGAATGAGATATTTTTCTCTAATAGTAAGACTCACAAGGACTAGTAGTCGGAGGAGCAATAGTAGGAGGTGTAGTAGCAGTGGGGAAAAGTGGACTAGTGGTGAGTAATGAATACTAGTTTGTGTATGTGTTGTCTAAGGGCCTGTGTTGTTGGATTGTCTCTCTTATGTTTTGGAGCCCACTGACTCAGATATTTAAAAGAACCCATGAAAATAACCACAACAAGTGTGTATACCAATTATATAGAACGTTTCCTGCAAATCATTTAGACAACATACCATCATCTCTATATACAGTTACACAAATATGTATCTTCCCAAATAACCAGTTTCTAAGCTCTGTGAGATATAAAGCCCAAGTTTTTTAATCCTCGCAATTCATAAACAAGTCTGATTCAAAAAATCAAAGGTTTATTTGAGATAAAATGAAGAAAAATAAAAAGTGGTTGCAAGCACGGCCTCTTAGATCCATCCCAAAGGGATTGAGTTCAAAGAGTGCAAAAAGCAGTTTTCAAGCTATACATTTTATACTCCTACACAATGTACACCACTCCTAAGAATCCCTCCCAACTCCTTTATTCACCTAAGTCATTCTTCAAGTTGTTTTACACTTTAAAGGGTCATCTTGACATTTCCTGCCTAACAACTATCTTATCATGTTTACTTTTAACATCACCTTGGGCAAATGTTCCTTTTTACTGATAACAGTTTTGCCCAAGACGTAGGTTTCTGTCTCCATGGGAGCTTTTAGCAAGTCATACACTTTGTCTCGACTAATTACGATTTGTGATCAGTTTCCAAAAGTAAGAACATCATAGCTTTTTAATACATTTAATACTTTTATAAGCTGCCACCGACGACCTCCCATCGACCCGTGCGCTCCCACAGAGAGGGCCTCCTCGGGGTGCCATCAGCCAAACAATGTAGGCTGGTGACCCCCAGGGGGAGGGCCTTCTCTGTGGGGGCACCCACCCTCTGGAATCAGCTGCCCCCAGAGATAAGGAGAATCCAAGACCTCGGTGCCTTCCGCCGTGCCCTTAAAACCTTCTTTTTCCAACAAGCCGGGCTGGCCTAACTCTTTTTAAATGTTTTTAATTGTTTTTGTTTTTGTTTATTGTTTTAATTAATGGGGCCAAATTTATACATATTTTTAACTGTATTTTAATATTTGTATTTGATGTTTTTATTTGCCTGTTCACCGCCCTGAGTCCTCAGGGAGAAGGGCGGTATACAAGTTCAAAAATAAAATAAATAAAATATAAAATAAATATAAAAGAGTAACTTATTAGGGTTAGGAAAATTACCCATTAGGAAATACCCATTAATGTCTATTTCACATGGTATATATTAATAAAGTATCTATTAAGTTAACAGTTAAAATGACTCATTAAATTCTAAAATTAAAAAAAGCTGATAGTCTATTGAATAAAAATGTTAGTAGGGCACTTAGCAAAACCTCAGAGCTCTATGGGAAGAAACATGTTTAAAAACATCGATAGTGAATCCAACCCATTTTTTAAAACTGATTTGATAAAAATAAATGAAGAAACTGTACAGGTGGAAATTCTTATCCACATATTTAATCTCATTGTTGATTTCCATGTTTATCACTAAGTCTTCTCTGGGGACAACTGACAAAATGCGCCAAAGTCAAAATAAAAATTCCCAAATCTCATACAAATCAGAGATTTTTGTGATGCATTATCTTTTCTTTACAATTAAGATGGGGTCTCAATAAGATAATGTAGCATTTGGGGGAAAAGATACAAACCAAAAGACCAGCTCCAGAGGCCAAAATGGAGAAGATCTCCACAGCTACCATGGACTTTCCTTTGGTGCTCAGATAGGTGGGGAGGAAAGTGATCCAAACACTGCAAAAGACTAGCATACTAAAAGTGATGAATTTGGCTTCGTTAAAGATGTCAGGCAATTTCCTAGCCAGAAAAGCCACTGTGAAACTGACAAGGGCCAAAAAACCCAGATAGGCAAGGACAGCATAAAACATTGAAGCTGAGCCTTCATTACATTCCAAGATGATCTCTCCTATCAAAGAGTGGAAGTCCAAGTTAGGAAATGGAGGAGAGGTTGCCAGCCAGGTGGCACAAAAACCTGCTTGGATCAGGGGACAGCCAAAGACAATGGAGTTGGTCAGTGGTTTTCCTAAGAGTTTCCTTGTCTTGTTCCCAGGTTTAGTGGCCATGAAGGCCAGAACCACCGTGACAGTTTTTGCCAAGACAGAGGAAACTGCAAGGGAAAAGAGAATGGCAAATGAAGTTTTTTGGAAGAGACAGGTGAGCTTTCTGGGTCGACCAATGAAGAGGAAGGAGCAGAAGAAGCAGAGCATTAGGGAAACCAGGAGGATGTAGGTGAGATCTCGGTTGTTGGCCTTGACAATCGGTGTTTCGTGATGTTTAAGGAAAATCACCAGCACTGCCAATGTGATCGTAGAGAGGAAAAGAGCGAGACATAATAAAGTGTATCCCAGGGTCTCTTGATAGGCAAGGAAGTGGATCCTCTTGGCAATGCAGTGGTCCTTGTGCTCATTGGGGTATCGGTCTTCTGGGCAGAGGTCACAGTGGGCAGCATCTGAAATCAAGAGTCTTTGTTTCAGGATTTCAAGGGCATCTGCCATAAGCGTTATCCCTCCCGTCAGGGTGACATGACTGCCTCCTTTCTCCTGTGGGCAGATTTAGTGATGGAATGAACTACGTGTATTACATAGGAGATCAAAAAGAGCACATAATCCTTCATGATGACACTGAGGGTAGATTAGAGACAAGAATCTGTTCAGCCTTAGCTGTTTGATGAGTTTGCTGTGATATAAAGGGTCTCTCCAATCACTGGGCACCTTAATGCCTAATATACATTTCAGAGTGAGAGAAACTATGAAATATATATTTTCCCCCAGTTTATACTGAAACCCCCAGAATTCTTATAGAGCTTGTATGCCAGGAATGTTGCTATTTTGTTTATGTATAGAAAAACAGAGTTGGAAGGTCTACTAGTCCAGCCCTCTGCTTAAGCAGGAAAACCCCATTTCATTTCAGACAAATGGTTTTTCAATCTCTTCTTAAAAACTTCCTGTGTTGCAGCATTCACAACTTCTGGAGGCAAGTTGTTCCAGTGATGAATTGTTCTAACTGTCAGGAAGTTTCTCCTTACTTCTAAGTTGCTTCTCTCCTTGATTAGTTTCCACCCGTTGCTTCTTCTCCTACTTTCAGGTGCTTTACAGAATACCTTGACTCCCTCTTCTTCGTAGCAGCCCCTGAGATATTGGAACACTGTGATTATGTCACCCCTAATCCTTCTTTACATCAAACCAGACATACCCAGTTCCTGCAACCGTTTGTCATATATTTTAACCTCCAATCCCCTAATCATCATGTGATCTTGATTCTATCCCTCTTTTGATGCAACCTAGAACTGTGTTGGGTTTTTTGGCAGCTGCAGCACACTGCTGGCTCATATTTAAATGATTGTCCACTCAGACTCCAAGATCTCTCTCACAGTTACTACTATTGACCTAAATAATAAAAATTAAAGCTTAAAACTCACATTCCTGTCCTTTATGAAAAGATTGGTAGCTATTCTACCGATGGGATGTGAAAGTACAAGAAGATAGGCTAGTAGGGTTCTCATACTGTATGTTGTTTACTGAAATTTCCCTGCATTAAATTGGTTAGGAGCAGGAAGTTGGCCTGTGGGCTGAGTTTAGTTCCATAAACTAAGATGAGAACTATGAATACTTCGAAGCACGTCAATCCTACCAAGAATTAATTAACGTGAACAAATATTAATATCTGCTGAATGGTTTGCTTGTTCATGGAAGACCTAAATTTGAAGTGTGATCTACCTGTTTGATCAGAAATGGTCCCTTCTGGACAAGGGTCACATTGGTAGCAGCAAACCTGCTCGCCCTCTGGAACTCTTTTCCTCTCTCCTGCCTGGCACCTCTTCATGCCGCACCTGGCAAAGGGCACCTTCTAAAAGAGAAAAGAGAAATGCTTGAGATGGTCTAAGCAATGAACATGCTTCATTATTGATTTCCACAGTTCTTTTTCCATGTTCAAAATAAATGGTTCACTATTGTCTACAAGAAACCAGGAACATCTCCTGAGGGATTAAGGCCAGTAGCATTCCTGACCAAACAATGGATACTGGAGATTGGAACTGGGAGCTCAATCTTGAGAGAAAGGGTGGGGGGAGCATTGAGCTTTGTTTAAGAAAGATTCATGAAGATCCTACTGAACAGGAATGGTCCATGGAAATTTTGTTTTTGTGTCCTCCAATTGCATCCTGGGTTTCAAGAAGAAGTCCTTTCCAATCCCAAACCTTTGTAGACCGGCCACATATCTACCTCAATTGTGTTACATGCAAAGGTTTTCCCCAAATGTCCGCATGAATTGTAATTCAATAGTTCTGTTTCCAGTTAGAAGGATATTCTGCCTCCACAGGAAAGAATGAATCTTTCCCTAAATTTACAGCATTTCCTTCCGTCTCACCTTTGTAGCCCAGACGATTCCACCAGAGTTAATGATGAAATCTTGGCCTGGGAGAGCCACAGCATCTATGTGCCCAACTTTCACAGAGACAAAAGATTGATTGGGGAGGAAAACCCAGTTGAGAAGATCATATTGAGCCAACCCAAGTCCATTTTCTGAGAAGGAGACTTCATCTCCAGCACTGTTGTTGAAATGGACATTTCTCAAATAGGCAAGGATCTGAAAGAAAAGAAACATTCAGAAATTAAAGTAATCAACCAGAAAGTCACAAATGAGACATCATGGCTTCTATCATTCTGTGTCAGTTCTCGTTGATCTCTATGGGGACCTTGGCATTCTGGTGGGAGGGGGAAGGTTTGGAGATATGCTTATATGGGGTTTTCCTTTGTTCCTTTCTCTTCTTTGATGTACCTTTGGGGAAGTCGGGAAGGGGGAAGAATGTGCCTCTGGCCATCTGTTTTGTCTCACCACCGGAGAAGCGAGATTGTGGCACCAAGGAACTGCCTGTTATCACCTTCTCAGCACAAAGTTCTCACAACAACTTTGCACCTTGGGATTGGCTGAAAGATGAACTGGACATTGGGAGGCGCCAATGGGAGGGGCATTGAATTCATTTAATGACTACAACTCAACAACTGTGGCAAAAAAACATCATGAATTGGGTCAAAACTCACTTACTTGCCTTGCTTAGCAAATTTTAGACTCAATGGTACTTATTTCATATCATTATACTGTTTTAAAACAATTCTCTAAGCTGTTCTGAGATTACCTGCCATGAATGGACATCTGAGATCCTCTTTCCAAGTCTCATCATGGATGGTTGGGCTCTGGATCCAAACATCACATGTAATGCATGTGCCAGAGCAAAAATGGCATTGTAGATATTGTAACTTTCACCTGTCATGCTAGTTTCAAAAATGTGAGTGGGCACATTTTGTACATTCTCCTTTCCTGTACATTTCTTCTTCTTCTTCGGAGTGATCATTCCTGGTTTGTGAAATCTGCAGTCAAAGACCCTTTCCCACCACTGTGGGAGGAAGATGTCCCCTTTTGGGTGCAAAGGGTCTAAAGATATGAGAAAATGGCTGAATTCTGAGATATCTCCTGTGTGGTCCTTTAACTGCAAAGCCCCATGGAAGGGCTTTATAAGTGGTAATGCATCTTTAGCTGACACCACATTATGTTTCCATTGGGAAGTTAGGATCCAAACTTTCTGAAGCGTTGACTTTGTTGACGTTATGTGAAAATGCAAAGCTGACTGTATATTTGCATTAATATGAGGGTCTCCAAAGAGAATAATCACTTCAGCTTTACAATAGTTTTTTAAAAAAAGAATGAATGTTTTCCATGTATGGAGAAAATCATTCGATTTCAATATTTCAGTGAAGGCCACACAGATCTCCTTCTCCTTGAGCATGGGCATCAGAGATGAGAGGAAACGTTCTCCACTGTCAGCTTTGTTGGCCACCAGCCCAACCCAGTTCCACTGGAAATACAGGAGCAGCTGGACTAAACCCACATACTGAGGAAATTCCTTGGAATTAATCCTGAAGAAGGAAGGATAAACTCTTCTCTCTCCCTCAGAGAACTCAAAGCCAACACCGAGCTGGAGAAAGTGAGATTCTTCTTTTAAAGACAAACTAAGTTTTATGGTAAATTTTAAGGGTCACTGTTTTATGGTTGATGGCCCCATTAGTCAGCCTAATTCACTCTTACTGGCACCTTTAAGCTTCTTCCATCTTAGGAAGAGTGAAAAGTTACACATTTTGCCTGGTTGGGACAGGTCAGAAGACAAAGATACAAACCATTCAACTGATACAGGGAATAAATTGTAAAAGGGTGGCTAAAGTATTAGTTAATTAGGAAGTAACTTCTACATTAAAAAAATCCTCTTGGTACAGTCAGTATTTAGGAAATATCTCATTATCTACTTCTATCATAGAATAACAGAGTTTGAAGAGACCTT